>OZ023064.1:61568863-62001363 GCA_963992785.1 Tenthredo livida
GAAGAGAAGAGAAGAGAAGAGAAGAGAAGAGAAAGAAGTACCAACCCTAGGGTGGTCCATTTGCGCACCGACCCGTTCAAAAATTCACCGCCTACTACCACCGTCACCGTCGTAAGTGTATATAGCATATAAAAAAAAAAAGAAGAAGGAAAGTTTGAAGCTTGTAAAACGCGGAGGGTATAACGTCTTACACAGTTTTGCATAGTTATTTCGGGTTATTAAATAAGGAAGACCCCTGTGCGCTGCAGGGGCGATCGAGAAACCCGCGGGGATCCCTTATGGCTCAGGATACCTATATATTCCTTGGCGAAAAGAAAAAGGAAACCCTCAGAGCGGGAACAAAGCGCACCCCAGTGATCGACTTACATATATACTTCTTCCCTTTTTCTATGTATATATACGTCTAGGTATTATATCACTGGATTTTTAATAAGAGTCGATTTGAGAATCTTTCAACCAATTCTTTGTAAACTTTATGGTCTACGTGTATACGGGGTGATTCGGGTTGAGCAGGCCATATATTGAGGGTACAGATTCCCCCGCGAAAATCTAACATAAGACTAAGTTTCCTTTACCGAAAATTCGAGGGACCGATATAGATCAACTTCCACTATAATGACCAGTCCTGGTTGTGTCAACGATAAGTTCTGTGATCGGTCAACTATAAGATGTTTCATAGCTCGGAATTAACTATTGAGCCAGCGATTTTTTGTTAACGAAAATTTAGTCTTTTCAAAATACGTAGGTGTAGCCCGCTGAACCTGAATCTCCCTGTATATTATAATGATCTGTGCTCTTGTATATATTCATCTGTATGATTGCTATAAAACACTAATTATTGCCTGTCGGGCAAAGTAATTAATTATTTTTTTCATTTAATTATACACATACGGATCATTTTTATAATTGCGATAGATGTAGTAGGTATACCTATAGGTCTTGCTTTCTGAAGAGTACCTATATTAAAAAAACTAAAGAATAGTTGATTGAACCCGTTCCTTATAATATATATATATATATATGTTTGTTATGAGATTTGTTCAACGATATAGATTTGGTTTAGGTATATGTTAGTTCTGGCTGGTATTCTTGCGCGAGATTTTCGTTTTCATCAATCGTAGCGAAATTGAATTTTCCCCGTAAGAGGGAAGGAGGAAGAATGAAATAGAGCGAGGAAAGAACAACAAGAAACCAATAACGCTGTCTGAGACGAGAGCTGGAGTGGCGGTGTGCCGTGTGAGGATGAGGATGAGTATGAGGATCGAGGTCGATTTAAAGGAATCGAGATCGGAGTCGAACTGTTTGTTTTATTCCTTGCGGACTGATTTAGTTTCGAAGGATTGGGCTGGAAAACAGAATACGAAAAAAAGACAAAAAAAAAAAAAAGGAAATCGAACGAGATTTAGAGAGAAGAGCGCGCGGGCCAGGCTATTTACATTTCAGACAAGATATTAATCCGCGAGCTTCTAAGGAAACGAGATAAAAATTCCCTCCTTCTATTAGAGTGAGTCGAATTTTACCTTCTTTGTCAAAACGAGGGAGAATAAGAATATAAGAATTCAAAGTAAGAAGAAACGCAGAAACGTCGAATAAGGGAGACGCAACGAGGCGCGAACGTGAGCGAAAAGAAATCCATTCAAGATCCCTTTGGGTTAAAGTATATAAAAAAAAAAAAAAAAAACAAATCAAAGAAAAGAGGGAACGTTTCATTATCTCGAACATTCGGGGTATTTCATTCCATTTCATTCCATTTTATTCCATTTTATTTCATTTTATTTCATTTTATTTCATTTTATATTATTTCATTTCATTTTACTCTTATAGGTACATAGCTTATATAGGGATATTTCCCATTGCCTTCCTATCTTCCTTTCATCCCAGTAATCCTACTGTTATTATAAATATTATATTTTTACCTTTTCGTCTATGCACTGAAAATATATCTATACACGTACCATTTTTTTTTCCCCGAAATTTTCTATCTTTGCAAAATATGTTTCGCACCTAGTATACCTATATGCATAATTTCACGGTCTGTTATATGTAAATTCCGGTACGTAAAGAAAAAAAAGAAAGAAAGAAAAAAAAATCATTCTATAACACCACAATCCGAGGAAACAATAATTACAGTTGTTCGCTGCACAGCTTACAGATCCGGGACGCATATAAATATTACCTACGGCAAACACTTGCCAGGTGTACATAGAACAGGGATCAACGAACAAACGGCGGTAACCGATGCCTGCTACAACCCAGCTCGTCGACCCCCGCGTTATGGTTTCCAGTCACCCTTGCAGGATGCAAAAACGCCAGATGCCACGCGCTGAGTTCAACTTACTGTGTGGAGGTCTGTATATGTACAGTATCCAAAAATATTGGATAAAAGTATATATTACTGAATTGAAAATGAAATAGGTGAATAAATAGGATGAAATTCAACAAGACGAAAGATAGGACGAAAGCTTGTTTCGTTTAATAATTAAATGTAATCGCGGCTTGTATTTCATATAAATTTAATATACCTACATACGCACGTATCTGTATCTATATTGTTTATAAAGTTTTATCAATATCCGTTTCCGAAGAGACGCGTAGGTAGATATCCTGTTATTAATATTAGTGATGCGTAGAATGAATTGAAACACGAGGGTTCGAATATGGATCGATATTAAAACGTCGAGGCGTTTTGCGAAAGGTGATATTGGAGTTGGTTATATAACAGAAATTCAGATACTAATATAATCGTTTGCGAATTGGAAATCAAATGAATTAAAATATACATAGGAACGAAAAAAAAAAAAAAAAAAAAAAAAAAAAATGAATGATATTGTAGAAAGCAGATTTTTAAAAGTCCGATTCCCCTTTGGCTAGTTGACCGTTGGCCCCGAAATGAAACGACGGCACCGTAAATGGCAACAACAAGATCGTATTACGCTTACGACTCGCTCAACAGATTCTAACTCAATCAAACAACGCCGCCGCGCCACTACGCCGGTCGTCTCGACGTGCCGGGGTTGGCGCCTCGTTAAAATAAGAATTTCTTTCATTATTTTTTTTTAAATCACACCTTTACGTATCGTATATTATACTTCGAGAAAATCATGAAGGAAAGAAAAAAATGTCAGACACGAATACGATAGGTTCTTCTTCTTTCACAATCAAAGAAAGAAAAGCCAGAAATAAAAGAGAAGAAAATCTGTAAATATATAATAACGCGATGAAATAAATCAAAGAACGGAAGAGAATACCTATATGGTTGTAGAAAAAATCCATAAAACAATGCTGCGCGCGTTTATAATACGTATAATGTAAAATAGAACGACCCTGAATGAGAGCAAAGAAGAGAAGTGAAGAGAAGCGGAGGCGAGGATCGATCGTTCGATAGCCAACTAACCGTACATTGTATGTTATGCGCGGTACCCGCGCTTTTATCGGGTCGAATAATCGGGACGCCCACGCGATTAATTTCATCGATAGACGTGGGCTCGTTACCTGCAAACCAGCCCGAGGGCAGGCAGGACGAGAGAAGAAGAAAAACGAAAAAATGAATAATGAAAAATGAAAAATGAAAAAAATATGAAAAATGTCAACGCCGAAGTGATATTTAGAAATTATTCAACGATATGAGACCCCTGATCCCTCCCACGTTATCGAGAGAACAGATTGTAACAAAAATCATCTAATAGTAAGCTATTTAAACGTTTTTCTTATCGCGTCGGTTTGTTTGCATTATGTAATTGTTTAATCAGAAATGTTTATATGCACTTGCGCCCGCGCCGCACGCGTGTCTCATTCCAACCGATGCTATCTCCAGTTCAAACATACATATAACGACGGTGCACTGGATAAAGAACAGGTATACCTATACGACATAATATAATCTCTTCAGAACACATATTAACGCGTGCGCTGCAACCGAGTATAACACAAGTACCTCTAAACCTATATATACGGTATAGGTACATACAGGCGACGAAGTGTGTCCACGCGGTAATTCTGATGATCAACTTAATGTATTATTACTATATATATAACATGTATGAAATTCGCAGATGTCTATACTTCGTCAGAGAACCTTGAATGCGTATATATATGTGAATATGTATCCACCTCAACCGAGCTCTGTTGTAAAGTATATAATTATTCCGAGCCAGATTAAATCAATCTGGTTTATTAGGTCCACCACCGTTGATGAAACTTTACGAGTCACGCGAATCCCGCGGCTCACGGAACGTTTTAATGTCCCATACATATGATATATAGTTATACCTGTATAGCATATTATGTAAAATATTAATGTCACCAGCTCGCATATATACGAGCAGTGGAGTTATGTAATGTATTTACTTGTTTTTGAATATAAGAACTCATATATCCTGATAATCGATTATTTATTACGTATATATATATTCCGTTAATTCGCTATACACGTTCTTAAAGATCGTTAAACGAAGAGGTGAATGCGTACGGCAGCAGCAGGTTATACAAAAATCGCGATCTAACCGTATGTGCGAGTGAACCGATATAGTATGTGCCATATGTTTACGTTTGTAACCGTTACCTACCTTATGCCGTTAGATGACAAAACTAGATAGCCTAGGAACAACAGCAGTTTGACGGTTTCCTCCTGTAACACTAAATTCTCGAGGCCGACGCCGGCTGACTTACTTATGTCTGTTAATTTAATACCTACGAACGAAAGAGGGAGGGAGGGAGAGAATACGACGACTACGACGACGACGACGTCTATACGAGTACGGGGCAGACGAAGTAATGATAATTACGCTAACTAATTACATACTCCATGTTTGTTAGCTCGTCGAGTTAGTTGACGACGTTAAAAGCATGTAACGACTAGCTCGGCGGAATCTTTACGAGATAATAACCAAGTGTATCCGTGTATACCCATGTGTGTACTACCTACGTGTGTACGTATATTCGATGGACCAGTTCCCGAGTTCCCGAAATTTAAAGCAACAATAATTATCGCAGAACGAGTCCAATCATTGGACTGGAGAATAATAAAGATAAAAAAGCCCTCAGAGGCATTCGTCGTTATGGGCCAGAGACAGATTAGTCTGAATTGAGTTCCCCGGTTAACCCTGGGCTCGCAGATTGTACTAAAATCGCTAGTCACAGGGGTAAATTCCACCGGCGTAGGGGGCGAGACCTCGGCGCCGTCCCCCAGATCATGGGTCCGGACGCTTCCCAGGCTAAGCTTACGCGTCGCCCCCGCCGCTGTTTCTGGTTCCCCCGCACCCCGACTAAGGGGTCGCCCTGCTAGAGCGTTTAACGACCTTGTCTCAGACCTTCCCGAGGCAAACAGCGGTAACTAGGTACCCAGCTTGTGCGCCCCTACTGCTAGATTGTCTCTGGCCACAAACACGACGAAGCTGCCTTTTCATTTATCCATCATTGGGCGTATATTTATCGTATACACAATTATATGTTATTAAACAACTGATTCTGAGCGATAGAAGAATGATTTAGCAACTTTATTACGAGAGTTCAGATTTTAATCGAAAAAAACCAAGATTCATTGCAATTTTTTTTATTTTTTTTCGTCCATCGTCTTTTGTCAAGTACGGGATTCGAACCCGCGATCATCAGTCTGGCAAGCCAGTAGGCTGCCGCATGCGCCAACCGATGGCGTTGCAAACCTATCGCAATTCTTTCGATAGAAATAACAATTATTATATCTTACGAGAGTGAATCCTATATTATTATCAAGTATATTGGATCAGTAATTGTTACGATCCATTAATACATTGGTATAAAAGGAAAAGGAAAAGGAAAGGGAAAAAGAAAAAGGAAAAAATTGATCGATATCTCTGGATAATCTACACACGTGCCTATCATAGTTCAACATAAATTATCATATGATACGGTGGAATATCATAAGCTATAGGTAATCTATTGAAATAATAATAATAATAATTAATAAATGGTAATATCGAAGTGGATAATAAAAATGTGACTAATATGATAAAATTCGTAAAATATCCGTCTATGTCAAAGTCAAACGAGAAGACGAGAGTTGGGACGTTGGGGATAGAAGGGTAGAGAGATCGCACGAGCAGCGTTGATTTATATCTAAATTCAGAGACCGATTAACCCCGCTAAATATAGCAATCCCCAGTCTCCGCTCTTTTGTCCGTTTTAAATAACCCGGGAGTGAGACATGAATAAATTGAGACAGCTGAGTGAGTGAAAAGGGATATTTGACAAGCCCCGGGGCGCGGCGGCGTGGTGCGTTGGCCCGCGAACGCGAGCTTCGCGCGTATATAAGCCGCGACTCTGAATTGACGACGCAACAAAAACAATAGCTACAAACGATAGAGCGAAGTACCTCGTATATACTATATATTAGAGCTCTTTCTTATTTTATTTAACGCGCACAAGGTAAATGAAAAAAAAGATTAGTAAAAAAAAAACAACAACAATCAACGACATTATCTATGCAATTTTTTAATGTGTGTAACACTATAACGATAAGTAACTATATTTAGCGCTCTCGCCGCAGTATTGCGCGACGATGTATCGCGGATATTGTATGTATGCACGTATGTGTGTATGATGTATGACCGTAAGTATGAGTAGTATAGAAACACTTGTAAGGTTTACAAAGTGTTATTTTTCACCACGTTTGCAAAGCGCGAGTCGCTTTTGACTGCTAATGTATATCTGGTTGCATTATAATAGACACGCGACGAATAACTGTATGTAGTACTAATATAATATGTGATAATATCATCTGTGTTAGGTATATTACGTCGAGTGAGAGATCGTGACTGTGTACACTTATTTTTCGCATGTTAAGCGAATTATCAAACGCGAATTATTAAACTCGGCCTAGGAACGAAACACTAGTAATTAATTATCACATTTGCGTAATCGCGACACGACCGGCTGCCCGTCGCTCTTACGTAACTCAACAAGCGCACACACTCACACACACACACACACACATAAAACACGCGCGGATATACGTTCTCTCTCTATCTATTTCTCTATTTCTCTCTAACGCTTGTTTTTTGGGTCGCTTCGCGCTTCGCGTCGTTTGCCGCCATTTGATAAGCTATATAGGTATAATACGTTATATTATACACATATGGTTAAAGCTAGAAGCTCGCAATATTGATTTATACGCACGCAAGCACGTGTGCTTGTAGGTACCTATTGGCCTTATTCTGTTTAAATTTTTCTTCATCTCTTATTGAAACCGCATGATCTATCAAAGCCTTATACACGATAGTCTATAACCAAGTTGCGTAATATAATATCAGCAACAAAGTTACGTCATAAACCGCGCACATATGTCAAAAATAGTGTAATAAAAATATAATAGAAAGAAATCAATCGCACTTTACGCCTCCACCTATATAATTAGGGTGGTCGTTATTTGTTCGTTTACGAATTTCAATGCTCCCTCTGCACGGGCCAGGAGGTTTCCCAAATATGTATAAAAAAAATAAAAATTCCTATCTCCAAATTGTGATAAATAAATAATTGGTCGTTAAAAATCTGTAAATTTTTCACTGATATACCTACCTACTATACATACTATTTATGTATAAGAAGTGTGCCGAGTTTCAGATTCAGAGAAGCGATAATGCGATAAGAAGCAAGAAATAATCTCGAAGTAGGTACTAAAAATCGTGTGTTATTTGAATGAGAAAGTTCGAAGGCTTTTGGGCCAGTATACCTAGAATTAAAATAGGAACCTGGGATTTCGACTACCTACATTTTTTTTTTTTAATATATTTGGAGACGTTCTAGCCCACGAGAACATTGAAATTCGAATATGGCCGAATTAAGAATCCTATATAAACTAGAGTCATAACAACGATAATAATTACAATAATAATAATAATAAGCAGCACACCGCAAATCTTTTTAAGAATCAGTGACAAACGGTAATAGTATACAATATGCGGGTAGCTGGTTTTGTTATACGCACCTACCTACGTGCCTATTACCGACACACTTGTTCAGAAATGAAGAAAGAGTCAAACTAATATAATGAGAAAGAAAAGAGAGGGAGAGAGAGAGAGAAAAAAAAGTTTAAGACGCGTGTGCTATATACATGGTGTGTTACGGTCTGCATGGCATTGAGAGAGTCAAAGGTGCGGTCCTCGTGGTCGTACGTCATTGCAGCTCGTAGGTATATAACCCAAGAAGAAGAGGAGCTACCTTTTCGAGCCGCTGTAAATCAATGATCGTCGCGTAGTCGGCGGAAAGACGGAAGAGCGACAAGCTGCCGGTAAGAAGTAAGAAAGTAAAAAGGTAAGGGCGGGAGTAAGGGACTTAGGAACAAACGGAGCGAGTTCGAGAACGAAAGATACAAGGAGAGGATGGTCAAAGTCACCGCGAATACTTCGAGTTCCAGAGACCTCTGACAGCGATAGGACCGTGCCGTGTCAAACTCACTACGGCATAAGCGTAAAAGTATACTTAAGTAGAAGAAGAAGAGGAAGAAGCTGCGGGGAACAGGGAACCCGTCCATCTCTGTGTGAATGTACATATACGAATACCTTGTATACGGCTATATATACCAACGAACCACCTACCTATACCTACTATACTACTACACGTATTTCTATGGGCAAAGCCGAGATATTCTCACTAGGATTGTAATTTACGAAGGTCAGCTGTGCGCGAGGACCTCGTAGTCTTTTCTCCCGTCTCCCGTCTCACGTCTCACGTCTCCCCCGGGCCGCAACCGCCCTTTGTAAGCATGTATCCCTAGCGTTGCGGAGACGAAGACCATCTCCGTTTATGTCCCGAGTGCGTCGACCGCTCGGAGGGAAAGCGCGAGGGACTTTCAGAGGGGGTGGTAGGGGGGGAATCCCCGGATTGTTTGACTGCGGGTCTTTAAACCCTGCCCGTAGCCTTTTAAAGCGTGACTTCTTTGACGAGGGAGGATCATCCCGTTTCGCTTAAATGCGATACCCACCCGGATGCAATGACGTGGCGGTTGAAACCAGACAAAATCTTTCTTTGTTTCAATTCAACGATTCAGAGGGTTGTACGCATTTCTCACAAAAATTTTCAACGCGGCTGTTGAAAAAAAATTTCGCTAAATTTTTCCAAGTAAATAACGGAGCCAAAAAAAAAAATAGAAAAATAGGCTTTACTAGATCTGAGATTGTAGAATGAGTCGAGAAATAAAATGAGTAATTTATCTCATTGCGTTGGTTTGTTGTATGGGCTGGTGCAGGTAGTCAACGGAGCTGGTAAGGTTGCGTGTCGAAGTAAAAGAAAAATGCCCCGGGATTACCGAACGAAAGGTATAGTATAACTTGTCCCGAATAACCGGGAAAGAAGGAATGGTTATATATGTGTTAGAAAATTTTAAGGGCGCAAAAAGAAGTCGTAAATGAAGAATGGGGCGTGGAAGTGACGCGTTGACCGTGGGAGGATCGTGAAAGGTTTGAAAAAGGTGCAGGGCTTGACTTTTTTAGAGAGAACAAGCTTTTCCAAGGATTTTACTATCGCCCCAAAGAGAAATAAATAAATATATATCCGTGACGTGATATTATAGGCGCCGCCGCTGCAATATATATATTTTAAGAGCAAAAAAGAAATCCTCGCAAATTTCCCGTGCGGTATAACCGAATAGAATAGAAACGAGAATAGGGTGGTGTAAAAATGTAGCGGAGTGACAAGAGAGCCGGAGAGTGAGCAGAAAGAGGATCAGACTGCTTGAAGCTGAAGGATGAATCCTCCTTGCCCCTCTCAGCCGTGAGTTGCGTCGAGCGTTTATTTTTCCAATCTCTTTCATACCCCCGCGCGTAGGGTCGTATACACACGTAAGTGAATTCGTCGTGTCGTTGTCGGGCGAGAAGAAATTATTTGTCAAGATTTGTAAATAGCGTAGGCATGCAAGATGTATTACCGTTATAGCGCTGCGGGCTTAGATTTTGTTCCATTTGTAAAAAAGCCTGTGCTCCGAACAGGAATTATAACGTCAATAGAGAAATAGAAGAATCGGATACGAAAAGAGAAGAATAAATCGCTGCAGCGATAGGTACTATCCGCGAGGCGAATCAATTTGAAGGTTGAATCGAACGATACGATATCGCGCAGATATCCTCGCAGCCAAAATAATCGAGTAATTAAGGCAGGCGGCTGCAGGGACACGACCGAAAACCCGGAAATCCCAATTAAGGCTCCCCCATCACCTAATCCAATCGGTTGCTCGCCACATGTGCGCGCCGCCACTGCCACCGCCGCCGCCGCCGCGACAGCGTTTTCAAATACCTATCCACTACACTCGCCGATAAAGCGAAGCTCTAGTTCGTATACGCGAGCTACTAGGTAAATGAACGAGATCGAGTGTCGTCAAACGGGTCCCGCGAGAGCTGACCATTAACCAGACTTCTTCTTCTTCGAAATCTCATCATCGTAGCTGACCGAATTTCGGAGTAAATAAACAGCCCTGTTTAAAGCTAACAATCGCGTTCGAGGAAATTTAATTCCAAAAATTTCATACCATGAAACGAATCGGAGCTCCTAAATTCACCCTAATTATCTTCCTTTTAATCTTTTCTAGGAATAAATAGATGATCATCTCTGCCTAGATATTTTTTCACCTTTGTCCTCATATAGAAGATAAATCGTATAATATTTCTTAAAAATAGAAATGATAACGAAAATAAGAATATCTGACTCACCTGATGTATATGATGACTCCGTTAGTACATATCCTCTTCCACCCCTGCGGAACCGAAACGGATGTTTGTTGCTGGTGATTAACGGCACTACTGTTCATATTTAACGCAACATGATGCTGCCCGTTGTTTTGCACCAAAGATCTCACAGCCTGCTGTGGACAAGAATTAACCGTAACCGATTCCTGGGATTGACCGTGGCTTTCAGGACTGCTTAAACTGCTGTAGGTGGATTCGGCGGTGTCGGATCTGACCGAATCGCACCTCCCTATACTCCCAGAGTTGGTCTGACTTTCGACGCAAGATTCCAACGTCTGATTCGAGTTTAAATTTGTATTTGAATTTAAATTAACGTTTAAATTAGACTCGCACTTAACGCCTCCTGCGGCTCGATGTTCGTCGACAGAATTACTAGAGTACAAATCATTAGCAGCCTGCTGCTGCTGTTGCGTCTCACTTTGCTGTTGCTGAACAAAAGTAATCTGCGTAGTTTCGTTACCGATAGCAGAAACCGTATCTCTACCAGGAGTCAAGTATCCGTCGGGCAGTTGAGCCACGGGATAAGCGGCGTTGCATGCCTCCCCGCTGACCCTGTGGGGCGCCCTCATAGGAAATACTTTCCCCTGCTCATCCGAGCCCGTCTTTCCCGTACCTTCGATGCCTCCTAGTACCGGACTCTTGCTGCAATTAGTGTCCGGCGAATTCCCAACTCCCCCTCCGTTCCCATGGCTCGTAACACGCTGGCCGTTGGTCAGGGCCTGCTGATCGTACGTGCTCCCATTTGACCCAAGTGCAATGGATGTTCTAGATATATTATCCTCGACTCTTTCTTCGCCCGCAGTATAGGACTGAGATCTGACCTCATTGTTATTAACGGCTTGAAAATTTATAGACTTTTGTACGTTTTTACCGGGGTAAGTTTTAGCCGGATATATTTGTCCCTGAGATTGAACCAAGGGATTGTGGTAAATTCCCTGCTGCTGCTGATGTTGTTGATGATGGTGATGATGCTGATTGTGATGATTATGATGGTGGTTATTGTGGTGATTTTGGTATCCAGCGATAGCATTCTGTTGTTGATGTGCGACGGGTGTAGCGTATGCAAAATTGTCCCCAGAAACATAGACTAGAACGCTATTCTGCTGGATATTATTAGTCGTTGTAGAAGAAGAGGAGGAGGAGGAAGAAGAAGACGACGAAGAAGAAGAAGAAGAAGAAGATTGTTGTTGCTGTTGTTGTTGGAGACGATTGTTGCGATGGGAGGGAACAGGGTGAGACGGGATCTGCTCAGGCTTGCCGGCCATGGTCCAGGTCCAGCAGTGAAGGGCGCCGCGCGACCAACATTACTGGTATACACAGCGCACGCCTCCGACACTCCTCTAGTCCCTGCGGCATCCTCTAGCAACACAAAAATGATAAGTCAACTTCTTCTCTTCTCGATTCGCCAATTTTCGTTATTATTTTAACACGTTAACAATAATGATCATTAATTAATTAATTAATTAATTAATTGATTAATTATCCGAGTGATAAGGAAACTGGTAATCTAAGTTTATCTTTCCTAGACGAAATAGCTTCACGCTGTTATCCCGTTGCTGGAAATAATCTCACCTAATGATGAAAGTGAGAAAAAAAAATGTAAAAAAAAAAAAAGAAAAACGAAGCAAAAAACAATTGCGTAAAAATGATCGTCGCGATAAATGAGAAACTGCACTCTCGACTATAGTGTAGAATATCTGTGTCAAACGTCAGTTGTCACGTTAGTGATGTTCAAGGTCATCGAATGAAAAACCTGAGTGACAGCGAGCCGCGGTTATCGAGTCTACGACACGACGGTCAAAAACTAGTCGCGTATGTATAGCGTGGATGAAATTAGAGCGTAGTAAAAGTTGTGGATGAATAATTATTCCCTCGTCGGTGTCGGGGTATAGTATGTAATATGTATACGTAAATACGTAAATACGTGTAAGATACGATATAGCAGACGAGTAGGTAGAGTAGCAGTGGAGGGTAGAGAAAATAATAGGTAAAAATAAAAGAAAAATAAGATTGCGTAGTAACCTGAATTGCGCATTTGATGCATATGTACGAACTAGACAAGGACTAAATCCAGTTGACATCACACACGAAAATAATCCAATAAGCTGCACTGGCACTCGATTAATCCCTGACCAGCAGGCGCACGCACTCGGACACTGTGTAAATTTTCTTTTCGCTTTGGTTGTTGATTAAGATAGTGGTGATGATAAAAATAAAAATAATAAGGATTTGATTTGATGTGAAAGAAAGAAAGAAAAAAAGAAAGAAAGGGAGATGAAAAAAAAAAAAAAAAAAAACAACTGATTATTATCAATAAATGTTGTTATGACTTTGATGTCATCACATAACGTTGCCACTTTTTTCGAAACACGGTTAAGCTTAACCCCGTAGTATTAGAACGAACTTTTTCAACACCTGCGCGCGGGCCCCGCACAACTGTTTTCACTAAAAACTTCACTTTAATAGATGGATAAAACACTAATGTAATAATAGTAAACACTTGCGCGTTTCTTAATCTGAGACCCCCCCTAAGACCTTAAAACGCGCACGATAATAAACACCGTAAAATCACTTTATTTCGTTAATACAAATAGATAATTCCATCCCGCAGATGCTTTCCCTCCGCTGTATTTTCACGTAACTGATATTGGAAAAATATGGCTCCCTCTGCATACCCAGAAACCTTTGCGGCATCTCGAGTCTCGGCGGCGGACCACGGCTTTCATGGATCCATGATGCATTTCACAAAAACAATCGGGGGGGCTACGCCCGTGCCATCTGACGACGGTTTACCTACGCGTCGTCCATCCCCACTCCAAACCCATCCAGATGCGACAAGACGCGATTACATATAAAAGCCCGATTCACATAGCGACGGGGATCTCCCTCGCGGAGAAAATTGCCGCGAAATTTGATTCGGCTATCGAATTCAATTTCAATTTTTATTTCAATCTCAATTTCAATTGATCATAAGGTTTCTTTGTTGGTCGGAAATTATTTATTTGAAAAAAAAGAAAACTATTTCTGGATTTTTCATCAATTTATTTAGCGGTGTTTTTTTCTTTCTTTCTTTTCTTTTTTCAGTGTAGGAATTTAGCGTAATTTATCTACGATAAAGTAGGGGGGGGGGGGGGGGGGGGGGGGGGTAAGGTAGATCATAGAATGTGTTTTACACCCATGAAATATATCGGAATCACGCTCGTAACATAAGAGTAGAGAGGGATAGTAAAAGTTTCGTAACGATATAGAAAAAAAAAAACTTGAAATTCAAATCCAACCGAACATCTTCGAAATATTAATTGTAACATTAAAATTTATTGGAGCGTGACTTGAACGATTTAATTACATACACATATTCATTGAAAAATTACCTTTCGCATTCCTACTCAATCCTATATAGTCTCGGATAATAATGGAATATCGGAATAACGGGGAGAAAGAGAAAGTGAAAGAAGGGTTTATAGGTATAATAACCCGTCTTTAATTTGCCTATGACTCCTTTATATTTATCACTATTGTTATTGTTATTATTATTTTTATTATTAATATTATTATTATTATTATTATCTAATCAAAACATGATCTTCACCAAGGACAATCATTATCACCTAAAACTATTGAAAAAAAAAAAAAGAATTATATAGAAAAGAAGAAAGAAAAAAACAACAACGGAGATGAATTTAAGCCAATTTGATCTACTATGACAAGAGAAACTCACTGAAGTTTATTTCTTTATTTTTAAGCGTCAACAATCTATAAGGTGGATTTATCATCTCAGCTACATGTATACATAATATTGAATTTTAGTGATTGCGAAACAAAAAGGGTATAAAAAACAAAACAAAAAAGAGAAAAAAAATAAAAGGAATATTATTGGCACGATTTCTACTATAAGAAAGATCCTCAAATCACAAATTAGGTAGTTATTGTAAAGATGAGGTCGCGTAATATCAGCTGTAAATAAATCGCAAAATGAAAATTCCTTCGTCATTATCTAATCGCTGAGATGTCGCAAAAGCGTTTTAAACGATTTAGATCGTCAATTGAAAATTATTTTCCTAGATAAATTGTGCAAACCAGCCAACCAGCCCTTATACCAATTAGGTAATTTTATTTCTTTTCAAAATAGTCCGACCGTTTTATTGAGAGAAACAGAAAGACTGAAATCATCATATTATCCTACATGCAATGTTTCGAAAATTTTATTTCATCAAACTCGTCGAATACTCTCGAGAGTCTTGTACCGAAAGAATTCGAAGTTTAGAAAAAAAGAAACAAAAAAAAGTCAATTAAAAAATTGGCATGACGCGTCAAGTGGAATCAATTGCCTCGGGGGGAAAAAAAAAACGGAAAGAAAAAGAGAAAGAAAAAAAAAGACCACCTACTCTCGTCCCTTCGAGTCAAGAATAATAAATAATCGTCGTAAAATAGGTAATAGCCGAGTAAAATAACCGGGGAAAAATCAGCCTGGTTATTAGTTAGCGATTTTTTCTTTTTTCTTTTAAAAGATAAGCGAGACACGCCATGCCACATTGAAACTCTGGTCTTGTAGTAACACGGTAATGAACCCGCCCAAAGAAAAGTGAAAAATACGAAATCAACTCGTTCTCCACGTTACGGTTTCTTAGAATCGTGATTAACGTGCTTAAAGTGTAAACGAGGAAAGTAGTATGATAAAATGGAAAGGTATTTCGTAGGTATTAAACTCTAATGTTAGGTTAGTGCGTGGCGCATTGTACGCGCGACGGTCCTCCCTCGTCCTCTTCGTAAGCCTGTCGCGTGTTCCGCCGTCTCGATTCTTGTTCAGGGTCTAGATCCGTCAATAAACATTCCTCGGCGCCGTCGGGAACCATTATTTCTTCTCTCGGCGGTAGGCATTGTTCAAGGTTTGGAATAAGCACGGGGTCAACGGTCTTTGGGAAATTAACAACGAATTGGATGATCAGACGACCTCGCGTAAACGGATCTTTGTAGACCGGCATCCCCTCGTTCAATACGCACTTAACGTCTCCGTGCTTCGTTACTTCACCCGGGATACAGGTCACAACTAAATCACGGTCGTCCAGGGTACGAATTACTTTCTGAAAGCCGCACAACGCCTCCACCAATTCCAACTGCATTCTCATTATCAAGTCGTTTCCCGTTCGTCTGAAATCAACAAGATCCAAGTTTAAAAAAAAAAACAAAGGGATCATCTCTTTTCCCCATTCCTAGTTTTCTGACCTCTGCTCGAAATCGCAGGAGCTTTTCTTCAAAAAAAAACATACTAAGACATACTTAAAAACTTCGTGCTCTTTCTCGTCGAGGAGGATGACGATATCGCCAGGTTCGAGTTCCGGTTCCTGATCACCTTCACCACTGAATACAATTTTCTGTCCGTCTACCATTCCCTTGTCGACATGAACTTCCAGTATTTTTCTATCCCTCACAGTCTTGCGTCCGTTGCACTGCTTGCACCGATCACGAGGGTTTATGCGTTCCCCTTGACCCTTGCAGTCTGTACACATTGACTGCAATTGTTGAATCATTCCTGGTGCGAGCTGCTGAATTTGTACCTGCATTCCGGTCCCGTGGCAGGTCGGGCATTGCTCTACTGATCCTTTCTTACCACCAATTCCTGGTGATCAAAGAGTTCCTTGTTAAAATCAAGATCAATACTCTTTTGATGAGCTTCAAACGATTTCAGATAACATGATAAAAAAAGAAGAGAACAATTTTAACAATATTTGATAAAAATTGTTGGTCGAATATGTGACGAAATGCCCGAAGTCTTTGATCAGGTGAAGAAATAAGCCTAAATCATGGTCTTGCAGACCTCCAACTGTAGTAGGATTAGAAGCCTGTGTAACAATGACACTGAAAATATTTTCTTTCGCTACTATTACGTAGTAATGAGCTGTAAGCTGTTTGATCCGACCTTCGGAGTAGACATGCAGCTAATATTCAGGCCTATTGATACGACAATGTCCAGAATATTTGACAAATATATGAAAAAAATAAAGAAACAAAAAACTAACGAAAACGGAATCGATTATTATTTGGCAAATGTAACGATTATCTCACCTTCGCACTTGTCGCAAATAACGTTTTTCTGTAAAGCGAGTTTTCTCACTGTACCCTTGTACAATTCTTCAAGAGATACGCATAGCTGATGAATTACATCTTGCCCTTTGCGTTCCCTTCGTCGGCCTCCTCTACCGCCGCCGCCAAATCCTCCGCCGAAGAACATATCGAATATGTCCATAGGAGAAGAGAAATTTCCACCGCTCATTCCACCTTCTTTCAAGGCCTGTTCTCCGCCTTGGTCATAGATACGCTTCTTTTCAGGGTTCGACAATACTTCGTAAGCTTGAGAAATCTGCTTGAACTGGAAGTGGATGTAAATTATTATTAAGGGCCTTGAGAACGGCTGTATTGAATAAAGAGCGGAACCAATGACTTTGCAGCATGTTAATGTGTCTAGATTCCAAAACTTTGATAGTTGAACCATGAGTGGTAATAATTTTCATCAATTTGGAGTAAAAATAAGTACAAAATTAACTCCTACTAATAGTTGCGTTGCTCTTTTAAATTCAAACAATTAAATGACGAATAAAGTGAATGAATGTGAATGAAAATTGATAAAGAAAAGAATAAAATTTCCGACCCGCTCGCCTTCGTTGGGATTTTTGTCCGGATGATATTTCAGAGCGAGTTTTCTGTACGCTTTCTTGAGGTCATCCTGGTTGCAGCCGGGTTTTACCCCAAGCACGTCGTAGAACGTTGTCTCCTTCACCATGATTGCTTAGGCTTTGTTTTTTCTTCTTCTTCTTCTTCTTTTTATCCTTCTAGTTTTGGCTTTGGGCTCCTGATAAAATTTCGTTTGTATCTGGGCTACTGTAATTACCTGCTGTAAGCAAACGGGGGAAATAAGATTCTAGATCATTCTGACAATGTGTGGATCTAGGCAGCACGGTGTTCAACTGGTTTGATAATTCATTCCCAGAAAAATTAGTTATAACATAACGATAATTAGACACGCGAAATTTTTCTCAAATAACCGAGGCTTCGGATCATTCGCGTATCCGTAAGCAAGGTGCAATATACCTAAGTGACAGTGCGATCGAAAATTGTGAAAACTTCACAACGCCATGTTCACGCCATCAGCTGAGTTGATAAATTGTATATAAGAGTTCGCATGCCTCGTGTGCGAAAAATAAAATAATATTGCGTCAATATTTGATGCGTGGATAAATTCGAAATGGTAGAAATGTTTAGTAGATAGTAAAATGTAGTTAGCGTGTCATAGTTGATGCGTTAGTAAAGGGGGGATTAATGCTTGAAAAAAAAATTTTTATTGATCCCATGGCTACGGCGAGAGACATTTCTATTTCTAATTAAAATGATGGTTATTTTTGTCTGCGGTATGCAAGAGGCTTACCCGTTACGGCAATAGCGAGTATTGCTGATTATTAAACGGCGAAGAAACTCTCGTTAGAAATGGTGGTGCGAAACTGTGGATACTCGCGATAGTTTAACAAGGATATTCCCGTTGTCACGTTCTCGAAATTTCTTGAGCCAGCAATGGACGTCACGAGTGGTTGACCAATCGGAAACGGGAAGGAAGACGACGTGCGCGATACTACCGACACCGTGTGGCCACTTTTCAAACTTGAATGCGGATTGCGAATAGCCGTCGATATGTTCGGTATCGAACGGCGGTACGTCGATTCGAATAACTCGATGTTCGAGGTCGAAGAATCGACGAATTCGAACAACGCAGATTTGAATTTCAATTAGTAATAAAAACGCGCCCAATTTCGGGTTTCAAAAAATATAACGCGTACGCCCGTTTGTATACTTTTATTTTTATTAGGATTGAAACTATGTTATATGTTCATCATTTGGTATAAAGAAAATGACGATACATACTACGCATTATAATATAATAAGCGTTATTTTCTACGGAACAATCTGGAACAGCAATTACTACTTCATTTTCAATTATGCAAGAAACTCAGGAACTCAGAAAAATATCAGGAACCTTTGGGCCCCCGGGAAATCGGACAACACTTTTCGTCGAGCCGGTTTTGGCGATAAATGGAAATGTCACGAAAGATTTACCCTCATCAAACTTTTAACATGTATATCTTTTTCTGGGAAAATAAGATTTCTCACACTTATGCCAGTCGTACATCTACCTACTCCGGTATCAGATCCGTTCTATTTTGTATACATCGACTTATATATTTACTCGAAAATGTTTGATTCTCTTATTTTAATTTGGAAAATTAATGAGCACTTCAACCTTGTGAATAAAAATGATATTAAGCTATTGTTGAGAATTCTTTTTGCCCTTTCCTCTCTCGAATTACCTTGCAATTAAGATCGCTCGCTGTTGAAGGTATAACTAATTAGCAAAAAATAAAACAACGCCACCTACACGTTACTAGGGAAGAAAGTAACAAGGATTGACTCTAGAATGGCGATAATTATTCACAGCCACTTAGACAGTGGCTATGCTGGCTAGATTTACGCCGACAGCTCAGCTTAGGTACATATACATATACTACAATGGAATAGAGTATAATGGAATATAATAGAGCATAATAGAATAGAATAGCTCATTCTATTCTGGTACAAGTGTTGCCTGAAGGCATCCATCGATATCATACAAGACACAGCATGAAATCCTTAAACATACGCGTCATGGACCGAATCGTGCAGTAGCGTAAAAAACGTGGAACTCGGAACAGAACGATTTCGCTATTTGACGATGAAAATAGCTGAGAATACGAGGAATCTGAAAGCAATATATCGCGACGACAAGTCTCATGCGCAATGTACGTACGCAGTACTTAGGAACCAATGATGGTCCGAAAAATACGACCATAAATAACTATAGCGAGGTAAAACGCGTGGGACGTCAACGGGGGCGTAGAGATGCACAACGTGCAGTGCTATACGTATGTAATCGATCGGTACCCATTCTCGAACGAGGTTGGCGGAGGGCACCTCGTTTTCTGTCCGTTGAAACTCTGCCGTTTGTAAGGGTGTAGGGGTTGGTTTAGGGTGGTAGGCGAAGAAGGGTGCGGGGGCTTAGGAAAGGGGCGTCGATCGATCGCGACGGCGCATAAGGACGACGTGGTCGAGGACGGTTCGCGCCAACCGTCTATTCGACAGTCTGACGAGACCCGTCGCGACATTTTCACCTCAAGTTATACCTGGTTATTGACTCACTAAATTTACGTCTGATACCTACGTCACCCTTGATTACCCGCAACCCCTGCATCTCTCTCGCAATAAAACCGAGATATAAGAAGAGCTTGGAGTTCGTAGAAAGGCAAACGCAAAGCGTCGACCTTACCCCCGTAAGTATATCATTCTTCAACATTCGCAATCTTCAGCCTACAGTAGATCTTGGACATTCAACTGAAGGGGTGAAAATTACCGGAATTTTTCAAATTCGTTCGATTCGTTGGCAAAAATTTATTTCGCAATCTGTTTACGACTACATTTTACTGTACATAATCGGGAGCGAGAGAATAACTCCGATATATGTACCTTTCGAATCAATAATTAGGAGGCATAAAGGTAGAGATAGAATCTGAATGAGAATCTGTGTGTACGACGGAGATATGTATACGCGTACCAGTCCTGAACTTAAAGAGACACATGTGCTCTCGCGTGGCTTGTTTAGTATGGTTTTGAAATTTTGCAATTCTGCAATTCTGCCTTACGAAATTCTGCGGTTTTTCCTCATCCCAATTATTGCTAAGTTATTTTTGTCGCTCTACAGAAACTCTGCAGCAGTATAGTAGCACAGCAGAGTTTAAAAGTAGAACTATATTTCTTGGACACGTTTTATTGTCCTTCTATAAAGTCTTTTGAAATGTGGAACGGGCAGCTAAACTTTTTACTCCTAGTTTTAAAGTTTCACTTCGTGTCACCAAGTTTCTAACCGAAACTCATTGAAAATAATAATGCCATTCGTAAAGTTGTTTAGTCGGTTCGGCTCCGTTCCTCAACTACGAAACATTTCTCAATTGGAACAAGTACGAAGTACTACCTTCACGAGCAACAGAAATTATAATTAAACTTTCTCGACTGACGGAGCTTGAATCATCATAAAGGCGAAATGATTCGCTCGTTAGAGTCTATACATATGTATACCTATTTATTATTTTCGAATGGTAACCTGCATCGTAGATAACAAGTGCATTAGGTACCCCATGGGAATACATTTGTCTGGAAACAAAAATTCCCGTCCATTTCTCATCTAGTCCTGAGAAAATCTTGAAAACTTCCCTAGAGAAATCGTGTTTCTACGTCAAAAGATGCGTATAGGTATATAAGGTACAGAATGGTTGATCCCGGAGGATGATTCCCTTCAACTTTTACATCACCGTTTTATTGAATATTTAAATCCCAACGCCTGTCTTGTGAAACAACCCAAAGGCGGGCCACATATCCATTTGTATATTTCATGTATGTACACAGATGCTGATCGAAGAACTTCCCACGTAGGGCCTTGAATTCGCGAGAAATCCGCACGCGTTGATTTTCTGATAAATTGTTGAACGGAAAAAAAGATTGAATAAATTTGGAGAACGTAGGTACTAAGTTGCTATAATGAAGCCGAGGAATGGCTGGCCGAGCTTGGAAATCCTGTCAGGTTCAAAAATTCTAATCGACTTAAGAAATGCGACGTTCCGGCATAATCAATCTTCGTATACGGCTTCTAATCGGATTTACGTAACAATTCGCAGAGGATTATTACATGACGTCGAGAAAAATGACCTTGAGTTAGTTTCACGAGGCATGAATTCTCCTTACGTAGGGGAGAGGTGGGCAAAATGGGCCCCCTAAGAAACTAATGCTTAAAATAGAGGTTTGAATAGATGGATCTCCGACTTCCGAGTTTTTATTTTTAGAATACTTTTTACTTTTCATGTAATTTTTTTTTTGCCCATTTTGCCCGTTTTTCCCTAAGTTATCAAGGTTTAAATTTTGCTACGAAAAATTTTTGGAGGGGCCTGTTTGCCCACCTCCCCCCTATATGTATGCATACATACCTATATACCTGCAGCGTATCTACGCATAACGTACGAAGCTTCTTTCGCCACTTTTTTCCTCGGTGCAGAAGTGCGTTCCTTCGAAGAAGAACTGTTAGACGCGGAGACTGACGGTGAAAAGCAAATATAGGGAGAAAGTTAAAAAAAAAAGACACCACGTCTTTACGGAATGAATAAATAAAGGACGTTCCGAATAAAATTCAGCCCCGAGAAGTAGTTCGATTTTTGAAAATCAATGCATATTTTCGCAAGAAATAACTTTCGCACTATTGCCTCTGCGATAGCAATGAATTATTCATTTTTCATTTATATATACTACCTATACTAACCGGGCGAGGAGAGTCAGCATGCGAATTATTCTTGCGAATGGAATAATATTTTTTTGAATAAAATACACGTACATACACTCTCAATGATTCTGTGTTCTTCCCCAAATCCTAGCTGCAGATAAAATTCCGGCTTTTCTTCTTATTACTTTGCTCATCCTCGACGTAAAGGCTGTACGTTCAGATTCTGAGCGGATAAACCTTGCTTTATTGTCATCGTGAGGTCCGGGACGTTGTGCCGCTGTTTTGTGGCAAGACACAATGTCGTGGTGGAGGACGGGGTGATAATCTGTAAATAAATTCTTCTCGGATGGCAGTCTTGGTTGAAAGCAACTCGATATCTACTCGGATGAGAATAAACCTGAGATCAAAGCGAGAGTCATTGAGTTAGTGATTTCGGGCTCAAGGTTTCGCAGTCAAAGAGCGACTGTATTCACAGATAAAACGTGAATAAAAAAAAGGGAAGATCTTGCCCCAATCAACCTCTTCGTAATTCCAAAAATTCTTGCAATAGTAAATTTAACACGGAGCGTATTGCAGCCAGCTAAATTCAGCTCCTAGAGCTTCGCAGAAGCTCAATGAAATCCTGTAACGAACTCGTGGACAAATTGTCATCGGATCTTGGCTATACAGACGCATCATTTCCCCGGAGTAAAGCTCAGAGATGAGCGAAGCTTCCCGAATCGAAGACCACCCACGCACTCGCCTAGCTGCTGCCGGGCATTCAGATCTTTAGCAAAAGGTTAAAGGTCGAGGAAAATTCCAGCTCCAGGGACTTGGGGCAGGTGGGACGTGGGCCGTGCAGAGGCGTGGGGCGTCAGACTTTGTCGTTAATTTTCGCGAGGCTTATGGCCCGAAAACTTTTCCGCATCCCGTAATATTCCAGCTGCCATTTCATCGGGTGGTATAGATATACCAATAGAGTGGCCGAAATAATTGATCAGAGAATTGTCTCTGACGGATGAACGAATCACCCGATTATCCGATCAGCTATGGCACGTCAAATCGAAAATAACTGATTACGTTCACTGACGAGTTCTGACGGACGTATCGGTATACACCAAAATATTGAACAAAATTAAATAGAATAGAGCCGTACATTGGCTATTGATATTTGATACTGATACATCAATATCTATATCTAGATAGATATATCCGAAAAGGGAAGAGAAACGAAGGGTATAGGCAGGGTGTGAGGTGTAAGGCAGACGCCTTGATTTCCTTCTCAAAATATCGACTACTCCGTATACGAATCTTTATTGAACGCAATCAATTACCGCATTGGCTCGGTGAGTAATAAATATTCCATAAACCGCGAGATCTAATTTTTTCCTTGGTCCCTCGCAAGGCTCGGGCCCGTTCAGACTTCCGTAGGTACTCGCCGTGTATACATGGTAGATATACGAGATATGGCTGCAGGCGTTACTACATTTTCGGAAAATTCGCAAACTGGGCCAACCCCTTTCTCTCTCTTCTCCGATTTATCTCTTTATTGACTATGTGTCGGTATTTATTATTTATAGATCAGAATCCGAATCTCGATTAAACGCTGCAGTACCGCGACTGCTATAGGTATAAGTTAGTATAAAATAATGTATTACGTAAAATTATACATATACGTAAATTTATAATATGAACAGCGCTCGAGTCAGTTTTCAAAATAACAAAAACGAGCGAAGGCACTCGCTAATTAAAATGCCCGTTACAAAAAGCACATCAATTAAAGCCGACGACTCACGTACTTGTATATACCTACTACCTACAATGCGTATTGTACGTATTATACCCGTAACATTTTTCCTAGCAATAATTCTCGTCAGCGAGGAGATCCTTTTTTAGGGTGTATAAAAAAGTTCAAAGTTTGTCACCCGGTGGTTGAGATTTAAATTAAAGTCAAGGAAAAATCGATCCAATATAATAGGATATATGTCGAAGTTTTATTCGTTTTAATAAAATACTGCGAGGTTGAAGATCGAGCCTGTGAACCGAGTTCCAATTTCCATCCCCATTTCCGTTTCCCCATAAGTACATATATGTATATATAGTCATTCATATATATATATATAAGTATAGTTCGTCAAAGTATAGTTATACTATAGTCTATAAGTCTCCGTGAATCTTGGCTAGAGTCAAGTCTCTCTGTTCCCGTGTTCCCGTGTTTCCATGTTCCCGTATTCCGTGGCGCAACTTTGTTCCCTCGACTGTAATTACAAGCGCTGTGAGTTAATCTTCGAGTAACTCGGTGAGCACGAAACTGCGCGACGAGGTGAGCTTTGAGGCAAAGAACCTCGCCTCGTGCTTGTTGGCGGTTCCCCGCACGATTTTGGCCCATATGCTGGGGGCTTTCCACTCCGAAAGGCACACGATTATAGCTGTAGGTACGTAGGTATGAGATAAGCATATGTAGATATATACATATACATATGCCTATACGTACCAGGCACCAGCTAATGGGAAAACGTAAAGTCGTGCATTCGCGAACGTTTTAACGAAGGCTTCTCTTTCCTTTTTTCTTTATACTTTATTACCGCGAAATTAAAAACCCTGAAACACGAAGCGAAGTATTATCCAAGTTTCCTCGACGAACGTCGAGTGGCTCGGAGATTTTTTTCAAGCGACTTTCACGAGCCTCGTAAGAAACCCTTTAATTCGTATGGCTAATCGTCGTTGGTATCTTAAACAGCAGGACGAGGGTGAAACGCGATATAAACCAGATACCCGAAAGGGGCGTGTATTCCGTATGGTATATAATTATAAGTTGCATTGGTGGCGTAGAGACGTAAGCAGAAACCTGCAGGGGGTATAAGAAACGGAATGTAATTGCACGGAAGGCGTAGTTGTGCGGTTGCGGAGGTAATCCTTGCCTGGTATATAAGAGAGTCACTAAATAATTAGTCAAAGTATTCCGTTATCCTCGCGATAACATTTGCCAAGTGAAATTTCGTTAGTAGTTAAAATTTTGCGAGTACCAACAGCAATTATCTTGAGATTAGCAAAAAGTTAATATCCCATTAGAAATTTAAGCTTTACTTATCCCACGCGGATCCTTTCGGGTCATTAAGCACCGCGGCTAATTAACACCTTGATTAAAAAATTTCTACCAAAGAGTGTAACACCTGGGTATACAGGTATACTTCCTACCTGGAAATCAATTTGCGTGTTATCCCTTCGGGGCTGTTATAGAACGCAGATCTGTAAACAAGGAGATCTGTTATTTGGAATGTGTTACGTAGCCCGCTATTCGTCTACCTCGAAATATACCTGTGTATAGTATATGTATTTCCTTTGGTAAACATTTCGTGAGCCAGCAAACGGTAAACGAATAACTATACTCTCTGATTAACGACACGAAGTTTATAATTATACGCGTGAAAACCATAGGTACCTACACCTGTATAGAAATATACTATGTACAGAATCAAGTCAAACAAACTTCATGCTATGATTAAATTTGGCGATCATGATTATGATGATAATAATGATAATAATTATAATAATAATGACGGGACTTGTATAACGCATGATGAGACGTGGCCTGCTGACGAGATCCTCGAAAGCTCTTGAAGGCATAACTGGTAGTCTATTTTTCCTCCTCACTCATAGCATTTCCAGAGTATTTTCTTCTTCCCTCTCAATCTGTGTATTTATTTTTCCTATTTCCTTTTCCTTTTCCTTTTCCTTTTTTTTCTTATCTTTATCGATAATGATTACAATCGCACGTGTGCAATTTAGTGCAAGTATATTACCTGAACGAAAATCTTGATCTATACTTTACGATCGATCGAACATCGGAGAATAAAGAAAATGTAGCAGCGTGCGAATGAGTGAAATTAAACGAAGGGGTTCAGCCCCGCGAGGCACGCGCATTGCATTGATGGTAATTAGGAAACGAGACATGAACTGAATACCAAATAGTTCGAATACGGCTGATCATTACTTGACCTACTTGTATCCGACTGATTGCAGGGAGCCAGGGATCAGCTAATATAGATAGCAGACATTATAATCTTAAAACATGTACAGGAAAGAAGTACAAAGATTTTCAAGCTCGTTGAAAATATATTCGCGATTACCTCTATACCCTAATCTTAGAAAGAAAATGTAATCCTCGTTTCAGGAAGAACTCGAATTAAATAATCTACAGGATGCGCCTGGAAGCGCTGAGGAGGACGGGGCTGGCGTTCTGTCTGGTGTTTACCCTTTCACCAAGTTTCGTCGACCCAGCACCGCTCGGGGGAACCGCAGGTGAGATTACATATTGATTGATTTCACTCCACTCACGATAATAAGTAAATACCTATATATATGTCCATATCTTATAGCGGACTGTTACGCCATGTTATATTTTTATTCCCATATTTATTTCTAAAATAATGTCAAAGCTGAGGGCAAATAATCAAAGATGATAATAATAAAAATAATAATAATAATAATAATAATGATTGATGTAGGCCACGATTCGAGGGCGTGAACTCGATTGGCAAATTAAATCAATTCCCAATGCCCTTTGAATATTATTATTTTCGGAGTACTCAGGTTTGATTGATTCGTCCCTTTAAAGCGCGAATTTTTTCCTTTAAATTGAAGCATTTTACGGCAGCGTTTGTCTGCACTCGGAGCCCCGCGGCTCTCACTGATTGTCGCAGAAAAGGAAACGTAGAGTCGAGTTATACATACAAGAGATTCAATTTACGCGGATTTTGAACCATCAGTCAAGCGATTCCCAACAGATTTGAAAACCTCTAGGTTGTAACTGCACGGGCGAGTAAGATACCCCGATACTTCTTATTTAATCCATTATCTGTTATCCCATATTTCTATGGATTACCAAATATACGCGTTGGTATCGAGTGCGTAAAAATTAGTATTTTTTTAATTTTTTTTCATCTTACTTTCACCAAATAAAGTCAGCTGTTCTCCAAAAAGCCGGAAAAGCTCACGATATTCAGTCATGCTTTTTCGGAAATACAAAACTGCCGATATTGCGTCTTCGAATTCGATTATAGTCAAGTTTGGACGCTCAGCCCGAGGGACGCATGAGGTCGAATTCGATCTCTGTAACCTTTTTTTTAGTTAGGATGAAAGGGCGAACTGCTCAGGCTGAGAATTTGGTCTCTTCAACGAGCCTTGTACTAATGAAATTTGACCAGCTCCTCCGCGGAGAATTCATATCGCGATTTCGTAGCCATAGGGTAGCTGAATTTCACATATAACCGCCATTAAAAGGCTTGAGTGCAGGCCATAAAGAACCTTATTCACTCTATTCCAGGGCTTATATGAATTATTACACACGTGTACCCACACAAAAATGTTTGCGCATAGTTGAATCGGGATTCATAATTCAGGAAGAGACAAGCGGGATCGCAGAATGAAGATAAGAATTTTTAATACATTTAATTCTTTTTCATTCCAACGCAACCGCCGCAGCTCACGTTCTTCTTCGTTCATTAATTTATCTTGCCGAATGTAATCTCCTTGTGATATCTCAGCCGTAAGGAAAGTTATCTCGGGTCAAAGATCACAAAGCGCAGAAAAAAATAAATGGGAAGGTAAAAAAGAGGATTCCGCTTCGTACAACGAGAGGGACTCATGCCGGATGTCGTTACAGAAACGTCATAGACGCACTTATACCCTTCAGCGGCGGAGAAAATAAGTAGACGAATTTTTTCTCGACGCCTTTTGTTCCGCACGATTCGATTAATATTCTAGATACGTTTCTGTCTGACATGAGCCTAAACACTGTAACCTGATACAATTTATCCTACATTCAACCCTCGTGCGGGGTGATCGATATGATATTACATCACCGGGCACCCGCAGATGCTGTAAAGAGAGTTTAAGTGCGATCGAGGTATCGCCACCCTGAATTCGACCGTCCCGTTTGACCCTAAGGGCGAAGAATCAAGAGAGACTCGATCTCGTGGATATAAATAAAACTTGCTGCAGTAGGTATACGGCGAGGAAAAGTTGATCAGCCGTGATAAATCGATGAGATAAACGAGATTAGATGAAGATTAGATAGCATGGGATGATTGCGCAGGCAGGTGGCTTCGAGGACGAAGTCTATGCTGCAGGGTTACGAAACTAAGGGTCGTTCGTGGTTGGCAGTGACCTTGAGGGGAGCAATACGTAGGGCTTGATCTCGTTAGCGGAACACCTGAGCGACAAATCAACTTCCATATGTGTATCGCGATATGTGTAGGTATACAGGTACAAGAGGCCTGCACGGTAGGGAAATCGTGGGGATGATGAATAGCTGCGGTGGATAACGGATCGAATTCCGATATTTAGGGAAGACGAGGCTGTGCAGCTGTGGGGGAAAAAAAATTCAATATCTCATCTTCGAGGCGGCGAAAGTTGATAGCTGAGAAATTAATTGAAGAAA
Source organism: Tenthredo livida (assembly GCA_963992785.1). Lineage (NCBI taxonomy): Eukaryota > Metazoa > Arthropoda > Insecta > Hymenoptera > Tenthredinidae > Tenthredo > Tenthredo livida. Next base: position 61,597,341 of record OZ023064.1, read on the forward strand.
GGGGCGAAAACGAGCCGGAATTAATGATCGACGTGATGCTGTAGGTAGAATAGGATATAGCAATCTCAGCTTTTATATTCTACATTTGTATACTCCGCGTTTCAGGTAATGAGTAATGACGAATGAATGAATGAATGAATGGATGAACGAATGAATGAATGGCGACTATTTTCGTCCCGTCATCAAAACTCGGGTTGTTTTACCGCCCTCGAATCGAGCCATTTGTTGGGAAGTTTGAACCCCGTAAGCTGGGCTTTGAAACCGCGTAACCCGATCGTAAAGTTAGTAATTTTCTGTGACGGGGGTATGGGGGGTGTAGAGCTTTGCCAGATTTAAATTGAATCAGGCGTTATGATATCATGTAAATCCGAAAATGTTTATTACGCTTTACGGTTAATCACCGAGGACTACGCCCTGCGGGCGCGCACTATATTCCCTTTTACTTTCAGCTCGATAATTTTTACGGGTGAAAACTATCGTGGAAATACAGATACCATAAATATTTTCTCATATATATGTACGTTATAAACTACACCAACGAAAATTAATTAAACCAACCCAAAGTAAATATCTAACAGGAGTTACGAGCCAAAATCAACATCGAGGTAGTAGACAGAATTATTCGTCTTTGCAGAATTTATACACACGAATCCCGAGTGCTAACTGTCTGTGACTACACTATACATACACTAGCGACAGATCGTTTTGCATGAAATATCTTTTTTTTTTCTATAAAACAACACGAGGGTGCACACACGATATGGAAATGGTTACGGACAAGCGTCACATATCTCGTACAGTTTTCAAGAATATTACAAAATTTTCAAACTAATATTAAAAATGCAGAAATGTCTTTCGGAAGATCTTTCCTTTGGGCCCGCGCGCCTCGAAGTTTGGTAATTATTGTCACTGAGAATGGCTGCGGAAGTAGAGCCGAGAGGAGCCTGCAGGAACGTGCGTAATTAAAATTTCAAGTAGTTAAGCGTTGCCTAGATAAAACGCTGATTAAGTCCCTTGAGACCCCCTCCGTTGCGTCGAGAGATATTTTCACCTCTACATTTTCTAGCCTGCGATCGTTACAGGACAGAGAATTTTCCAGTCGTGAAATAGGGGGATGAAAAAAGGTAAAAAAAAAAGGATTTGCAATGCTGAAGCGTGCAAATATTTGGACACGAGCTTGTAGTGGAAGAGCAAATATATGATATTTAAAAAAATCAGTTTTCATTATCAGCTAACAAGCACAACGTGCACGACGTGTGTCCATATACGATACATAGGTACTACGTTCTCTGAAATTTCCGTGACATAGAGTGCCGGGAGTGCTAGTCATTTTTAAAGTGCCACCAGCTGAGGCTATAACAAAGTTACGGCAGATTTATATGGTTCTTCTCCCTCTCAGTCGTTTACTCGCGATGGTAGCCAATAAAGCTGGTGACCAAGGGCGAAGACCGGGCGGGGGTCTTCCAATGGGGGATGAATGGAGTCGAGCCAGAAGCAGCAGGACGTCGACACTCGAGGCTGAGCTTTCACACATACGTGTATCAAACCCGCAAGCTGTGGACGATGAACCCTTGCGCCATTTTTCTTCTTCGACTTGTTCTTCTTCTTCGTTTGTTTCAGATAATGACACGTGTATAGAGATCGCGGCTCTTTAATTTTCTGTCCCCCATGCGAAAACGAACGTTTCAGCTTTGAGTCTGATCGACTGACAGTGTAGTATAAGCTCATGTAACCCCATAGGATCGGAGAAAAAAGCGGCTTTTTTATATTCTCATTTTTATTTCTTTTACTTTTCTCGCATCGCCCCGCACCATTCTGTGTACAGAAATAGTCGGATGTCTCTTTTAAGGCGGAATAAATTCAACAGAACTCTCAGGGTTCGCTCGGGGACGATAACCGGGGTTGAAGGAGGGTCGAGAGGACGCAAGAGAGAAATGCGAAACGAGAAAGCGAGAGAAAGAGAGGGATTTGAATCCATCTATCCAGACCGCAACGTCGGTCGCACGTACGCGAGATTTCAAGTGTTCCATATTCGTGTCATTTCGCGATTCATCCTGTTCCTATTATAATCACAGGCAAATAAATACACAGCCATGCGAATAAACGAGTCAAAGCTCTACGAGCATCGGAGCATTCAAGCCGGTTGAAAGCACGACTCTGACGAATTTTTACTTTTTATATTCGAAGAACAACTGCGGAGGATTCTCAGGGTGGAGAATCAATCGCGAAAGCTCCAACATCTTGCCTCGATTTTGTCCAATTCCCAAAAGTCTCGTTCAGGCTCTCTCAGAGTCTATAGATTTTCTCACCTTTCAGTCCTGCACTCGCGGGTTTCTCTTTGCCAGAAGTAAATAATACTTACCGAAAGTGCTTCTATTCTCCAGCGACAATGAGTCGAATAAATGCGAAGAAATAACGAAAGAAAAAGAAGATAAAAAAAAATACATACATGTACCCATACGCGTTTTCCTATATAGGCTAACCCCGAGGGATCGCTAGCGGATTGTCCGCTCTGCGTAAGATTATAACAATACCCTGTCCACCGATAGCCGGTATTTACTTCCATTATTTTTATCCAGCAATATCCTGCTTGTTAGTAACAACAACGCGAAGTTGAAGCGTCTACCTCGTCTTGTTATATTTACGGACGAATAAATCGTGTAGTCACTTGATTACAATTAATTTGTCTCTCCGTCAGCGCGACGTAGAAGTTTACGAGCCAGATTATAACGCAGGATTATTGTGGAAAGATATGATATGACACCCTGTCAGACAATCAAGTGAAATAACGAAACTGTATCGATGGCACATGCGCCTTCACATATGCACAAAGCTCCTTGGTTATACGTGAGCTGCAAAGAGCGAATTAGGATTCATCCCTTTTTCATAATTTTTATATTTAATATTCATCGATCGCGATGTGAGAACGTGTAGCTCTAAATTTCGATAAAACCTCCCTTCCCCGACGATAATTCATCGTATGTCTTATCCTGTTCCAGGTACACCAGCTGGCACTGTACACGAGGTGAGTCAGCATTTTGTTCAACATACAATCTACATGATAATATTCAGTACTTAAAATCCGCCCCTAAAGAGATGTTGAGTTATCGTATAAATATAGCGATGCCCCAAAGGGTCGCCACTGTCGCTTTTTACATTTTGTGTACTTTTTCGAAACGAGAAAATTATCAGCTCATATTTACGCAGCTTTTGTTGAGACTCGTTGTCCCTCCCCTCGACATGGTGTAAACACAATAGGTACTACACCCACCCTTACACGTGTAATATGGATGTATAACCGAACTGAAATTAGTTTCTGTTTGACTTTCTTTACCATTCCATCAATACGATCAATTCTGCTCTACGCACGTAGTACATACATACATTCTAGCTTATACCATACGATGGATGAATTATTTTATGTGGCTTTTGTATTCTTCTCTCTGGCTCGCCCCTCGCCCCCCAGTCATATAAACGTGTATGCAGTGACAGCCACCTAGACCCGGACAACCCGAACGACCCGGATGACCCGGATGTATCTTCTCGTCTTATACATGTATCTATAACTATAGAACGAGGAAAAGAAGAAGAATACTTTATTTTTTGTATGCCTTATACCTACGTCAATTGAACGTCGAGGAACGACGGGCTGCGAGCCCCTCGACGACGCAGGGGTCGAGGGTTGGATACTCTGGTCTCTGGGTGACGCGCGGAGAGCCTCTGACGTCATCCGAGCCATATACTAGTCTCCCGGGCAACCGCGGATTTCATTCTCCAATTCTCAATGAATGAACTCCGGAGAGAATATATATAGATATACGGACGAGTAGGTAAAGAATAGAGAGAGGATTACTCCTCTGAGGGGTAGAAACATTTTCGCGTAGGACTTACAGCTCTTTGTTCAAATATTTTTTTCACATTTACCCGAAAAATACGAAATGACAAAGAATAACAATTACGAATATAGAGAAATTCTTTGACTCTCTTCATTTCTTGTAGAAAATTATTTCATCAAAAAATATTCATTATGAGCCTTAAAATGCAATTGATGCAAGGTGTTAGATATTTCTAGTTTCTTTCATTGTTTCTTTCCCGGATATTTGTTTTTTTTTCTTCGCCTTACCTTGCCCGAATGTAGCGTAAATGCGTTTCAAAATTTGTAAAATTTTCTCCCCGGTCGATATACTTTGTCTGAAAACAGCAACCCTCCATGTATATTATTTATTCAGCGGATGTTTTTCACAGCTGAGTGTCGTTCACGCAGCTGTTCTTTGATACGGCTCCACTTCCATTCTTGCACCACCCTAAAAACTCGAATTAAGCCTCGCTTTCTCGCGTGTTATTGCAAAAAATGAAGAAATAAATAAACATAAAAATAAAAATAAACATAAAAATAAAAATAAAAATAAAAATAAAAATAACAACGAAAATACGGGGGGAAAGTGATCCTGTAGGGAACCTTTTCATCCCCTATATTATATTATAGTAATGTGATATTATCAAACGAGGCTATTTACGATGATGGTGTAGTAGGAGTGACCGTCACGTTGCAGGCCTTCGCAGGCCATATAACGTTTTAGCAGCAACGTGATCACAGAATTTATGTACAATGAAAAATTCTGGGGATGCTGGCATGATCTGATTACGTACTTTTCCGCGACCTTTCGCTTTTCGATAAGAAAGATAAAAAAAATATATAGGGTCGCACGTTCGAAGCAGGAAAAGAACACGACAAATCGAGTTCGAAAATACAGACGAACAGTGTTTATAAAAACGTGATGACGAGCCCCGAATAAATTATGAAAACCCTTGCACCATTTTTCATTCGAAGTCTTTTTTATCAAACATTTTTTTTTTAATAATTCAGCCCCCTGCAGACATGCGGCTTATAACAAAAGATGAAATTCTACTTCACGTGCGGATAAATAAAAATCAGAAAATAACGTGATTTATCTCAGACAGTTGATCGCCTGAGGCGTACCCTCCGAAGTATTTTTGGCAGAGATTTTGCAGTCTTCTGCTGTTAACGACGACTTCCGTCTCTCGCCTTTCTTCGGGCTTTCACGGCGTTTGGCAGACAGAAATTTTAATTAAGCATAACAGCTTTTGGGTCCTGAAAAAAACTCACCGATGGCCGGAATTAATTTTAACATTTAAATTATTATTATTATTATCATTATTATTATTATTATTATTATTAGAAGAAGAAGAAGAAAAATATTATACGAAGGCGTTTTCTCATCTTATATAATATATCTCATCGCGCTAATGACGCGACAGTCAGTTGTGCTTTCTGTATCTATCTGGGGCGAATTTTTTTTTTTTTTTTTCACCGGCACCCTTAGAGTGTGCGTGACAGAAGTGAAGTGTCGTTAACGTTCTATCCCCCATAATTATTGTCGCGTTGGTTTATTCGCATAGGAGGTCGTATATATTCAAAAGGTGAATAAATCACATGAATCAGAGAGGCGTGTGATGCAGATAATTTAAGTAAAAAATGTTCTCCTTTTAATTTTTCGCCTCGATTAATCGCCCTGAATATCGAGCCAATTAAAATCGTATATATAGTATATTTTCAACAAAAGTTTTTGTGATGAATTGAAACGTTTTCCTCTCACTCGAGAGCGCAATTAAGTCTGTACATACACATACCTATATATATATATATATACAGTTGAAATTTATTCTGGTCACGTAAACTTTGGAACGTGTCTTCCAGTCCGAAAGAAAAAAAAAAAAAAAAATAGAAAAAGAAGTAACAAAAAAAAAAAATGAAAGAAATAAAAGAAAAATGGAAAGAGAAAAAGAAACGGTGAACGAAGCGTAACTTTCTATAAGAAAAATTTCAAAAGCTCAGGGGACCGAGAAATTCGGCGGACCGAAGAGATCAAAAAAAATATTTCTCATTTAACTTGTTCCAGGACTCGGACGTCGAGCAGCTCCAGACCCTGAAACACTCGATTGGTAAGTTACATCGCGTATTTTCAAATACTTCATACGCAATATATTACAAGATGAAAAAAAGTCTCGGATATTAAAGTAGTCCGATGAACTATAATTCGACTCTTTTATATTTGGATCTGAAAACAAAAAAAGAAAAAGGCGGAGCAGATTTATATCGAAAAAGATTATCGTTTTAACGATTCGATATGATGAGTTGTATTGGTTTTTGAATTAAGTAGGTACCTATACCGATACGAGGTAGTGCATAGCCAGCTGCTAGTCCGCGGTGTGAACCGCAAATTTGCGCCTGCACTTCGAAAACCAATAATTCACGATCGCCTCGTTATAACGATACTTATTACTATGTACCTATATTCAATTAGAAAAAAAAAATCGCGTGCACGGTGAATTAGTTTCGGAATACATTCCATCGTTGGAGGAGAAATTGTTTCCCTTAGTATATATGTATATAGAATGCGGAGATATAGAATATTGTATAATATATAATGCGAGCCGCCGCCCTTATATCGTATACGTATGCATCACACAAGCAGGGTGCGCGCTTCGTTTCTACTTTCCAAAGTCCACTTGTCGCGAACTGGACTTGTTCACAGGACTTTTCATACCGACACATTCCACAATCGTTTTGCCCAGGATGTGCGAGAAGAGAAGCTGGCTGTAAGAACAGAAGGTATTCGATAATCAATACGTGAAGGCGCGTGTCGCATGTCCAGCAATTCGCGTGTCCCGTCTGATTCGGTGAACCAGCTGCCGTTTATTTCACTTAAAATTCTCCCATGCCCCTATTCGCACAGCTGGATGCCTCGGGCCCCACGTAGGGTGGCCGGACGGTCTTCTCGGCCAAGGATAACAATTATTCCTCTTAACAATAAATTAATTGCGTTTGGCTTTCCGCGAGGGTGATAAATTTCTGGTTATTTACTCCCTCGTAGTTCTATCTTACCTACTTTGTCTCACGCCCCTCCTTCTCGTACCCTGACTTTTTCTCGGGGAAAACTAGTCGGGGAATATAAAGAAGAAGCTAGAGTCTCGCTAGTAATAATTTTCTTCATTTCCACCAGCTTTTATTTTTCTATTAACTAGACGTCTGGCTCAGGGAAACGGGAATAAAAAAACATTGACGGATCATTTCGAGCGAGGTCCTTACGCTTCTTTGTAAAATAATGATCAATATTATTATTATCAACTATAGCTTGTCATGAACTTAATTATTAGCGAAAATGAACATCAATTAATTATTGTACGAATTGGTCAAAGTCAACTCTCAATCCTGTGTTCATAATAATAACCTTCGCTTTACTTAGTCCTATACACACATAGAGTCCCTCGCACCAGGCCGCTGATCCTTCTTAGAGTCCTGACGTAATTAAACGCGATAATCAGGACGATCGGAAGTCGGAACTGGGGCAAAAGAAAAAAAAAATCTTCGAACATCGCTCCTGATTTTCATAGAGCCTAGGTGCTTGTCTGTCCCATTTCACCGTGCAGAATATACCTCCGTGTACTCATTTCTGAAATCGATTTTGAAGTGGGAGAGAAAGAAAGTAAAATCGGGGCTCATAGGGGATATATCTGGAAGTTTATTTCCCGTGGGATCGAAGGAAAAATAGATATACAGCACAATTCACTTCGAAATTAGGGGAGTGTCGCCAGCTCGCATATCTGCTGGCATAACTCTAATTATATTCTCCCCTTGAAATTCACCACATGAATTTATTCAACCATTATATATTTTGGCTTTTAGGAAACACACTAGCAGCTATGAAAGCACAGGCCGCCGCTCACGCAGCCCAGGCAGCCAAAGCGGCGGAAGCTGGAGTTGCGGTTGAAGCAGCCGAGCCGAATCGCACCTCTGCGCAGAATTCGCCCCAGGAGGCCGGTGAGCGTTCCTTGTCAAACAACTTTCGTTTTATCCCTCTACCTCTACTTCTACCTCCACCTCCACCTCTACCTAGCTATACCCCTCTACCTTTACGTCCCCCAGTATCTCGCCCACGCGATCCTGCGCCCTCTTAGGGTGCAGAGCACCAGAGTTGTTTGTCTCCTTCAAAAGAAAAAACGACTGCCTCCACCCTGTCAGCCTCCTACAAAGTTCCCTGGAACATCTACCACCCATACATTATGTATATACTGATACACGTAAAATGTATACGCATGTAAGTGTATACCTATGTATGTCACCCAACAGAATGAATTTACGGTCCTTGAACGGGAAATGTGAAAGGGTGATGTCATGGCTGTCGTGTTGATACGCGAACCGAGAAAATATTTATCGTTAGCAAAGCAGCGATATATAGGTACTACGCCGAAACTCCGAGTGCATGAATTTGTTAGATTCGAAAGCTCGATGTTTGAATTTATCGAATAAATTCTAGTCCCGAATATAATTTGTCGATTTATTTCTATACTCTCTCCTTTGCGAATGACGCAATCAGTACGTTGTATAATAATACAGTCCTTCAGCTGTTTAGCAGTTATACATTGGTGACATTATGACGAACCCAGAAAATGGGACGCTGTTTGTTGCCGCGACTCTTTGAACTCCGGAAATATAACTCTCCGAGCCAAAAAGTTGTTTGCGTATAAACGAAGTCCTTTGTTTTCTGGAAAGCCGGGTTATTATGGAACTAGAAATAAAAAAATTAAGAAAATAAAAAAAAAAATCTGCAAGCACACGGAATACTTGAGAACGTTAGCGAATTATTATTTTCAAACAGATGCCTCGAACATTTTTACTCGATATCAAAAAATAAAATAAAAATGAATTCATGTAATTCATGTAACAGCGGTAGATTCTTAGCCAGTTTTTAGCTGAATGCACGCGAGTGTCTGACTCTCGATCGAACACTTATATATCCACGTGTACAGGAAGTCCTTCCGTAGCTCCTTCCGGTTGACCTGGATGCATTTCTATATATTCGAGGAAAAGGGAGGTTTCATCGATTCGAATCATGTCTACACCGCGTTCTCCAATTCTCGTGTCTCCGTGGTTTTAAAATTGATGATTCTTCGCCCGCGCCTGCAGATTTTCTTCTATATTTTCACTCGAATCTTCATTCCCAACGATTAGGAAATACTACGAATACGAACTGCGTAATTGATTAAGAAATTATACCCACATCCCGAGCTGTGATATCAACTCTCCGCTGTTTCGTCTCCCGGAAAATAAAGTCCTCGAATAGAGACTGCGAAAAATGTTAAAGCTCGGAACAAGGGCTCGTCGAGGCTCTTCGAAAGACGGATGCAATTAGGATTATATAAAGGCAATCGCGATCGTACGATGGTTCGAATTAACAGCTAGGGTGTAAGAGACTGGGAGTAAATCCTCGTCTCAAACGAACTTCGGATCCCGGAGAAAATGGGCGAAGGACCGTTGTTCAGGGATTTGTACCGTTTGTTCCAGGATCACAAGACAAAGCCGAGGAGACAAAGATCTCTCACGAATCGACGGTATTCGCTACTTCCGCCCCCAGACCTCTGCCTCCTTCACTGGTTCCCAGAGGTCAAATGGAGGTCATTCATGGTGAACACCAACGCCAAAATACACCCGTACCAGCCGCCGAATCAGGACCTGTTCCTGTAGATTCAATAATCACTTCCGGTTCTCAGCTTCCCGAACAACTCACGTTCAACGGACAGCGGCGAGCTTACGCCTCGAGAGATTTATCCAATGCGGTAAGACGGGATAATATACTTATTGAATTTTTTTTTTTTTTTCTCCAAACTCACCGTTCAACTCCATTCCGCGAAATTCTATTCCGCAGATCGAGAGAATGGACAAACTCGCAGCTTATGCAAACGCCCAATATTCACCTATGGACATGGCAGAGTACGTTTTTAGAACTGGTGACGAGAAGGGCGTCACTTTGGCTGTCGAGGAGTTTCTTCAGCAGGGACTGGTCAGTTGCAATTCAATTTGTCCACCTTTTCCCTCGTAATATTAGGTACACCATGCAGATCATACGAGAAAATCGACAGGTGCAGAAATCACCGTGAATAATAACCCCCCTCCCCAAGTTCGCGAACGATCAAGCTTTGCGGAAATCGTAGTATGTCTATTTTCAGAGGATGTATGCATGCAGTGTTGGTACATTTATATTGCAGTGGATGTTTAAGCAGGACCTTTACGAGATAGGATATACGATTAAGCGGTCTTGACTGCCTTGGAGTCGGAAACGTTAGCTCGACGATAACGCTAGAACCGACTTGTATAGGTAGATAACTCCAAGTATAATGACCAATAAAAATCTGGCCGACAGTATGTATAGGGAATAGGGATTTTGTGGGGTCTTCCTATTCCCACTTGCGTATTTGAAAAATTGTTGAAATCGCGCCGGAAGTATTCGATGGATTTAAAAATAACGTATAATAATTTCTGGAGGCACGTGTCTCTATTTCCGTTCGAGAGATTGGAAATCGATTATAATTCCGCTTCGACGAAGTGAACCTCCGTAAATTCGTCGTATATTTGAAAAGAAATAAAAATTCTAGTTATTCCTTTTTCCTATTCCTCTCGGTTATTGTGAGCGGATTGATATTTCAGACGAACTCCATTCAACCTGAATCGAGATTTTCTGACCCTTCAGGGAGATGAAAATAGGATCTAAAAATATATACGAAACTAATTATTTTTCGACAGCTTTCGGATGCCTACTCACGGATATATCGGAGGAGAATCAATCAATCGAGTTTTTTGTCGCTCGCAAAGAAAAGGAAAAAAAAAAAAAAAAGAACGAAAATTAAAAATTATTCCATCTGATTTTTACAGATGACGCGAGAAGAGGCCATAGCGTTCCTGCAAGAAGTCAAATACAACCTGGATTATTTGCAGACGCATTACGTCCAGAGCAAGGTAATTCATTCGTGGATTCAGACGTCCTAAGTCAATTCGAAATTCCCAATTCCTATGTGCGTTCGTTTAGAAGATGATTGATCCCATTACACCGCTACTTTATGCGTATGGGGTAAGAGCTGCGAGTATTCGGGGCGAAGTTACATCAAATATTTATTCATGCCTTCCGACCCCCGCAGTTTATGCTGGGGGCTATAATTTTCAATTAATTTACATGAATTCTTCATCTTTCTTCTTCCTCCCTATATCTTTGTTCTTATTTTACTCTCTATTTTTTTTTCTCTTCTCTCTCTTTTCTTTTTCCAATGTAATTTAACGCTCAGTCAAACACAAGATTTGATTTTCTTTGAAGTAAAAAGTGAAGCAAAGTAATGTATAAGAGACGAAAAATACCTCGTTTTATCGCTGTAACGCGCAAAGCAGTTGCCTGAAAGGCGAGTCATCCTTCACGGCGTCTCGCTCATTTTGTATTTGACCTACTCATTGAAGTATAACGTTATTTCAAGGGCGGAAAAGAGTCTCTTCAAACCCCGCCGGCTATGGTTCCCATTGTCGGTTTAATTCTCGACAGAATTTACGCCCCGTCCTTACATCGAAGAACTCACTTAACATAATGCTATCCAAATGTTTCAATATTTTCCGGGTGATTATAAAAAGTAATAGCAGAATCCCGGTGAACGATAACTGAAAATATATTCACCGTATAAAAACGGCGAAAATTCTTGACCTCGAAGGTTTCCATTCTTCGTTTACAGGAGAGGTCGAACCTGGTCCAAAAAGCTCTTGAAAATGCGGAAAGACAGTCTCAAAATCGGGCGATGGGTAAAGACGTATACCAAGACATGATTGAGCCGTCAAAAAAGAGGCTTGCTATCGAGCCAGTTGCAGTCGGTGAGTAATAATAATTCACCATCGCATAAATAATTTGGCGAACCTTTTCCTCTTCCTTTTCCTTTTCCTTTTCCTTTTTATTATACCCATTTAGTTCATCCCCGCGAATGTCTCGCGCTCATTCTTTGATCTCACTGCAGACATTCAGGGCGGTAATTTGATCCAACAATCGACCCAAGATGCTCCGGTAGTCGGCGGTGTTGGGGGGGTTGAAGTTGGGAATGGGATTTTCCCTGAGGATGCAGATTACGAGGAACTACTGGAAAGACTCCGGGTCGCTGATTTTCTCTACACGCAGTACACCCTCGAGGAAGTTATATATCAGCTCGCGAACGTTATGTTTGCCCAGTCTCTAGCCAGGGGTGAGTTTTTATTTTTTATTCCTGCGGTCTGCAGGTTCGCGTCCTACGTCGCGTTTTCGCCGCTATCATGAGATAAGGACTCAGAGCTATACCTAACGAACTCTGTGATGATAAAAATTTACAGGTAGTACCCAGGTTCAGGAAGCTCTTCAAAAGTTCACTAGCTTCTTGGAGTCGGAAGCCGCCCAAGGCCGCATATCCATACCTTTGGAGAAAAAAGTTCTCGGTGAGTTCTGTACGACGTTAAAAATTATTTATTCAACGTTAAATACCTTCCAGATTATCGGAAGCAATTTTTCTTATTCTTCCTTCGAATCAAAGCCCTGAAAGTGATCTGTTTATTTTCTATATGCCGATGAAGTCTTATGCGGTGTGAACTTGAACGAAGCAAAAATGATGAAAAAATAAAAACGAAATTGGTTTCGAAAAGAAATTTAATGAAAATTCGCGAAGGTGTCGACGAAATGAAAAGTTCTATACCTATGGTACATAATTTGCGCAATAAATTTGTAACAATATCCGCCAGCGGCCTGTGGTATCGAAAAACGTATTTCCGAGCCAAGCCAGTGAAATGTTTGTCTCTCGTTTTACCGTCTCGATTACTTTGGTCGGTGAACTTTGTACTGGCTAGCGTCCAAAAACTGGCTTTGTGAAAAGAATGACATATCGCCGCAGTGATTCTGCAGGAATATCGCCGCACGTGGGAAGCGGTTTGTTTGTCCACGCGAGTAAACATAAATGTCTAGACCCAGTTGCGCATGGATCGGTCAAGAATTGGACTGAAAACTACCGGGAAAACTGATGGCTTCTAGCTTTCGGGTAAACAGAAAACCGAGCTTGCGCGTAATACCAGCGGAGATTTTACACCCCTCAGAATTCGCATAGTCTGAGACTATCATATGGACGAGAGGATAGATCCACTCATTTCTCAAAATCTCAGAAAAGAAGAGACTTTCAATTACTTCGGTTTACTCAACGATCTCATGGGTGTATACCTTGAATTTAACTTTGAAATGCTAAACTCCGGGTTTACTCTCTCGACTTTTGACTGTTGATTTCTTTCTTCTTTGTTATGTACTCAAGCCACGGGTCTGGCTGTTCATTTTTTTCCCCAAAAAAGCTAAAAGAGATTTCCCCCTGCACGGATGTATTTTTCAGACGTCCTGATCGCGTCTCTGTCTGACACGTTGACGAAACACCCAGACCTGGTGGCCGCCGCACGCGAGGGTCTAGGTGGTCCAGCTTTACAGCCAAGCGGACGATTCCTTCAGGAATTATTGATGTCGCGAGTCCCTGCGCGACTACCGAATCAGGAATCCCTCAGGAACCACGAGACTCCGGCCCAGCAGCTCGGCCTCACAGCTCGGCAGTACATTTCTGGAGCGTAAAGCGCAAAGGATTCCTCTGCGATCCTACCTACTTTACTTCTTTATCTCTCTCTCCTTTGCATATTTACCCAATTCCCTCGAAAGCGAGCTTAGCTCCTCTCCGCTCCCCGTTTTACTTACGCGGTCTCGCCATCACGCTCCCGCGACGAAACGCACCTTTTTCTTTTTTCTTTTTGTAAAACCGACATATAAAATTAGAACCTGCAGTTCCAAATCAAGTCCTCTGCAGCTAATTCTTATCAACTGTCATTTATGCACCGCGATATTTCGCTGCAGAGAATTACTTGGATCATTTCCATCATATTATAGGTAGATAAGTCAACTAGAAGAGCACCTCTTCAGCCTTGTAAAAACTATAAGCGGTTTACTTTGTTCTTCACCAAACGTGACTGGGAAATACTAGATGAAAGGGTTGATCGGCCCGTTACCAAATTCGAGATAAATTATATGAGTTCGTTTTTACGTGACTAAAAGAATACCGTATCCCGCGTAACCTGCACGATCCAACTAATTTTCCATCGCATATGTAGGTAATTATCTGATCTTTCCACGACATTGCAATTGCACTTATAACTCGCTAGCTTATTTTTCTAAAGTTTTTTTTTCTTTTTTCTCGACTAAAACGGTACCATATATTCCTGCATTGGTTGGTGACATTGTAAGAGTATTAAAAAAAAAAAAGAAAAAAAATATACCTATATCTAAAAATTTGAACTTTTAATCAGTCGTGAACGTATTTTGAATTAAATTTGTTAGCGATTTACAAATGCATGTTCACATATATTATAGGTATATGTATACGGTAATATATAAAATATTTATTGATATATCATTTGCTAGATAATTGTATTCCCTTAAAGGTGTATATTTTCCTACGGACAATCCCGGGAACTGAAATGATCGTTACCTATAATCGTTGTCCAAATTCGAATATTTATATTCAATTGAAAATTTATTATTCATTCCAAAGCTAGATATAATAATAATTATGGTCGTAAATTGAACATCTAGTTGAACGATTATTATCAATTGTAATAAAAACCTTTCCGTTACTATCTTTGTAAAAAATAATAATAATAATAATCATAATCATAATAATTATGATAATGATAATAATATACGATATATGACATAAGAGACTTATTAACCATTAATGTGGAACTGGGTGGAATTAAGATACACCTACCGCATAATAAAATACTTGAGAATTGAGATCGAGATCAATAGATATACATCGGAGACGAAAAAACTGATTACATTACAATTATATATATATTTCTGACAATTACCAGTCATATACCAGTAATCACATATCAATTTGAACGTGAATATTTTCTCCGAACTCAGATAAAGCAAGACGATAATTAATATACGCGCAAAAATCTGTCAATGATACGATATGCGTCAAAAAATGAGAGAAAAAAATCACATAATTTTTGGTAAGACGGGAGAGAAATGACCAAATATTTCGAGACCATATTATGGGCAAAAAATATAATGACAAAGGAAAGACAAGAATCCAAATTCTCAAGTATATAGGTAACCATCTAAAGAACACAATTTTCGCAGCATATACCTGTAACAAATGTAGAATTTGTCACGCGGGAGCCTGCAGAGTTGAGATAATTTTTCGAAAAAGGTAACGGCTGCCATGTATTTTCGGGGTAGGTACATATATAGTATATGTACATTGTACACAGGTGTAGTCTCGTAATTTGTAAGAAATTCATAACATCGTTTGCCCGCTACATGAATTTAATACGTGGCTAAAAAAGATATCACTTTATGCATACACACACATACATGATCGTCTTCGCAATTTTACTTTGGTTGAAAAATCGAGTCAGAAATTCGCAGGGCGTACCATATACCTTAGTATATCTACGTAGCTAGAACCAGCCTCCGCGTTGCCGAAGCGAAACGTGTTTTGATTTCCGGGTTTCCTGGACCGCAACACGTGCTACACGTACGGATTCGATAACATACCGCTGATGTACTGCCCCTGTGAGAGCTATCTAGGTCGGTTGAATTCGGAAAGTGATAACCTCCGATCGAAGCGAGAAGAGCTCTTCAGTAGCCCCGCAAATTTCCTCAAAGAATTCCTCTCCTCCTTTAAACCCTCGAGGGCTGAACAAAACCCGAGACGAATATTTCGGCGAAGGCTTAAGTTATAATCGGCATTCGAATTCGCCGATTTCAAAGACTGCTTAATCATTCATACGATGCATTCAAACATTTTATTGCGATACGGCATTGCTCTGATTTATAAGGCTGTACTTTGACACACATTTATTTACCGCCTTCAAAAGTACAGCGATAAAACATTTCGCGAAAAAAAAAACTAGCCAATTCTGTGCCCTCGCGTACAGCGGCAAAAAAGAATAATAAAGAACGTATACGACGCCCGACTAAACGACGGAGTTATCACTTACCCCGCCCGGCCGACGACTCACACTACTGCGGGATATATGCAACGCCATACGTGTCTGACAAGACGAGGGCGTAACTACTCACTACTCACAGTTCACGGCTGAAATAACGCGGCTTATACTACTGCCGCTGTTCGGGACTCGGGCGAGTGTCGGGCCGACAAGGGCGTCACTACTTACTTTTTACGGCCGACCGCACCGTTCGCCCGTCTGACTAATCGCGTGATTTTCTACTGGTAGAACGAATTCCAGGTTTAATTATACTGCCCTGAAAATAACGCGTATGTGTATACTACTGATTTATAGTGTACCTGAATTATTGACTGGGTAGATTTATCTCATCGCTTCCAAGAGAAACACTATTGTTCTCTGTTCATGGGCCGGAGGGTTTGATACGAATCTAAACTCACATATTTTAAACCTCTGCTTCAGCTCGTGTCAATTTCCTTATATAGCTACGCGAGGTAACCGGAGAGCGTTAAACGGGGAATAGAAAAGTATGGAATATTGAAATTGATAAAGTAGGTACACCTACGTAAAGATTGAAGACAGTAGTGAAGGAACTGAGTAACTGTACCTACGCGGTAACTGGATAACGGATGGAAATAACGGGTACAGTTATTTTCGTTCATTTCACATGTTCGCAGTAGAGAATTTGCCCAAGTTTGGTAAATGGATGTCTAATTGGCCCATGCGTGTCAAGTTACATTGTACATAGTATAGTAAGGTACGTGTTAAGTATAAAGGCCGAAAAAAATGTGAAAGCTGCTGGGCTCGCAGATGTTTCTAAATAATTCGGAAAATCCTAAAATCGTAAATTCGCCAGCTCCGTAAATTATTCAGAAACAGCTCGTAGCCCGTGTACTTAATTGAGGATAAAAGGCGAGAGATCAGAACTGAACGATACTTGAATTAACAGGCTGATACCAGGAACAAGATAGATTTAAAATCACAGAGCTGTACATTATCGCATCGTTATTATTGCAATTCAGCAGATAAACATGAATATCAATGTAAAGCTTATTACCGAATAAATACGTGTAATAAATAAATCTACCATAAGTCTATTCATTTTTCATTTCACACGAATTCCCCAATTAGCTGTCCGCTACTCCACGGTCGATTGTATTCCTTCAACACTTCCTACACCACATCCTCTTGACACGGTTTTCTCTTCATTCCCCGTTTATTTCACCCATTCAATTTCAACGAATATGAGACTGAGCAGAGGTGGATGAAATCGAGGCTGGAATTAACGCTCGCATCGTCGGTCTGGCAATTGGCCTTGACTCCCTAGTTGGTGTTGTTCTAGAGAAGACTATTTAAATGTAGATTACAACGAGGCGAAAAACTTTTCGTAATATACCTACCTGTGCCGCTTTAAAGCGCTTCTCCTCATCATGAATTTCCAATGTATGGTGCGATGATTAAAGACAAATTTCATCACGTCCGCGTCGTCATTAGGCGCGAAATTAAAACAAACTCTTTCGCTAATCCCCAGGATTGCTTATTTTTATGAAGTAGAATTGCATTTAAAGCCTCCGACGCACATACAGAGCTGATTTAATATTCAATCAAACAAAAGTGAAGGAGCCGAATACCGCGCAGCTATAGTATATAAAAATAGGTCATCCGACGTTTGTCAGCCTCCTTTGCAAAGAACGAGTTTACAAGTGTCGATTTCGTCCTGCAACCAATTTATTTCTCTTGTCAACCGTTCCAATGGGCTGTTTGGTTCATTGCCTCGATTTGTCCCCTCTCGCTTGCGGTGTAAATGGCTTGATTTTTGCCAGAAATTAAAGAACTGGCAAGTACACAGTCTGGTAGGTTTGAATAAATCTAACAATAAACCAACTAACAAAAAAAAAAAGAACCGAACGAGCTAATGACAATTATAACACGGTAAATGAAAAGCATATTGATTGAACTTCAGTATTTTTTCCCTAGAGCAACAAGAACTGAAGTACAACTCAATGAGAATCCACTCGCAATCAGTAATCATTTTGTCTTGGTACATATATAGCTACATAATATACATAATATAGGATGATTAATTCCAATTCCTATTTACAAAGGACTCAAAATTCGTAAGACCAAGATATCAACATTTATTAAAGGCTCGCTCGTTACAGGGTTTCGCAAACATTTAAATTAAGGTCTGTCCAACATTCGCTCAAGTTAATTAAACCTCTGACGAAATTATAGAGCGAATACTGGTAAAAACTCTCACGAAGACAATGTAATATACATATACTTATATATTCTTTGTGATGTGAGCATGACCACACCTATATCGCACAGCCTGCCGTCGATTTAGAACAAATTAACATACATACATATAATATACATAAACATATATAATATATAATATATATCTATAGGTATATCAGCGGTGGCAGAGTTGGCGAAAAAACCCTGACCTCTGAATCATCGTCAGTCTGGTCGAATATCCTAGACGCAATTACGCAAATCTAGAACCAAGATTCTCGTTGTAAAAAATGTATAGCAAATAGGTATGTATTAGATTCAGAATAATTTCGCGTGAAGAAAAAGCTTCGGTTTCCAACACGCCACACGTCTACAAAAATAAAAATAATATTGGTGCGATAGTAATTTAATTTGTTTCCTATATGGCGATCATAAGTATTGCTGTATGAAGAATAAAATGACTGCAGCACAAATCGATTCCGTCGATTAATTTCAAGTTTTTATAGCTCTCCGCATAATGTTATCCCCGCAGGATTCTGTCTCGTAAATTTTCAGCGTATGAAAAATTTAGATCACTAGGAGAAAAAAGTAAACCATCGTTAGACGACTACGCTGTGTCGATTTGTCTTACAACGAGGACTGTAGACTTCCATTTTATCCATCGGGGTGTTCATCGCCGAGTAATCGATCGGGAAAGGGATCGAGTCGCCACGGAGTACGCAACTCTCAGTCATACCCAGGAGATGCTCTCCTGGACCGAAGGGCCCTCGACCAAATAGGAAGTTAGCGAAAACTAACTGATACTGCGACCAGCCGAGCGAATGATCTCCATTCTAGAGGATAAACGTGATTATTTTAGAGCTCGAGCCATGTAAAGTCGAAAATTATTGATTCGTCAAAGCCTTATCCATATTTTTGGCTGAAAAAAATATGAGAAACAACTTTTTCCAATCTCGATAAAATTGCTCCCTATTGCAGTCGTGTAACAATTTTCATTTCACCCTGTAGATTAGCAAGTTTTTAACGAGTAAAGTTTTCGTGTCTTTATATCTACTTACCGAGGTCATTGACCTGTAAGCTACGTCTATACAGGCTTTAATTCTATCTGAATCAAAGCCGACGACGAAACTGTAGAATGCTGCAAGCTCTTCCTTGGTGATTCTTCCAGTACCCGAGGCGTTTATTGCGAGGAAGAAGACCCGGGGCAAGGCCTTTACCCACAAAGGAAGTTCACAGAAGCTCATACCACCTGGGGGAGCGATATGGCGCGCCCACCAATTCAGCCACTCGTCGAGATCCACCTGCTTTTCGCCATCACTGGCCTCGGTGCTTTGGTTTACGATGGACTCGACCAGCCCCTGCTCGATCTCCATCAACCTCAGGTATTCTGGACTGTTTTTAGACCAGTCCGCGAATCGCCGAAGCCGCTTAAAAGCAAGGTGTATTGCAAAAGAGTTTCTTCATAGAGCCAAATAACGATATTGAAGGTGTCGCAAAGCGCAGTGATGCGCTGAATCGAAACGCATATTGCAAAACGCATTTTCATTCAGACAATACTTCGTTTGAATGAATTCAAGTGAAAACTGAATTCTGTCAAATAAATACGTGTCTCAGTGGATTCATAAAACGTTTATTTCAACGGTGAAATTCTGTTCCTAGAATCGGCATGCCCGCGGGCATTCATTGGAATAATTTGCTTTCCGTAAAAAGCAATCGTGCTGAATTTGAGGTGGCTGTTAAAAAAACAGTTCAAATCCTACAGCAAATAAAATCGAAGTGTAGGTACAGAATTGGAATGACGCGTAATTGTCGGTTGAATAAAGTCGTAATTAATGAACGTTGTAGGTATACGAATTAATCGATTCCCGAAAGTATTCTATGGTCAATCTTTTTTTTTTATATATATTTTCATTGTTTTGTTATTCATTTCCTTTTTTCAAGGTGTGGAATGTAACGACTAATCAACACCGCGATGAATAACGCGTTCTATAATAATTGAAAACCAATCGATGTACTATACCTTATATTCGACACTCTAATTATCGTAGGTTCAGCTCTCGTTGGAAAATTTTCGTGAAAAATAATGCGAGAGTCTGCAGACTCAAAAAGATCCAATAATCACTCTGCCCTATACATATACACGACTGTAAATCCTGACGTATGATACGATTTGGGAATAAAATTTCCACGAAACGAAGCGCAATAAAATATAAAATGCCTGTCGAGTTGACATGCGGCCAGCATAAAAGCACCATAACTCTTTTTGACGAGGAGAAATTAATCCCCGACGAGTCCGTCAAAGCGACGAGGAGGTATGACGCGTGTTTTTAACGACATTCAAATGTAATCGGGCTTTCATAAATCATGCGCTGCGAAAATTTCTACTCGCATATAGAAAAGCTTTGACCTTGTCTTCGTACCTCGGACAGAAGTTCAAAGTCCTTCTTCGAGACAAATCCGTCCTTTCGATGGTCCAGAAGAAAGGTAAAGAAATGTGAGAGCTTATCACGCTGAGCTGGTGCCAACCATTGAATCGCCCCCACGTCTCGAGTGGGTATTTCATTCGTGGTCAAGCTTTCGTCGCTGGGAAATCTGCTCACCCAAGTAGCTGCGGCAAAGATTTCGAATCCTTTATATTTTCAGCATAATTATTCCAGACTCTTTCTTATATATCGCTGAGAAAACCAACATTTTGAGCCACTGAATTCCACCCCTCTATTTTTCGCTAAAGTCCCCTGGGCGACTTACTCCATACGTGAACGCTCCATCCAGGATGATCGAGTTCTTTGACGGGTGTCTGGGGTATGACAAACTCATCTTCGTGGCCTGGCACCGTCCTCCACCTCTTTAATAACTCCTTAGTTCTATCCCTGGTGCGATCACAGGCCTGCCTCCAGTTGGCAATGAATTTTCTCGGGACCCTTGAGGGGCTGTTCTTCTCGTCGGTTTGTGTAACCGAAAGCTCAATGCTTCCTCCGGAACTCCGCTTGAGATCCTGACTCGGGAGATTGCCCTGAAGACCGGAAGTCAACGAAGACGAGGAGGCCCCTCGAATACTACCCGCACGACCCTCCATGGCAAACTATGCCGTTCTAACCGCCGACCAAAGGCTTGGCTTTACCTACTCTCTGAAATAATCGATTCTCCAGGTAGACCTGCAGGACAGAGTTAGAAACTGTACAGGCCGCTCGATAACTCAATGTGTCCTCCACGTCACGCAGGTCTGCAGTATTTTCTATATTAGGAATAATCACGACTCTGACACCAATTTAAGGACTCTCGGCGGTCCTCGTATACGAGATGGCCCAATTAACTTCCAAGGCACGTAGGTATCACCCGGAGTTTCAAAGCCCACAACACCGCGACTATAGGGTTTTCAAACGGTTTTAGAATCACTCAAGAGTTGAGTAAACCGTTTACCCACCCGCATAATATGTCTGTCCAAAGTTTAGAGAAGTTCAAAATTGATAGTTTGCGAGTGTCCTACCGTCTACCCTCGGTGTTTTTGATGGGCTCGATGTGGTGAAGCGTGGAGTTTGAGGACGGGCACCGGGCGAGACCATCTGCACGAGTAACGTGAGAGAAAATCTCGTTACCCCGAACAGGCGGATGTAGACACAATATAATTATTACCTCGACGGACGGCCAGCTTGCTGCTGCTGCAACCCTGCACGCTTGCAAAATCGGTGCCGTTAACCTACATAGGAAGTATCGAAGGTTTAATCAATTTATGGTGATGGTGCAACGACCCGAGTTGCTGTGAATACGAAACCATTATGAAACCGGCCGATTTTCAGGGAAGATCGTGAAAATAAGGCCAATCCAATTCAGGGGACGGAAAACTTCGTGCAATATTTATCGCAATATTAATAATAAAATATGGGATATAAAATCCCGCCGCGACACGATGGATGGAATATTAATTTCACCCCTTCGGTATGTGAGGGGAGAGTATTGTCTGCAGGTATGGAATAATGAAAATATTCTACGACCTCATTTTCCTGAAACGATGCTATAATTACTTCGTTCCAACAACGAGTCTATATACACATATAGCCACTCCAATTATTCTTATGTGTAATTCTTGTGTCAATTTATGATAAGAGAATTGTTGCCGCGTAATATAATAGTATAGAACAATTCTGTTGTTATAGCCATTAACGTTATGTGAAATAGTGACGTAAACAGGTTGGCAAGGCTCAAAACGTGACACGATAATTGAGCACAGCGCTATTTCTAATTAATTATTTAACCGATAATTAGTCCGCTATAGCTGGCTCGCTGTCAGTTCCATCATGGTAACAACGTGTATCCCTCCAGACGAGCATTCGAACTAGACATTTAATGGTATCACCCTGCAGTTACATAGGTATAGCTGGAACTTTGCCAGATTACGCAATTGGGAACGTTAAAATGTTGTCACCCTCGAAGAAAAAGAGGAAAAGGACCAACACGCGGATTTCGAGTGAAGAACTTTTACGGCTTATACACCAACTGAACAACATCTAACGAATCATGAATTCAATTTATTCGCTTTGATTGTAAAAGCAACCCGGAAGTTAATAAAATAGTAGTCATTCTGCATAACGAGAGAGAGAAGTAATAGAAGAAACACCAGACCATCGAGGAACAACGTTATACATTCATACAACAATTCATCATACTTACCGAAGATTAGTATAGAAGGCTGATAACCAACATCTAACTAAGTGATAAAAACCAGAGAGCTTAGCCCAAAAGTGTTAATCCGGAACAGCCTGTAGAATTATACGCATATACCCTATATATAGATCTAAAGGGTGCGTGTTCGACCTAATCCTACCGAATTTCTGTGCCACTGTCCCGGCCAGTAATTAATCATGGGGGATATAATATCAATTAAGAGATTGGGATTCCATTTATTAGAGAAAAAAAACTATTAAGCTTTTGAATTACACCCCGGATCGAGTATAGGATATTTTAAACTGACTACAGTCAACGGTTGAATAGATCCGATCATTCTGCATCTGACTTGATGTATCTACTATGTATACTGCATCTACTGACAATGGGAGTGACATTTCATTAGCATTACTAACAACTATAATATATACGGGTAAACCGCAGCGTTTTGATGTCGCATTATTATTATCACATAGAACTGAGCTCTCGTAATTGCATTGGGCTCTCTGCCCCAGACAACCGAGTGTAAATCATTTCAACCCTTCGAAGAAGGACCGCGAATTGAATGGGCAGTGTGCGGGTCGTTGAATCAATACAGATCAAGGCTTGACAATGGATAGGTACTCCGAAGAGATCGTCTTGTTTGTTAAAAATGAAGTGAAATACTTCAAACTATAGGTGAAACGAAAATGACGAACAGATAATGAGTGTAAAAGAAACGGAAAAAGGAAAAGGAACGCTTAAAGTTTTCAATCAAGATCCAATTAAAATGAAAATGTAGAATTAACTGAAACCAGAATTTCTCGGGATGAGGGACGAAGTACAGTGAATTTAACTATTAAGTCGATTTCGAAATGTGCGAATCCTCTCAAGACTTGACAGCCACCTGGCAAACTGTTAATTTTCATATAATACGATTTGTTGGGGCAGAATAGGATACGCAAATTATTTTTGCACAATTTGTCGCACCCTTCCTCTCGCCTCTTCATAATGAACATTAAACATCAAAGAATTCCGGACGGCTCGCTTAGAGACAAAACTTTCTTGAATGAATTGATAGTCCAAGGGGGCTACGAGCTAATCAAGATAATGAAATGAGCTTAAGCGATCCATAGGCGATAGTCCGATAGATTACATAAGAGGGAAAGAAAAAGAAAGAGAAAGAGCCATTGCATGAAATGATTGCGTGTACCACTGATACAAAAATAGAGTTTTGCTCCTAATTATTTACCACATTTCGCGCCCCTCCCAGTTTCGATTACTATTTTTGCGGACCTAGCTGTTGAAAGTATTATAATCTATAATATTACATCAGCGCGTATGATTCGTGCAAAAACCGTAATAATGAAAATGTTAATCTAAAATCCATTATGATGTCTCTATTTCTACGCTTCTGCCTATGTCAGGATTTGTGCCCAAACTATTATTACTTTGATAATAATGATCAAGAATTTCGCAAGCATTTAGTCAACTGTTCAGTTCTATACAGGCGAAAAGTGAATCCCTCAACGATTCGAATATTTTCAAAGAGGTTCCCGCCGCGCCAGACAGTTCGCGCCAAAAATAGTTTGCATAAATACCAGCGAGATGGCGCCACCATTCAAATCGATCGGTGGCGCCACTCTGCGAACAAACGATATCCTCATTCCTCAATCCAAACAGAAACATAATCGTCCAAACAAAAAACGCAATAAACGTTTGAACGTTACGAGTCGAGTGATATTTTGAACTTTCTATAACGAGCATTTTACGATCTTATAATAACTGCAAAAAGCATTTTAAACAGCCTAAATAATGGCAGGAATATTCGATCTGTTTGGTAAAATCGACGACCCTGTTCCACGCGCTTCAAACATGTCAGGTAAAAAATAACAGTTCAATAGGTTATGGTTGTTATAACCGTCAAACAGTTTTCGACTACTGAATTCGAAAAGCAAAATTCGTTGTCCAACAGTTTTATCTAATTCACGCTTTTAACTCATCTTCGCGAATTCGATATTCGCATGTGTGAATTTAGGGTCGCGTCTGTACCGCGGGAAAAGTCGAAACACAAAGGATGCAAAAAAAAGACCGTTACGTTTTTCTCCCCTCATATATCTCGTCTTATCGACTAATTTGTTAACAGATCGCGGCGGAACTCCAATAAAGCCTGGAATTCGCCTCGGAGCTCCGGGCGCTACTCCAGCTAAATTGTTCGGATCAACAGGCGGCAAATCAAAAGGCCTATCAATGCGCTCCTACTCCGATCTCAACGTGAATGCGACCGGTTCGGCCCAATTCCCAATCGTCAAAAACCAGAAATCTATGGATCTTCTCAAACCATCGGTGACTCAAATGGACATTGACGGAAGACCTATATCTCCGAGACCAAAAGATAGATTCTTGAAGGTAACAGCCTTCTTGGATGTTCATTAAATTTTGATTCGTGTTGTACATATGTTTTTCGATTGTTTCTTTCAGGTCAAAGATTTGAAGCCTTTATCTATTAAGATGTCTTCGCCAAAACTGAAGATACAGAGAAGCAGCCCAACTCTGAGACTACCACAGGATAACGTATTCAAGATACCGTTGAGTCCCACTGTTATTAAGAATAACAAACAATCCTCGTATCCAGAGCCAGAAAAACTCTCTTATTTTTACGACGAGGAAGAAAACTTTTGTAAGTTTGTGAAAAACACTTCACGGCAGACATTGTGTCCAAAGAAACGTTGTGGAGCCTGAAAACCTCTGAAATTTAAAGAATTTCTGAGAGCATTGACAAAAATTTAGAATTTCATTCTGTGGCTGAATTCGACATAGGATTGCATTATAGTTTCTTAACTCCATAACAAACGGGTAATGAACTAAGAAAATTTTTACGTTGCAGTAAACGCTGAAGAAAAACCACTGGAGGCTGACTTTGAGGAATTGGTGGCTACTTTAACTCGTTCAATTCAAACTTACGACGACGAAGGTTTTGAATCTGGTAAGACAATTTCAAACGCCGTGAATGATTGAAAGATTGCTGCTGGCCATGTGATTTTAACTTGCTCTGATGAATAGAGCGTAAATGCAGTATTTAGAAGATAGCAGTGCTTGATTAATAGATTAAAGAGATATTTCAATGGTTTTTTCAGACCCTGAGATGTTACCTTGCGCCCCATTGCCAAAACTCAAGCCCTATGGAAACTCACCACCTGGAACTAAATTTCACGATGATTCACTCTCTCTTCCCGACATATCAGACGACGAGTTTTAAGAGATTCTGGACTATTTTCCTATTTTGAACTTTATTTATAAGTGTGTGCTACTAGAATGAACAATCGGAGGCAACTTGTTAATTGTATTCTCTAGAAATTCGATCTACACCTATTTTATTTTGCTGGAAACTTGAAAATAAGAAAAAGAAAATCAATATTCTTCTAATAAAATCGTATAGAATGTTTATTTCGGATTCGATTATCACTTCATACACGCCAAAGAATTCTTTTTAAACATCACCAGCTTCCGAAAGGCTCTTGCATTTTTATTTCATTTCGTGATACTAATTATTTTTAAGAAATCTTTTGTACCTTTGTATCTTAATTAAGCATTTAGAATGTATGTACTGTTTATTATTTTTGACAATAAACTCGTTATCGCTATCAAGTAATCAAAACCAGACTATGCATCATTCACTTAATTAAATATAGAATCTTGATTGATTACTCATGAAGCTAATGAATCATATTTCGAACTATTGACGAAAACATTTGCTCTATTTCATTTCCATTCGCCTATACACGAACTTCAAACAATACACTAGTAGCTATACAGACTTGTCAAAAAGCACAAATTTAGAACTGAAGATATTGGTAAAATCTAAACAACCAAGATGAATTCTTAAAGTTACTAGCTGTGCTTGTAAAGATGACCGTCGCTCAGCCAGTAATGTTAATAGCTGGCATTCCAGAGGATCGTACTTTCGTCCACATGTGCTACGTCGCTAATCATCTTTCTCAAATGCTACCTAATTTCAAATTTGAAAAGATTTGTAAAGAGCGTGAAGAGTGGGAAGTAAGAATTTACAATCCTGATTCGGAATCAAATGGATCATCGTAACAACCTTTGACGCCACTATCATTCAATGCATAGCCCTGGTTAGAGGAATTCTGCAAAGCGCATCAATGGTCCCACGAAAGTTCGCCACTTGTTTGGCGTGAAGTTGGAGTACGAGCTGGTAACGCGACGTACGTTGGTGATGCAACCCAATTCTGGGAATTCATTTACAAATACTATGGGATCGAGTCCCGACTCAGTGGAGACGAACTGAAAGCATTAAAGCAGGATTTTGTTCAGGTGTATTTATCTCTGCAACGCTTATTCAAATTTCATATGTCGATTGCTGATATAGCATGGTATCCAATAATGTGTAGGAATTCGAGGTAGAAGAACGTATCAATGCTTTAAAGGCAATCCAGGGAAAACTGCAGATTACTATCTCAGGAGGAGATGAATCACTCTGCGAAAATTTAGTAGCCGAATTATTTCTCGTCCAAGAGCTTGCTCTACAAAGAGGAATTTCAGTTAAACTGTACAATACAACATCACATGATGCAGAGCCAAACAAGCAAATCAAAGATATCGGTGAAAGCAGCAGAGCTTTGTACCCCGCTGCTATCGCGCAGACAATAAGTGCTGCACTAGTTGACTGCGACATACTTATTGCACTGGATGAAATACTCAGGCAAGTTAGGAGATAGAACCCACGAATATCTAATTCATCTATTCGTTCATAATGATTGAGTCTTTGCCATAGATCTTATAAATAAGCTTTACAGAAAGAATGGAGAAGGAACGGACGATTGGTTGAACCGAAATCGAGCCGCTACCCTAGACTTGGCAGCGCAGATAAATGAGTTTGCCCCAGATCGCATGAAAGTTTTATTTTGTTCGACCGGCCCAAGCTGTTTCAACGCAGGAGTGCTTGCAGTATCAGCTAGGAAGCTTGATGCTAATAACATTGTAGTAGTCAGCGCACATGAGGGCCTTGAAATACTCAATGAAATGTTGAGTTCGGCCAATGTGCCTTTGGAAAAGATAGGGTGTCCTTCAGTCTGGGGCTTTCTAGGTGAGGGTACAAGGTACATACAAATAGCTAAATAGTAAAGGTTTCCATAATCTGCGTACAAAGTTTTATGTTTATGGAGGTGAATCTTACAGGCGTAAACCATCTCGTCGATAAATGCAACGCCGTTCAAAGCCACGAGATTTACAGACCCAATAACAGAGCTTTGAGACCTCCCAAAGGCACGACATTGCCACTTGGCATTTGGCACGCCGAACTAAGATCAACTCTCTACATGATGCACGATAAAGAACCTCACATCAGTCTCAACGAACGTAAGGTATCAGATTGCATAATGCGTGAAAATATGTTAAAGACAAACAGTTTTCTTGTAATTTGAGATGAAATACTATAAAAAAACCTAGTCTAGAATTTGATTACAAGATTGTTCAGGTAGGTGATATTCAGAAGTGTAAAGCGGTCTGCGATCTTCTAAGACTTTGGTACGACGAAAGCTGTAATACAGACGGTGAGATAATTTCTTTGGGAATATGCTCAGACGGTGAGTAAAAAAAAATTGAGGAAGTAATCATTCGGCAAACTGAAACGTTCGCTGTAATAGTTATCGATTTTATTTTTTTTAACGTATAGGAACGTTCGCCATTCCCAGAGGAATATTCTTCTCTCAACCTGTCTATCTGAAAAATAATGAGGAGGATGGATCTCGTTTCTGGATACCATGCTCAGAGTTTCCAGTACCTAATCATCCGAATTGGATATTAAAGAACTTGATTGAGACCGCTAGAATTTTAGTGGAAAGACTGATACATCTCAAATTGCCATCGGGCGAGTAATATACCTATAGCGATGCAATGAGTACAGATATAATTTTTATTCATTTTAATCATTCGACTTGTTGCGTTTCAAAACCTTTCAAGATTTATCGTTGATTTATTGATAATGTGTATGTATGTATGTCTCTTCAATCAGTGGCGCATGTCGTCCATAGAGAAAGACAGAGAATTAGATCAGAGAGAGAGAGAGAGAGAACGAGAAATATAAGTAATCATGTCGTATGAAATATAAGCCTATAAAAAAATTAATCAAAGATATCTTGATCACCCTTGTTTAATTATTTTATCACCCATTTCCCCGAAATTGTTGAGATAAGAAATATTTATAGCCTAACTTTCTGGTTCCTAACCTATATATAAGCCAGTATAGTTCGCATGTTGCATAAAACCAAGTTGTTTATTCATCGAGTAATTATTACATCGGAAGTATACACGTATATGTTGTGATTGTAAGGAAGAATTAGGCCTTAGTTATCGAGTGTATTAAAAGTTCAATAACCATATCGAAAAATGTTGGGTGCAAAGAAATATGTGGAGCTTTCAAGTGGCTACCAAATGCCTCTTGTTGGATGTAAGCTATAACAATAATCGAGAAAAGTATATGACAGATTGTGTCGACAGCGGCTATTGTTCTATTACTCTCCCCCCCCAAGATACTTAAAAAGCTTACTTTCAGTGGGCACTTTCAGGATACAAGGCAAAGACCTGATACAAGACGTTTTGGACGAGAGCCTGAAGGTTGGATTCCGATCAATTGGTAAGCGATAGCTAAAGCGTCCAAAATTCATATATTTATATCCTTCTAAATATGGTAATTGCGAAAGTATTGCAAGAATAATGTTCCAACTCATCTCAACTCGAATTTTTCAATTCCATTTAGACACCGCTGCGAGATATGGAAATGAGAAAGAAATAGGCGAGGCGTTAAAAGTACTGCTACCAAAGTACAATCTGAAAAGAGAGGATATCTTCATCACTACTAAACTTGGCGAGTGAATTCATCCCTGGAAAAAATCCCGATTAAAACTTTTCAGAGAACTAGAGAGGAAGAAATCGTAATCTACCGTCAATTGATATTCTAAGTCTTTTGATCTTTCTCCGTTTCAGCTCCCTTTGATATTGGCGATCCAGAGAAGGTCCGTAACGCTGTAAAGACCTCTCTCTCGGCACTGGGGCTCACCTATTTGGATCTATACCTGATCCATTGGCCCGGAGCTGGGGCGATCCCTGAAACTTCGGAGGAGAATGTCAAGCTTAGAAATGCGACGTGGAAAGTGTTAGCAGAATTCCAAAAACAGGGTGTGATCAGATCAATCGGTGTATCCAATTACCTGATTAAACATCTCAAAGAATTGTTACAGAACGACCACGGCGTGAGACCTGCGGTTAATCAAGTAAACTTGAAGCTTGAATAAATAAATAAATGATAAATCTCATCCGAGGTTAAGTTCTCATGCCGCATAACTCTTCTTTTCAATTTACAGGTCGAGTGCCATCCCCATTATCGCCAAGATGAATTGAGGAGCTTTTGTGATCAGGAACAGATTCATTTGCAAGCGTATTCCTCCTTAGGCACGAGCAAGACCACAGAATTGCTCCAAGATCCAAAGGTCAATAGCATTGCCGCGGAGTACAAAGTATCGCCAGCTAGATTGCTGCTGAGATGGGCACTGCAGCAGGAAATTGGTGGGTCGGCTGTTTTTTTTTAGAATCGTAAGAAGAGAGAGTTGAAAGAAATAATCTTGGACTGTTTTCTTTGCAGGAATCATACCAAAAGCTTCGAAGAAAGAACACATCAGAGATAACATAAACTTGAACTTTGTTATCAGCGATGATCACATGAAAGTCTTGTCGAACTTGCCTCAAAAAAAATACACGTGGGATCCAACCAACGTGGCTTAAGCATATTAGAAATATTTAGTTTTTAAGTGGGATGGTTGAGGATTACGTATTTTTGTTACAACTTATAAACTCTGATCGAATATTTACTAATTATTTTACACTACATTGTATTTGATAATGAAAAACCTGGCAGATAAAATAGCACAACTATGTTTTGATAAATACAATAGTATTAAGAAAACTGGTAAACCAAAGGATAACGAATGGACAGTCCTCGCAGGGATTGTACTGAAAGATAATGCAGAAACTTTATCAGTAGTATCGCTAGCAACTGGCACAAAATGTTTAAGTGGTACCGATCTAATGGATGTTAAGAAATGGGAACTTGGCAGTAGATTGAGCGATTCACACGCTGAGGTTCTAGCTCGTCGAGCTTTTCTACGCTATTTATACCACCAATTAGATCTAGCTCTTAGCGATAACACTAGTGATATTTTCGACCTGAATATGAGTAGAGAGATTGATCTGAAAAGCGATATCTCATTTCACTATTTTGGTAGCCAAACTCCTTGCGGAGATTGTTCAATATTTCCTAAAACATGTCAAAAGGGAATGGCCACTATCGACGCTTCTGTTAGAAAGAGGAAACTCCATACAGACGAAGAAACTGAAATAAAAAGAGCCGCCCTCGGTGGAGATACTCTGAATAACGCCTGCAATGATGTACATCGAACAGGGGCAAAATGCGTCGAGACTGAAAAAGAACAAGATCCTCATCTTCCAGGGATTAATTATCACGTTGTTGGACCTTTACGAATAAAACCAGGAAGAGGCGATCGAACATTGAGTCTATCCTGCTCCGATAAAATAGCAAAGTATGAAAATTCTACATATAGTATGAATTGTAGCTACTTTAATTTTCAATAATGATCATTAGTGTCAATATGTCATAGATGGAATGCTGTCGGTATTCAAGGCGCGCTTTTATCCAGGCTAATTCCACCGGTAAGAATGGAGAGCTTTTGCATTGGAGGACAAAGTCCTTTTTCTCTAGAAGCTATGCGACGTGGAATCTACGAAAGATTTTCCACTGGTAGAAACTGTCCAGTCATTATGCAATCGGAATTGAGCTTCCTCCACAAGAAAGAAGCCGCTAGGACTCAGCCCTGCCCCTCCAGCGTGATATGGTGTGCAGTACCAGAGAGGTAAATTCTTCCCAGCGCACCTAAGCCCTGTAATGTTAATTTCTAATCTTCGTTAGAAGAGTAGATGAGTTGATTCTGAACTAAATAGATTTTTAATATTCCAACAGGCAACTGGAAATATCTGTGGATGGTCGGAAGCAAGGTGTAACGAAGAAAAAGAAGAGAGGAAACTACTTATCAGTCACTAGACAAGAGCTCTTTAGAACCTTCCTGAAGATTGTTGAAAAGTATGAAAGAATATCGAAGGATGGTGAACTGAACCATCCAAAAAAAATCACCTATTTCCACGCCAAGCATAGCGCCACAGCTTATCAGCAATCCTGGAAGAACTTGAAGTCACAGAGTTTTCAGACTTGGCCTACGAAACCGTTTTACCTTCAAGAATTCGTTTTAACGTAATGTGTTTACATTTAAAAAAACGTATCTGATAATTTTGTTAAAATATTGCCACATCAGTGCCTGTGAGTTTATTCATATTTCGAATATAAAATTAATTAGATAGTAAACTACATTCCTAATCTACATTATACGCCTATTAATATTCGTGTATCCTATACCAACACAAGTCAGTGAAATTAAACGCTGCTCCTCGTCGCTTGTTTCCTCAGTGTTCACCATGTCTAGCTTGAAAACAATACCGAAAAAGTCTTTCAAGTCCCGTAGAAATTGTGTCCTAAAAAATGATCATGGGATAAATCCAGATTATATCCACAGTCGTTTTTACCATCAACAAACTTGATTCGTTACAGGAGTAGCTTACTCACATTGCTTGCGTGAATGGACCTACAGTCATTTTGGAAATATCTTTCTTTCCCAGAGCCATAAATAACGCTGCCATGCTTTGGAATGGAGAATCCGCACATCCGCTTCTGCAAAGTTCTTCCTCTTTACAAATATTCTGATTCAATGAAGCCGCGTTTATTACCTATTACCTGTATATTTCGTCCAAAAGATACAGCGCAGCCTCTCTGCCAAGATCTTCAGGAACACATGGTAAAGATCCAGTTTCTGTCAAGGGTGAAAATGCTTCTCCGCTCAGAAATATTCCCTCTGTTGTTTCAGCAACCAAGGTGAGCCCAAAGCCTATTGAAAGAAAAGGAAAAAAATATTTCTTCGATCATTTTCCCTCTTGTATGTGATTGAAGATTCGCGCCAATCGTTTCTCTATTAAATATTGCAGAAACAAGTATATACCGGGCGATTTTCCGCTAGAAGCGCCTCGCGTTTGATCCGTATGAATGTAAACATCTGGAATAAACTTCAGAAGAACTCCTTTCGCCGATTCTACCATACGATTAGCAATTGCCGGGGAAACACGTATCGAACAAGCGACTCCTCTGACTCTTTTGACCATTCCGCATTTCTGGCACTATAAAAAAATCGGATAAATTAAATGGATGACGTCAAATTGTGAAAACATCTATAAAAAAAAATGCAACAGACCTGAACTGTCTTGAGAAACCGATTTACTGGGCATTTGAACGATACTTCACCGCCTCCAAGCGGGGCAACACCTCGTTTGGCAATCTTAATCTCGACATCGCTATCCCCAATAATAAATTGCTTCATCATCGGTATAGCGCTGGCTTTTAGTCTATCGACGGACGGATCTGTAAGAAATGATAAAAGCTTTAGTTTATCCTGGTATAGCGCGAGTTGATAATTTGAAAAATTCTTTTGTTAAATATCACTCGTTACCAAGAGTGTTATTCGTGATTCCTTTCAACTTGAGGTTGACAGGTTTCTTGCAAAACGGAGCCAACATCATAACTGCTTCTAAATAATAGCTGATGCCTCGTTCGAGGCTACATTCGTGTTCGAAATCTCCTCCGACCAGTAAACCAGGGGTGTAAAATACGCTGGTTCCTGTCTCGTTCAGCTCTATTCTAGTCCCATTTGTGATTTTGTCCATCAGGCGTATGAAGTTGACTTCATATTCTTAAAAGTGATAAAAAAATTGTTGGATCGCCGTTAGTGATGACTGTGATGAGTGTTAAGCAGCTGGTATCAAAATCTACTTACGTTCAAGATTCAAGGATTTAAGGGTTACAGTATGATCAATAATTAACGTTTGAGGTTATAATTTGTAAGTCTAACCTCTGAGGCCAGGGTCGTCATCGTTGACTCGTATCTCTGTGATCCTTACAGGTTTTCCGGACAATGTTGAAAGCAGTAAACGATACCTGAAGTAATTACAGCCCTCGTAGGTGAGCACATTGTTTTTTATTTTACCCGGCATTATTCGGTCGGAATGTGAATACGCGCGTTGTGACTTGTGTGTGTTTTTCAAAAGTAGCTCTTTAACTTATTGACAACACGTGTTCGCCACTGTTCGTGTTCCTGAAATCATCTGAAAATATCGTTTCACGGTAAGAGTGTTTAGGAACACAATCTCGTAATAACAAAGTAAACGCACCAATGAAAAAGGACCCTGTGTATTCGCTGAAATCAGCGGAATAAAAAACAATAAAAAAAAGGAGACAAACACTCATCTTGGGTCGCAGAGTGTGAGTTGAAGTACGACGTCATCGCTAGCGTAATTTATTTATAAACGCGAACAACATCCATAGTCCATACCGTACTTTGCACTTGACTAGTGACTACATACCTGTTAAGCTGAGCGGATGATTCATCGGTATTTCGACTATCAGTACGACCGGCTTACGAGTTTCTAATTCCACGTAAGTATTCGAGACATTGAAATTACCAAATTAAACAATTGAGAACACTAACTTTTTTTCAACAACAGTGTCACACCTCGTGTCGGTCTAACCAATTTCACGTCTGACTTTTCTTATACGCTACTTATTATTTCTATCAGCAAGTATGTACAGAGTACTACCTACGTAGGTACAGAAGTAATCTACGCTTATAATTTCGTCACATTCTCCGGTCAAGTCCTTGTACCTAACGGTTGCATACATTTTTAATATCTCATCGCCACATATACCTAATTGAAAATAGTATTTCATCACAAGATTCAGGTCTGTCTAATTTCAGTATAATATAAATGAATTTTCATTACTTTTTATACCTCGATTATTATTATATTATTTCTCTTTTACTTCTTGCCGGAACAGAAAAATTTCACTAAATATAATTAGAAAATTCGGATTGTATTTCGAAACTTGATTATTCTTCTTTCGCTCACATTCGTACAGCGATAATTAAATTAAAAACTGATGTAATTTGTATTTCAAATTTCATAAAAAAAAAAAAAAAAAAAAAAAAAAAAAAAGCAATTTCTTTATTTTTGGATATATTTAGTAGCCCAAATTTAACCTTATTCTACATGTGCAAGTAGCAACGTTTAATAATAGACCTCTGTGATTGGGGTTTTCGTTAGTCTCGTAAGATATCAGTGTGTTCCCTTAGCAATAATCTCCAACAATCCGAAAAGATTTGGCATTAGATTAGTCAGTGCATGATACAAAGTATGTTATTGAAAAGTTGCAATTCCAATATATTTCCACCCTCGTCATAACAAGCAATTTTTCATCAGCCACATAGTCAATGATATTATGCCAATTCAGCAACTGTAAAAACAGTTTAATCGAGTCTTAGCAGTATACATACAGCATTTAACATTCCCAAGTCATGGAAAAGATTTCACATGCAGACGTGACGTACTCAGTCTCGTAGCTATCCTGTAAATTTCGATAGGGAATCTGCACGTGAAATATTTTCCGCGACTTGGGAATTACGCTCTTTATTGATATGAATATAATTTTTCCTGCCACTAATCAAGGGGTAATTTGATTGAACGAAGAAATATGAATACAGTATGTTGTTCTCCTTTCAGATATTTATATATTTAACAAGCAAGAAAAGCAATCGAGAAAGATGAGCTTGCAGTGGACAATTATCGCCTCCTTTTTGTACGTCGAAATAGCCGTAGTTCTACTGCTGGTCTTGCCAATAGCTTCGCCCAGGAGATGGCAAAGGCTTTTCAAGTCCAGGTTCCTTCAAAGCTTGAGTAGCCAAGCTTCGATTTACTTCCTGGTCCTGTTGGCAATTTTGGTATTATTTTTGCTTGACGCTATTAGAGAAATGCGCAAGTACTCTAACATCGACGGCGGCGAACATGGGCTGCATCTGAACACAGAGATGCAAGGTGATGTATAATTATCGGTCATCAGAATTTCGCTAAACTTGATGGAAATAGAAAAAAAATAAAAAAGAACGATGCCCTAGACAAATACTTTGAGATAACAAAATTTGATGTATATGTTGCAGGTAACATGAGGCTATTTCGAGCTCAAAGAAACTTTTACATATCTGGTTTCGCCCTCTTTTTGAGCCTCGTCATTCGCCGACTGGTTACGCTGATTTCTGCCCAAGCGACACTCTTGGCACAGAGCGAAGCCGCTATGAGACAGGCGGT
Organism: Tenthredo livida; assembly: GCA_963992785.1. Taxonomy (NCBI): domain Eukaryota; kingdom Metazoa; phylum Arthropoda; class Insecta; order Hymenoptera; family Tenthredinidae; genus Tenthredo; species Tenthredo livida. The sequence continues at coordinate 61,633,408 of OZ023064.1, forward strand.
ATCCGCTACTACAACGGCTAAATCTCTTCTGGCGCAGAAATCTTCTGGAGAAAGTGCTCAAAATGATTCTAACGAGGCCCACGACAAAGCTGTTTCAGAGCTTCAAACTCAAATAAAAGAATTGAACAAGCAGATATCTGAGTTGGAAGCTGATTTAAGAAAGGAAAAGAAAGACAAGGAAGCTACGATGTCTCAGGCCCAATCTCTTGTCAAGGAATACGATCGATTGAGTGAAGAACATGCCAAGTTACAATCAAGCGGAGATAAGAAGACAGAATAATTATGAGCCTCCTTCGTTCTCTGCTTAAGAAAAATGAGAAGAAAATTTAAACAGAGAGATGGTATTCGTTTGTAAAATTAGACTTAAGAACAATGTTATATTCTTATTGTAGGATTTTCGGCGTTGCATTACATCTTGTTATTAAAGTTATATAGAATAATTCTAATCTCAAGTTTGTATTAGGAATTTTTTTTTTTTTTTTTTTAAACATCTCGTTTTTGTATATAACAAGAATTATGTTACTATTAAATTTTATATTTAGGCTCAATGGTTTCATACATTGATAATTAAATTGTTTTCTAACATTTGGTGATGCACTGAGTATTTGTTACTTACATTAAGTCCGCTAGACGGAATATCAGTAGAAATAATAAATTCTTTAAACTTTTAAATAACTTTTACTTATTAGCTTTGGATATTTATCAAAGTATAGAAATAAATGCAAATATTACCTTAAATCGCTAACGATTACTAATTAGCATTTATACCAACTTCCTGTATTACGAGAAGCTTAACTCTAACTACTATCATCATTTCTCTCTCATTCTATGTATTTTTCAATATTTTGTATAAGCTTTATTAAGTTTCTGAATAATAAGGTACATACATATATCTTGAATTCATTGCCGACAAGTTAATTAATGAATGCTTTTCTAGCTCCCTTCTCAGACTCCTAAGAATAATTCACCAGAAAAACATGAGAGTTTTTGATTAATCGCTCACATGTTTTAAAAAAAAAAGAACTATAAGTTATCGATAAGATACCTCGTAGGCTGAAGGAATATTAAACAGTAATGACTGCGATCGTGGTCCTCCAACAAACAAGAATAAAAGTATCCCGTCGTAATCAATATGCGAGTGGAATTTGAAGATGGAAAATCTGATACGAGGGGTCATAAGTCTGCAGCGACAGATTCAGCCCATAGTAATTCGACAAAAGTAAATTTAAATGACGGTCAGAACTCCGAGGAACAATATTCAGGCATTAATTGGCAGAACGGAATATTTTTGCCGTTCGATCCGTTCTTTGCTAACACAGTAATCGCGTCAGTAATTACAGTCATCTTTCTGGTAATCTACAAAATAACTTACAGCGCCGACGAGACTATGCGTGCACAAAAATACTACATTATACCTGTTTGTGACGTACTTTACTTTGCCGATACCTTTCTGAGAGTGGCGCACAACCTGTTGACAAAGGTACAACGGACACGTGAGCACTTACCCACGAATTGGTTCTCGATCATCGTCGATACAGTATCTTTAATACCATTCAACTTGATCTACGATTTATGGATGGAAGATGAAGTGCCTCGTTCGCAAGACATGTACAACATACTCTGGTCGAATAGATTACTAAGAATCTATCGCCTACCTTTGAATTTCCTGCAACTCAGATCTGCAATTGGTGCGAGAAACTTGTGGCACCTTACAGCAGGCTACATAGCAATATATCTTGTATTCGGGCATATTTTAGCAGCTATATTACATACAATGGCATGCTGGGGTTGCAAAGAGTTAAACTGGACCCACAGTTTCCCACCAGATGTACTCGATTATACTTCAAAATTTGATCAGTTTCTGGCAGCCATTACAGTTGCATTATCTCTCAACTGGAACAACGCTAAGAGGAACATTTCAGCGACGGTGTCCAGAGAATGGTGCTTCTTCAGCATTGCTATGGTCACTGGATTTTTCATGAAGTCAATGTTCTACGCCTTCCTAGTTAACATATTCAGAAGAAATATGTGGAGGCAGCTTTCTTTTATGTTAGAAATCAAGTGAGGGGAACAGAGGTCTTTTTATTTTATCATTGTTCACCATTGAAACTCAACATTTCAAGTTTTATCAATACTGCATAATTTGGATTTGTAATTTCAGATCTGAGGCAGAGTTCGCTAAATCATGGGGTACCCCACGTTATCTTCGCTCGCAACTCAATCTGTACCACTTAACATTGTTAAAGTACAGAGCGGCGTTAAAAAAGAGGCCAAAATTCTTTCACACTCTCCCAAGCCCTCTGCAACGTTCGGTACAACTCGATCTTCACTGGGAAATGTTACGACATTCCCGGCTGTTTAGAAACCAGGATATAGCCTTCAAGCGCGCTCTCAGCTGCACAATGAGAATTCGATACCTTCTGCCCGGTGAATACGTGTTCAGGGTGAACAGGTCAGTATATTTATAAGTATTCCCATGAATATCTTCCCTCGGAAGATTCAGCGAAGCAAATGGTAAGCGCGTGGACATCCCTGGGAAGTCTATCATGTTTGCAGATATGCGGCGAAAATGATCTACATAAATTCTGGAGTTCTGCAAGTGCTGACTGAGGATGATGCAGAAACACCAATACTGTCGTTATCGAGTGGCACGATACTAGGGGAAGGAACGCTGCTCATGCCTTCCAAATGTCGAGCGGATGTTCGCAGCGCAACTCATTCTGAATTGCATGTACTAGATGCAACGAGTCTTTACCGGCTGTTACATCTGTATCCCAAAGTGGCGATTCATCTTCACGAGAAACGAAGTGCACGAGCTGTAATTGCACAAAACTTGAAAAGATTGAGGCACACGCATATCCAGCTTGATAAAAATATAAGTTATTATAATGGCATAAGTTGGCTGAAAACCCAATGGTACGCGATCGGAAGCACAGTAAAATCCGGCGATAATGTTGCGTTGGACCTAATACCGACAGACGGAACGAGAATTTCGCGATATCTTGAATTGTTAGCTCTGAGCGGGAAAGTAGAATTAATGTCGAATGCAGTATGCTTGAGGATGGACTGCCCGTGCATTCTTGAGCCAGAAGCAAATTTTCTAAACTGGTGGGAAAAAGTGATCGTATCTATGTCGATTATTATCATTTTATTGTACCCGTACTACATAGCGTTTACCCACACTTTTCCGAACTGGCTCCTCCTGATGGATACTCTTTTCATTATAACTAAATGTATCGATATCTTTATACAAGCTTCTACTGCTGTAAACTTGCAGAATCAAGTGATGATAGTTGAAATTGGACACTTATTGAGACTACGGCTACAGACTATGAGTTTTATCATCGACGTTATTGTTACTCTACCAATAGAATTGTTTATTTTGGCATTTGGGACTGGCTCAAGCTCACGCTTCAGTTATTATTCCTTTCCAGCTTACAGAGTAAATAGACTGCTGACGGTCTACAGATTTTACAAATACATCATACAGTTAGAGAAGAACTTTGGGATAAATGTACACCCTGTTAAGATGTGCAAGTCAATTTTGACCTACACTATTGCAGTATATTGGATAGCATGTGGCATGTACTACTTTAGTTGTCGCGTAGAACTGTGTGGCACAGATTCTTGGATCGGGTATTACGGCAAGCGCGAAGAAGAGGACCACGGTAAAAAGGAAATATTCAAGAACGCATTAGTAGTATCAATTTACTACACTTTCAACACTCTAACAAGCTTGGGAATAACTGCGTTAATGCCTAGAGATTATGGCGAGATCTTGGTATTGGACGGAGGAATAATATTCAGTCTTGTATTATTCGTTTACTTTTGCGCCGAGTTGGGAGCAACGCATATAATCAATTACGAGACCAAAAATTCAGCGATTGAGCACCTCCACATGGTGACTCGATTTCTAACTCTGCATGGAAACTCTGCAGACATTATATCGCGGGTTCGTAATTATCTTTGCACGCAATGGGAATACAACAAGTTCAGTAGGAATATTGAAGGAAAGCTGTTAGCGGTTGCATGTCAAGATTTGTACGATAAAATAATCATACACAGTATCATAAAAACTTTGAAAGTTGCTCCGATATTCTACAAAGGGGACGAAGCTTTTTTGGCAATATTAGCTAAAAAAGCAAAAGTGTTTCTTCTCACGGAAGATACGATGATCGCACGAGCTGGATTCAAAAGTACAGCTATTTATGTCATAAGAAATGGATACTGTAGAGTCGTTTCTGCACTACCTAGCGATGTAGACAGAGACAGAAGCGAAATTGTCGGCCCTGGATCGATGATACTTGTAATAGAATTTCTACACAATACCAACAACTTGGCTGATATACATACTATAACTACGTGTGAGATAATATCGATACAACAGACAGATTTCTGGAACACTCTAAACATGTTTCCTGAATCCAAATACCAGTTTGAAAGTGCGATAGACCATGACTACTTCACAGGAAAAACTATAGTGAACCTGAGCGAACAAAGAGAAAAGGACAAAGCCAATGGATATCAGAAGCTGGCTAGTCTAGATGAGAAAACAGTGATATTGGAGTACCTAACACCGTTCCAGAATTTACGAATATTTTCTATCATTCGCCATCTGTTGCTACGTCGTGGGATCAATCCGCATGGAAAGAACTTTGCTAAGTGGGAAAAGTTTAGAGAAGTTGTATGCTTTCTGAGCGCCATATTTTATCCAAAATTCTATACTTCGTTAGTAGCTTATCCTGAAGTACGTTTTACTGGCTACATATTTGACATGGTCGGTGTCATAGATATTTACCTACGCTTACACATTTCTTACTACAACGAAAATGGCATACTTGTAACTCATCCCCTTTGGACAGCGAAAAATTATCTTGCCAGCAGTTTTCCAGGGGATGTTATAACGAACGTAACGCTGGAAGTATTCGGACTACAGAACGCGTTTGGGTTTAGGAGAGCTCATTTGACGAAAGCATGGTTTTATCTCATTACACGGCCACTTTTACTCTTTCGAATATTTGGTAGATTTGCCACAATGAAACACGACATTCAACATCATCACAAGTGGTTGGCCCGGTTTAGATTCTTAGTAATCACTGGAGTAATGGTGAACGCCTTGTCGTGCGCAAACATGCTAGATATCTGTACATTTCATCACACGAGTGGTAAGTTTGAAAACGTGGAATGTACCTCCTTCTCTTGGTTTTCACAATCTGAGTTCAAAGAATACAAAGAACCCTTGGCAATCTACTTGATATCCATGTACTTTTTCTCAACATTTATATTCCGTTGTGCAAACGGAGCAATCATAGTAATGAGGGCTATAGAAATGCTCATGATCATGATCTTGTGTATAACTGTTATGCCAGCGTGGTGGTTGATGGTTGCTCAAATTACCTGCAACAAAGTCGGAGGAGATCTAAGTCTCACGTCTTACCGTCAGGAAATGCAGTCCCTGCTTAGATATTTAAAAAACGAAGATATCTCCCCCGAATTAATTTCGCTAACTATAGACGAACTCGAACATCGTTGGAAGTGCTCCAAAGAATCAGACTGGAAGAAGCTCTTTCAAACTTTGCCATCTCAGCTCCATGAGGAAGTTGCTATGGAGTTGCACGGCCCAACGTTACTTAAAGTGAGTCTCTTCAAAGGCCGGGACTCCAGTGCAGTTAGACTGTTGGCTTGTCAAGTCGACGATACATGCTATCGCAACGGGACTCCAATTATTCGTCGCAATGAAGTCCAGAGTAATGTGTATATTATCCAGAATGGGTTTGTCGACATTTTAGCAGCCGATGATACTCTGATTTGCACACTCGAAACTGGAGGTGTTTTTGGTTCATTCAGGAGGCAAATTCCTGTGAGACACACAATGCAGATGATGGCACGTGGCCACGTCTTACTATATGTTATTTCTGTGGAGAAATTCTACAGTATAATTGATCAATTTCCCGCTATACAAGCCAGATTATCTAACGCTACAGTTATGGCTGCAGAGTTCATAGATTCGCATACGACAACATCAAATTTCGACAATACCAAGAAGGAGGCGAGCTCGAAGAACAGAACGTGTCACCAACTGTTTTTTGTTTCGGAAACATCAACCTGGTACAAAGGTTTTCAATTCATATTATGCTTTCCTGTTTCTATAATTAGCGTGTATCTAGTGACATCCCAAATTGCTTTACAAGCATTGAATATCCACGTTAATTCCCTAATTTATGCCTGTGATCTCTTTTTTTTCATCAAAATATACCTTGGCTTTCATACTAACTTTGTTGAAGAAAACTCGGGCGTTCTAATTACTGATTACAAACTCATAGCCAAGAGATACTTTTCTAGTTGGAAATTATTCTTGCTGGATCTCCTCTGCTGTATACCATTTGAAATATTAGCATATACAGCGAGCGAGTCCAGCGTACAATCTCGACTTTTTACAATCTTAAAACTAAATCGTCTCGTAAGACTTTTTCACATATTACATTTCCAAGCAGAGGGTCACAGAAAGTTATACATAAGTCCAGTTAAAAGAGGTGTTTTTTTATGCACCACCAATCTCTTGTATGTCCACATGGGCGTTTGCTTATGGATATTTGTTGCGTGCCAAGAATCAGGGTGTAGCCATGTAATTCCTCCGAATCGAGAGAAGCGTTATGTAACGGGTAGGTTCGAGGCAATGCAGTTAGCTTATCAATACAATTTCGACTTGTTTACCTCAGTCGGATGCCAAGATGTTCAGCCTACAGATTTACCCCAAGTTCTAACATCGATATTTTTGATACTTCTCTACCAAGTGATGGCGTTGAATTTGCTAACAACTCTAGCCACATTTATTCACTTTGCTCAATATACGTTCACAAACTTCGAGATCCAAGTAGAAAGGCTGCATTCATTTATGAAAAGTAGATCCCTGTCTCCGATTTTATTACGAAGAATATGGGAATACTGTTTACAGCAATGGGTCAGACAAAGAGGAGCTTGGATGCCGAGCATGATTTTAAGCACGCCAAATTTTTTGAAGCATCAAATCATGTTCGATATATATGGATACTTGCTCATTGAATCTGAGATATTTCACGGACTCCACGAAGATTTTTTATTCCAGCTTACAGCAAGAATGAAACGCTGCGTTTACTTTCCTAAAAACTACATCGTTCAAGCAGGAGATGTTAATCACACAATGTACTTTATCCATTCAGGAGAAGTAAAGGTTTTAAGCGAACCTCAGCCCAGTGTGTACGGCGTGGGAAGTATTCTAGGTGTTAAACAAGGCGTAACAACAGCACTACCTCATTTTAAGGATGTCATTGCGGTAACAGTCACAGACGTAATGAGTTTGCATAAAAACGCGTGGAAAGATTTGCTCGCCGAATTTCCATCCGCTAGAATAATTCTCTCGAAAAGAATTTCAAATTTGTCCGAATATTATTAACTCGACATTGTTTACACATTACGTAGTATCTTTAGTAGAATATTGATCCCCAATTAATTAATTATTGGTTGTAAGAATTACTCGTATTAGACTCTGTTTGAAAATTATAGAATATTCTGTAGAGTTAGGAAAACAGTAGATAATTGAACACAAGCCCAAGTTAGTAGTTACCGTCGATTCTTGTCTAGCGATAAGTGGTAACGATCAAGTTGTAACTACGTACTATATTGGATTACATATGTGTGTATGAAACACAACATTTGCAATATTAACAATAAATATTTTATTCATACGAACTGCTGTACAATTTGTTGAAAACTAAACGATAAACTCCGACGAACAAGTTGAAGAAATCTTATCAAGCTGCTAACTTTACAAGATACCTCAGCATCGTGCGGCTATAATTTTAGCGCGAGATTGGTCGACGCAATTTGAGAATTCCTCTACCAAATTCGAACACTTTAATATCTGCTTTGGATTATCTTGATAGCATTGCAATACCTTGCTGCTATTATCAACGCAGGGTGGCCTCGGCGCCCTGGTAACTGGTACCGTGTTACCTGTAAAATAATGAATGAAAATTAGAAATAAAAAAATCCACGAGGATTGGGCAAACCCTTTACTAATTACTAATTACTAGTCGACTAATTACCGTCAGAAAACTCATCGACTGCTTTCTTAAACTCATATTCTATGACGGCGTTAATCTTCTCATGATTTCTCTCCATGTTTTGAAGACGCCGCTGCCAGTACTGATCCTGGCTTTTAAGCTCCTCCTCTTTTTGCTGTTGGATTTCAAGAGCTGATATAGTATACTCTGGATAATGATATACAGTTACGCCACTTGACGCTCCGCCCTGAATGGGGGGTGTAGGAACCCCGCTGGGCGGTGGCGTCGGGTACGAAGGCTGTGGACCTCTTACGTCCTTGCCAACGACTTCATCTTCGGCTCCCTGGAGTCGTTGGACGATGGCGTTTGATACTTTGATAACCCCGACTTCCTCCTCGTTGGAAATGGTCAACTTTCTGGCACTGTGACTTGACCCCATCTCTGTAATTAAATCGTCGAACGTTCTGCCTGAAAAATTACGACAGCCACTTCTAACCTACCAAAAGTTAAAAGTTATTTTCAATTTCTCAATTTTTAGGGGTCTTGTTATCGAGAATAACGTTCTATTTTATTTTTTATGATATTTTTCTCAATTTTTTTTTTCTTTTCTGTCTTTTTCTATTCTGATTTTTACGCTTTATGAAATGGTTTCAAAATTTTGAAGAGGGAACCAATCACCGTATTTAGACAACAACAATAATTTTCACTACGAATTATAAAGTTACATAAATATTATAATCTACGGTTATCCTATATGTTATTTCATTTTTATTAATTATAGCCAATTTCAGATACTGACGGATAATCGATCTCGCGGGTCCGGCTCGTACTTCGTTTTGCTCGCTATTTCGTGGCTTTTGATTTGCCCTTAAACCACCTGCACCCAAGATAAGAAACTGACTAGACATCTAAGGCTGGATTTTCACGCGCAGTAATATTGCTGCGCGTGAAAATCCAGCCATAGACAGACAAAAGACCCGCGGTACTTTGAATGATTTGAATTCCACAATTATTTTCAATCTCTTTAATTTTTATTTCAATTTCTACATTTTATAACTTGATTATCGACTCGATGATTATATCATCCCAAATTACGTTCGTGGCCGAAATAATTGTCAATTCCTTATTTGGAAAGATATAAAATTTATTCTATATCAAAAATACAAATTTACATAATATTTTTCAGGCAACAATAGGTATCTGTAGTATGTATCGTTGTATACGATGCTTAATAAGATCAACAGTCTTTTGCTGGGTCCATTTTAGACACGTGTTCATCAAAGGCCCGTTTATCAATACTAGTACTACGAAAAACAAGTTGAGCCAATAATTTAGCTTTACATTTTCCAACGGTCCATTCGTCGACCCACCAATTAGATGCATTTCTTTTATTGGTCAGTGGGCTTACGGGTATCGGACAATTATAATGCTCCTTTGTAACGACATGAGTATTTCGTTTCTCCTTTTTATCGTGTAATCTCTGGCAAACTAGACACTCGAACGAATCAACGAAATTCCCAAATTGATTAGGTTTTAGCCGACTTCGCAGATTTTCTAAGAGAAGAGAATTTGTTATTCGTTTATTAGGATCGGTAGATATCTTGTGGGTGATATATTCCTTATAATGAGAGTCGGATTTCGTCAACGCCAGCAAGAATTCTGCCAATTCCTTTGGTCCTGCAAAATCTGTTATCGAAATTGCAGATTTTTCATTCGGAAGCCAGTCCTGTAAATAAAATTAGTAATTACGTAAGCCATATAGCAATCAGTAAGATACGTTGTACCTTGAACTTCGACTAATAAACATTGTCACTACCTTAAAAGTGGGCGAGCCATAATATATTGGTACCGATCCGAGAACCAGAGGCCTCCATAATTTTTCAGTTATGTAATCCTCGCAAACTGCATTCTCAAATGCTAGGGTAAACTTGTATTGAGCAGCTAATGATAAGAATTCACTGTTTCTCAGAGAGTCCTCATGCTTGTGCGTCAACCTTCATAAAATAACAGATAAATCCATAAACGTTTCATTCTGTTAGTCTAATTTGGGGGAAAGAAAGCTTTAGATTTCCAGTTCTGAAGTGGTTTTAAATGTAAAGATAAGAATCACCAGAGTTATTAACGGAAAGTTATTTCAGTTTTAAATACTCGCAGATACAAAAGTGTTGTAAAGGTATTAGAAAATTTGAGCAGTTGTTAGTGCCATGCAGTTGTTAGTAACTTAATAGTAACCAGTAACTGTGAGAGTGGATTTACCTGTCTGGAAGATGTTTATTATTTAAGCACGTACCATAAGAGTCAATGGGAATATATTTCATCAGTTCTCTAACGTATGAATCTCTGTCGCTTGCAGTGCTACAATCAGACTGAATGTAGAGCAGCGGTGCAAGCTGGGTTTCATTTATTAATCTGTTTTTCTCATCTAATGGCAGAAAGTAATCGTTTCCTGAAAATTGATGTTCAATTATTTATATTTCATCAAAAATAGCACTCGTTCCCTCGCACATACCTACATAGAGAGTTCACCCCTCTAGTACAGTTCCTAAAAATTCTTACCGATCAATTCTTCTTCACCGTCTAAATCGACGAGAGTCAAAGGAACGTCGCTGTGCCTGCTAAAGGTGGACGAATAATTGAACAAAGCGAGAGCACCTTCGGATGTAAACATGGGAACATTTCTGGGTGATTCTTCGTGCAACAGACCCCAGTCGATATTGGCACTTCGAGGCAATGGTAAATCGTCAATTTTGAAACTACTGCCATAGAACAAGACGCCCTATGAGAAAATGAAGCGAGTTAATAAGGTCTATAGACTATCCGGAGAAAAATATCATACTGTGAGTTTGAAATAACATCGTAAGGCTCACGCTGTGATAAACGTGCGATAGAAAGGTTCGATTCTGTGTAAAGTAACACTTGACTTTCCCACAAGTTTTCAAACGGCCCTCGTGTCCTACAAAAGGTGTCCACCACAGTACAATAGGAAGTTTGATATCTGGAAGCCAAATCATATAGCATTTGCAATTTCTATCAACTTGAGTAAAGAAGCGCATTACTTACCCTCGAAATGTAAGACATCATTATCTTTGTTGTAGATATGAATCAGCCAGAGCTATAAGAGTATAATGAAAATATTTACCAGCGTAATTAGCAACTCAATTTAATAGAGTATTTTTTTTCGTCAATATTGAGAAGGCGGAGAAAATTTAAATTATTTCAACGTTAAGTAACGAATGTAACATAACCTGATTCGCGTACCTGAGAAGTAAAGAATAGAATGCTCGCAAGAATAGTCATAAGGATACATGTTCCTTTCTTTGGCATTTTAAGAGCCTCGATTTGAACTGTTTGACGTTTTAGGTTTTAGGTTAGGCGAGAAGACTAGATAGGTTAAATTACGTGGCTGACATTTCTCGACTATTCATTCCTTGATTCATCATTCACACATACGCATTCCGTTTCATTTCCGTAGGATATCAGCTGTTGAGGTTTGATAGTTATTTTTATTTCAAACCAAGATATCCGCGAGGTTATGACAGCACTATTCGTGTTTATATCGACACATACGCAACGACTCACTGGCGCCTCGCGAGTCGCGACCATGTTTGATATGTTTAATTATCCGCGAAATTGTTAGCAAAAATTTCGACGTGGTGATGGTTGAAATCACCAAATAATACTCGAATACTGTTCAAATAGACTGTGTGTATCCCGAGGGCCAATTATCCGTCAGACATAACAGATATCTATCATCGCGATGAAGGTTCCACCAATTTCCAGTATTTCATAACCAAATAAAAATGCCTAATTATTGTTGAAAAAACGTTCTTTCCTTCTACAATCGTACTAAAAAGTATGTTGCAATTCTTATCAGTACCATTGATAAAGAATATAGTTTCGGGTAGTACAATAAGGTGGATGACCGGATCTTCTCAAATGGAAGAAGACAAGAAAAGTAAACCTTCAGGGTCGCGACCCAGTCCTGCCGGAGAACCAGAAACCTCGGGTTCTATAGAGGTATGTATTATTAATCTGACTAATCTTTGCACCAAAGTGCCATTTCCTTATTTATTGATCATATTGTGAATGTTATATCTATTTTTTTTGCTGTTAAAGGTTGACAATTCCAGCACTGTGCTGCTGAAAATTGCCACGCTATATGCAGAGCGGTTGATGAATGATATTTGCCTTGTAGTAGATGGTGTCGAGTACCCAGCTCATCGCCTAATACTTTGTGCCTCCAGCGATGTATTCCAGGTGAATAGGCGCTCGTTTATGCTTTCGCTTTCCACTTCCATGTGTGTATAAAACTGATTATCAATTATTTCAGGTGATGTTGATGAGCCCACAATGGACGGAATCTCAAGAGAGTAGAGTTACGCTTCAAGAAACACCCCAATGCGCTACTATATTCAGTGAATTCTTGCGATACTTTTATACCGGTCAAATAAGAATCAATTATGGTGTTGTTTTGCCCATTTTATCTCTCGCCGATAAGTATAACGTCAGAGATCTTATTTCACTCTGCATTAGCTACATGCAGAGTCATATCGCAGCGGCTGCTATTCATGGGACGCTAGTTTCTTGGCTTCAGTATACCACCAATTGTGGTCATCACGCTGTAGCTCAGTCTTGTCAGAATTTTATAAAATGGAACTTGGAATTGGTAGCTGAAACAGCTGACTTTGGTAACTTTGAACCAGACGTTCTCGTGTCTTTGCTTCACCAAAGCAGCTTGGTAGTTAGGGATGAAATGACTCTTTACGAGTGTTTAGAATCCTGGCTGGATCATCAGGCGAGCCGTTTGAGGATCGAGCTGCTTCCAGCGGATCTAGAAGTAGCGCTAGAGCAGATTGTCGTTGCTGTTATGTCTTGTGTTAGATTTCCGATGATGTCGCCTAGACAGCTAGCTAAATTGTTAATTTCTCCTCTGACTAAGAAGTACAAGGAATTCTTCGTCGAGAGAATGGCTATTGGAATGTCCTTCCACTCTGGTCAGCAAGAGAGAGTCGATGAAGTTATTAGAACCGAAGAAGACGGTGCTCTGCTTTTCGAGCCAAGACTATACACGATTGATACATGCAGCTCGTTGCTTACTATAGAAAACTTCCGTTGCCTACCTTCTTATCATACCAGAACTCTAGTGTTCTCAAGTCATTCATTTCTGGCTGAATACGCCGGAGATAGAGCCTGTGAGTGGGTCGTAGATATTTACCCAAAAGGTGTTTGGTTCAAAAAGTTTTTTCTAATTGTTTGGCAGGGTAACGTCGAGGTACCAGAACACGTTATGAAATCGGTGAGATTATCTCTTACATGTAAAGAGCCACCACCAAATGACGAACCTGATATGAGGGTGAAAATAGGTGTATTGTTTTACGGACTTCAGGATGGAGTGGAACACATAGCTAGAGTGACCGAAGTTGTTCATAGGTTTAGCAAGGACGACAGAGTTCTTAATTTAGATGATCTCTTGCCTTTCGAGGAGCTTAATCCTCAACAAGCAACAGCTGGAAATGTTATGTCCCCCTTTCTTGTGGGTGAAAACAAAGACATGCTCAAATTACACATCGTCATATCTCCAGCCAATTAAATTCAGGACGTTATTTGCCAAACGATATGCTATCGATAAATTAACTACATTTATTTCTTTGCAATAGTGTTTATTATCCGCTTCTCAGTCTTCTTTTTGTATTAACTTTTGTCACGCGAAAGGTCAGGGTGTTGTGTGGTACTCGTACCATTATTAAAGCAACAATTATTGTTCAGCAAATTCTACTGAGCGGCGAGGGTTGAGCAATTGTAAAAGAATTTCCCTCGAATTTTATATTGTAACTTTTGAGAGAAAGAGAAGATTATTAAGAAGTTGAAGTTATCAGAGATATTTATAACAATATACATACATTTAAAGTCTATGCAACAATGATTTTATATCTCATTTTTGAAACCACATTGTCGAAGCTTATATTTTGTCAAAAGATTTATTGTCTTTAATTCATCAGTACTAGAACGGTTTCAATTAATAGCAAGCAGATTATGCTAATCAAATATATATATATATATTATATGAAATATGTCGCTAACAGTCTCAAGGTTTTGTTAGAGAAGAGCAACAAAGTTATGTAATTCATAACTCTAATATTAAAACATAAAATAACGTTCTATTGTAATAATCCGAATAATTGTATGAAAACAAACTTATCGACGTTAATATTACTAATATTATGAATTTCCATCGTCATTTGGCAACCCGAAGTAGCTCAGTTTCTATCCAGCTGGTGCTGTGGGGAACTGTAAGAGAGTAATCGGTCTTGACAAAGTTCTAGTAGATCGAGATCGCGTTCATTGCAGAAACTATTCATCTGAAATTGTATTTAATCCAGATATTATATTTAAGATTTTATCAAAATTTAACGACAATAAATTCGTTTATTGGATGAAAGACTGGACTTTCGACTTTCTGTAATTTGATTATCATGAACGAAGATGTAGGGGAGATAAGAAGAAAATAAAAGTAAGATAATATTCATTGCGCAACTGATATGTATGTATGTACATTATAAAAGATGGGAGAGCTGAAGCCTACGGTGGAAACCTGAACTTTTAATTCTTCCATTACTACCAAATGTATCAAAGTGAAAACAGGTCAAACTAATAAAAGAATTATGTAAGTATTGCGCAATCCTCTATTACGAAATACACTTACCTTACCTTGTATAAAAATAGTTTTATCAAAATCCCATTGGACTTGCTCATCCTTCTAAAAACAATTCATTGGACATCACACGATTTCACAATAAGGGTTTTAATGATATCTTATGATAGATACACGTGTAACGTGATCAGAAAATGAAGTTATATTGGATTCCGGATGGACCGCCGTCCATGGCCTGCAGACTAGGTCTACAAGCGTTAAACCTTGATGCCGAATTCATTAAAATAGACTTTGCAGCTAGTGAACACATGACGGCTGACTTTGGAAAGGTAGAGAGTAATTTAAATTCCGTTTAGTAAACATGCCATGAATTATCTCATAAGAAATCTATAACTTTTCGCCATTGCAGTTGAATCCCCAGAAGGAGATTCCAGTATTGGTAGACGGAGATGTTGTAATCGGCGAAAGGTATATTATCCATATTGTTTATAACGTATGTGTAATAAATATTGATAACTTTTTTTGATTGTTGAATTCATAGTAACGCAATTTTACAATATCTTGGTGACAAATACGACACTACTGGTAAAATTTATCCAAAAGATCCAGCAACACGTGCGATTGTTAATCACAGGCTCTGTTTTTATCTGTCTACATATTATCGCTACATTTTGGAGTACGCTGTAAGTTTCATTATACTCATCAACGAATTCTATATCTACGATACATTTGACTCCTGGTAAATTGTAATCTGCTCTTCTGTTATTCAGGTTGAACCTATATTCTTTGCGTACGAGAGAACACCTCTTGGATTGAAAAAGATGCAGACCGGTTTGAATGCCTTCAACACGTACCTAAGTCAAGGAAACACAACTTACGCTGCTGGAAGTAAGTAATTCAACAGTTTTATTCAGATCAACAAGTACCTTAAAGAAATTCAGAAATCATCGCTGATCTGTTGATACAATTAATTTTATAGATAGTCTGACAATTGCTGATTTTCAATTCGTGGCTGGTACGTTGTGCCTTGAGGCCATTGATTTTTCGCTAACTGCATGGCCTTTCGTCGAAAGTTGGTATACGAATTTCAAAACTAATCATCCAGACTTGTGGAAACTCGCTGCAGAGGGAATGCAAATGCTCAGAGACTTTGCAAAGAATCCTCCTGACTTGTCGCACATGAATCATCCCATTCATCCGATCCGAAAATAAGAATGATATAATCATCTAGGTATAGAGGATAATATAAGGAACATGATCATCTAGTTTCCATAGTATAGAATATTCGATGTGAATGAATTATTTCATCGAACGTGTAGAGATGTTGTGGTAAAAATTGTAATCATCAAATCTATTCAATTTCATTCAATTATAATCTTATATTTTCACTTTATTATACATCATAGATGTTTTCAATGGGGAAATAGTGCCTCTGTATAATATATATAATTATGAAATATACAAATATAACAATTGCAGACCGAACTGCGATTACTAGTACGGAGAGGGATAATAACTACAGTCAAGTAGTACCTACCTATAATATATATATATATATATACGTAATATTTCAGATGTGTAATATCGTCAGGTAGACTAATTATCTTTCTTATTATCACCTATATTTGTTCAATCATAATATGAAAGAGGAAATAATTCGTCACATTTGCATTTGCATTGAGATTTTGTCGACTAGTTTCACAATTATTTATAAAGCAATAGGGGCCAGAATTTCATGAATAATATGATTACCCTTGCTCACCCCATTACTTGATAATTGACATCTATTCTGAACGGGTGACGACGCTAGTACGCTAAAAATGTATGTTCATTGATAAACATGAATCTGATACTCGTACCTTAGCAGATATCATTATAACAGGATCACCGAAAATCTTATATATAAATGTAATGAGTACAACGATATACTGAGAAAATCAAATGCAATCCAATTCTTCAATGTTTGATTCATTCTCTCTTATCTACACTATCTTTAGCTACCTTATAATATGAATAATTACTTTTCCAACTCTAAGCTCGTCGTATAACAATGGGTATTACACTTATGTTACATAAATCTTTGACAATAAAGTTATAAAACTTCGAATAGAATCTTTTAATCCTATGAAAAACTGCATTTCTTTGAAACGAGTCGTCGAGTGGTCTTTCAGCACGTCAAACCATTAGATACTTTGACATTTCAAGTGCGTAATAATAAACAACTGGATCTTGAGGAATCCTGGTCGCCATTTGACACTGAGCACAAGCAGAGGTCAAGCTTGGTCACCGAACCCTGCCAGAGGGCGATCGTAAATGGGATTTTATATATCCAGTTCGGTAGTCGATTACGTCGCGTGATGTACCACCTGGCAAGCCGTGCCTGTGTCTCCTGCTCCATCTGAAAATGATTTTCAGTTCGATCAGGCAGTTTTTTTGTCTTCAGGTATTATTTCTGGCCAACATGCAGACCGTTGTACATTATCCGTAAATATATATATATATATGTATAATTTTTATTAACACTATGCTAATATGTATATAATATGTACTAGCACGCAGAGAATAAATGATCGAGTAGAGACATATTTGTGTAATAACAGACAATTGTTTAAAACACCGAACTGATTGAAAAACATCACGATGCTCCATTCCATAATTATAGCACATCCAGAATGACAGAAGAAACCGCTATACAAACAACGTCAACTACAATTTACAGGTTTCAAGGGTCTTGCATCAACACGGTTTTTCTGTTGCTCAAAATGTACGAATGTACTTTTACACAAACGGAGATATCGAAGGCTTCACGCCGCGCATTTTTTATGTATTAATAGAGCTTGTAGTGGCTTAAAAAATGGCTTAGAGAAGAAAGAGAGTTTGATTTTTGAAATTTTCAATAAGTTAGAATTTTAACTAGACTTGGAAAGATACCCATACTATATGGGGAGGGGAAATGAAACGATAAATGATATAATCTACACTCCGATGAGCAGCAGGTGAATTCTGGTATTGATATCTTTTCAGCGAGTTGTATGACGGCCGTTTTAACATACAATATACAATTAATCGTGCAAAGGCACAATTTTCATTATCGTTTTGCAGTCAATGCTCGAGTTAGTTACTGCATTCAAAGAATAACAGAACTGCAATTAAATGTTGTGTTCACTCGAGGTATAAATGGCAAAATATTCCCGTCACATGAAAAACAATACATTCAAATTGAATAAACAGCTGCGTTATAACATTGTGTGCAACTCTACCTACATTAAATGTATACTTCTTAAATATTGACACAGCGATCTATAAATAAGACCATCGCATAGCGCACAATTCAGGGCTTGTTATTCATACCATTCCATAATCGTTCAATGAAATATTGGTCCAGGCAATTGGCTCTGATCGTTAAAATATTTGTTAGTATAGCAAGAGTTGTTGATAATTTATTGAATAAAAATCCATCCTGTAATCTTACTCTACACCCTGGAAGAGACGAGCCAAGTACAGTTTCCCTTCGCCGGTTATTAGCCAATAAGTTGATGCGCAATATGCGCAAGCTACTACGCCAGCTGACTGTTAAATTATGAAAGGCGTACCTTGTTGGACTTGAGGGACGATGAGCGAGCGATGATGGTTGTTGGTAGTGGTTGAAATTGAGGTAGGGACTCGGCGCGAAGGTTCGGAGGACGAAGAAGTGTTGATAGTATGATGATGGGTCAAGTTAGTATTATTGGTGGAGGGGAGTGGAAGAAGGGTTTGTCCGTCACCCTGAGTAGAGGACACCCCGTAGTTCCGTCTGAATTGCCGTTGCTGGATCGATTGTCTTCGGCTTCTATTCACCGCGCTTCTGCCAACCCCACGTTGCTGCGAACTTGTCGTACTGCATCAACCCCATTGATTGTTTCGTTTCAAATTTACATACCTAATGCATGTATTACTTCTTCTCTACGTTATATCATATTGTTACTTTATTCATATTCACTCAGCCTAGTCTCTTTTCCCTTGAAATCTGCTGTTCACTCGACTAGACTCTCCGTCACTCTCATATAGTTTCGGTAAAATTTAACAACATTCATCAACGTGTATTATGTCCATAATCACAAGTTCAATCCGCCATAATTTTTTTTTCATTTCCCAAACATTTGACCCAATCAATTCTCAAAGAATCTGAGACTCGCTGAGATTTTCCACGAATCCATGATATTTACATCAAAAGATTACATATTTATTTATACATGGGAATATAATTATTTCCATAACATGAAATTTACAACAATATATATATGTATAGTTCAGTATTTTGCCCAACGTGGCATGATATTGATATGTTGGAAAGATAATATAATCAGTACGCTTCTGAGATGTACTTATATAGATTGTGTTGTATTGTTAAAGTATTAGTATAAAATGAGAACTTATAGAGTTATTCATGATTGCTTCTGAGAAACGCAAAAAAAAAAAAAAAAACAGAATAAGACTCATAGTTTTTGAAAATAATGATTAAATGGTCAATGTATGTAGTGTCTAAAAATAGGTGTGCGTATCTCAATGGTTTGTCGTTAGCCGGAAGCGTATGAGAAGATCTACAAAGAGTGTGAAACCAATTTAGTAGTACGTAAAAGAGCGGCTCAGAATTAGCTATAGTGAATTGTACGAAAGGATAGAATTGCCGCTTTCATAATAGATGATATTGTCGGCAATTGTTGTATCTGCGTGGTGGTGTAATATTTGTATTTTGGGGGCAGCCTAATAATTCCTTTGTGAAGAGACTAGTTTCGCGACCGGTATAGAAATTAGATACGTACGAAACAATGAGAATTGTAGGAGCAAAGAGAAGAAAATAATGACGAGCATGCCTCTAAATGGAATATATGGAAACGCTTGCA
The DNA here is from genome assembly GCA_963992785.1 of Tenthredo livida. Lineage (NCBI taxonomy): Eukaryota > Metazoa > Arthropoda > Insecta > Hymenoptera > Tenthredinidae > Tenthredo > Tenthredo livida. Next base: position 61,652,985 of record OZ023064.1, read on the forward strand.
CAGTTCTAAGCAGAGCGCATTTGAGAGTAGCGAAATCAGCAGAAACGAGAAACATCATGCACCCACCAATATTAGATTTTTTTTTTTTTTTTTCATTGTTCGCACATTACAGACAATTCACCGATAAAATGGCATGCATTGGCATATATTTTATACATCATGTTTTATTTACAAGATAAATTTTGTTGTCAACAAGTGTTACGTTTTAAATCAATTGTATGTATGTAGTACAATAATATGCAGTGATCTAAAAATGACTTGCCTACTCTACGCAAGACCTAATATAATTTTCCTTCTAGTTTAATTTGTAAAACAGCAGAATATTGAATGATATTATATTCATTAATTCGCAGCACAGCTGCTACTATATTAATCAGAATTTAATCTTTAGAGGGTTTTGTATGACCAAAACTCGTTCTTGTAGTTTCCTAAAATTTTAGAATCAATAATATTTGATCATAGATAAACTCTGGAACATACCTATGTATATTATCACCTAATAGTAATAACTCGTATATTATTATGAGTTCTCTATATCTCCTATGTATTTGAATATATCTTTTTAAGACAATGCAACGAACTGTTTTAAATAGTAAAATAAAATCTGAACACACGTTAACAACAAAAACTCCAGGAATAATTGACTATTTAAATGTTTTTTTTAACTATTGTCTTTATACAGCCAATTTCAGAGGTGAATTTTCAGTTTCATTGGCAAACAATATATAGGCGATATTTCTTCTTACCTTGCATTGTGACTCATCGCGATTATGTTTCTGTAACAGCATATAACGGATCCTGATTGTTGGGAAGCGAGTGATGAAGTGTCAATGTCGATTCACATACAAGCAGCTCATTCAAATTTAGTCAGACTATCTTTGAACCTCAAGAAGATCTGATCGAACTTTGATAGTAATCTATTTGATTTTTGTATCGAATTTCAAATTTAGAGCAGCATGTATGCACCGATAAATTGTTGTCTAACATGGATGTGATTAGAAGTATATGTCGATGTTTGCGTTCGCGTTTGTATAGAAAATTCTGTGACTTTTGTAAAGGGCTCCTAATTTTTAATAAAATTCATCGATCATCATTACTCATATTATGAATTGTTCCAATCTAAATGAATACAACGTGATGCGCTTGATGAGATTTTTAATGGAAGAAAAATACTGCGGCTGGCTAATAAATTCTTTAAGAGATGAAAAATTTATTTAAACGGTACTCACGGTCCATTAAACAAGGCGATTAACGCAATGCGCCGTCATAAAAATAATAAATAAATGACTGTTATAACTATTTTGGAGCAATAAATGACCTAGTTATACTAAAAGGTTTCCTAAATATTCTAACTTTTACATTTCTACATAATCTAGAAATCGCTATCTCGTTTCTAACGCAGCTGACGAAATGAGCGATAATTAAGTATGATTGGGATGAAAGACAATGTAGACTAGCTGCAACCCTCTATTATATTTAACAGTACGCTAATATTCTATGTAAATTCAAGTATGTAAAGATATATCTTGTAAATGTTTTTCTGTATAACGATAGGAATCAAGCTATATGGAGAATAAACTCATTGTACTGATATGTGTTTTCATATTATACTTATCGCGACTTTATATGTAAACTTACGTGTATATAGGTATAAGTATATAGGCATATTACATGATTGATGTTCTTGTGGAAAACCGATGAAGAAATTAAGTGAATTTTGTAATATCGTATAGTTATTATAGCGTTAAGAATATTCATGTTTACTTGTATGATAAAGACTTGATAATAGAATATCTATAATCTCTATTATAGTGAAGTTCAAAGGCACTGCAAACCGTGAATATAGTGAGTTTATCAAGCAGAACCTACTGTTGTATAACTATGCTGATTCTATTTGGTGCAAAGTATTGTATAAATGAAAAGATTGATAATATATACCTTTACAAGAGTTAAATATAGAACAGGGACACAAATCCTAATAAAAACTGAAAACTATAATATGTAAATGAAATAGAACTAAAGTGCATACTACAAGTGATTGGTGATATAGTGTTTGAATTACGTACCGTAGTAATCGGGTGATGTAATCTGGCCAATTGTCGGGAAACATTACAAGAAAAAATCCCACCGCTATCAAAATCATTCCTGCCAGCTTCATACCAACAAAATGAGCTCCGTAAAGTACCACGTCCAGAGCTGTAAGGATAAATTGGATTAAAAAAAGTCGCTATTTTTCATCCTTAATCGCATATAACGATACAGTTCTATATGAAGCGAAAATTGAATGTTATTGTCGCATTTGAATTCATCCATTAATGAAATAGCATCGTTTCCTTACCTGCGGACACGGGTACGGCAGTGATTAGTCCAAGAGTTATGAAGAGATCGTAGGTCAAGGCGATACTGAAGTTTCCCAGCATATTAGCAACTGCGTGGAGAGTAAGATAAGGCATTACAATTCACATAGTATTAGAATGCAAGAGTGGGATTATGATAATATAATATGGAAAGATGATAATATAACGAACCCAAATGGAGAATACTGGCCGAAAGTAAAGCTGGCCAAGGTAGTCGAGCCCATTGGACACTTTCTACACCAGAAAAGTACAGGGCTAGACAAATTGGCCATAGTAGTGCAGCGTTACACAGTCCGACCAATGAGAAGAAAAGAGAAACCTGACCGAATGTTGTTTCTCCTATTACTTTCTTGAACAATACCTGCAGCAATGAAATTCGAGTGGTGATTGAACAGCGTTTATAATTTATACAAATAATAGTAAATCCAGAGGCGTATATTACTTAAATCAATACAGCTTACTTTATAAACTGCAGAGCCAGCGGCAGCAGAAGTAGCGAGTACGACACCACCGAGAGTGGGACTGCCGGAGATACCGTCCATGTAAGCAAGCAGCGCAATTCCTGTATCACAGAGGATAACTGCTACTATCTATAATTCAAAATATTCGATCAGTTGCATCATCTGATTTCTCAATTATTAGTTTATGAGCTCTTACCCTAACTCCGACGAATTGTTCGTGGAGAATAACCCAGGAGAGAAGGTAAACGCAGCATACATTGGTTGCAAAAAGAGCCATAACATCTGTGGCCAGTAATATCCTTAGTGAATGAATGTACATATAATTAGTGACTACCCATAGACCACAAAAGAGACTGCAGCGAGTGAGGAAACGACCGCCTGTGAACCCTTTGTCACGAAAACCCCGAAGGCTTTCCGCAACGATCTCTGAAGGATTTGAGCACTTGGTTTTTGCTACTCGGCATATGAAGTATACCGGAAAGTAGAGGACTGCCCAATTCGTACAAAACCATGTAGTGAAGAAAGGAGCATTGTAGGGAAGAGTCAACTGCAAATAAAATAAAAAAAATTAAAATAACACAATGATAACATCTTTTATGGGAAGGGTATTCCTCATTTCCTAATAAGCTATACTAACATGCTGATGATGAAGTCCAGAAACATTGGAAGGTATAGAAGCCTCGTTGGTGATTGAATCTGGCTTTTGATAGTATAAATATTTCATACAATGTGTCGCGCCGACCCAGCTAGCTGTTACGCATATCGTAACGCAGACTCCAAAGTAGATCTGCAAACAGCCGAGATGAGTTGGAATAAAAAATGACTTGAAAACATTCATGCTTCTGACTAAATTGAAAAATTGATTAGTTTACTATCCAGTTCAGTAAATATTGTTCATCGACGAGCTATTATATTCACCTTTTTGGCTGACTCAGCACAACAGGAGGCATAACACGTTGATAGAGAGTTGGAGGAACTCCCGGTAACACACGACTGTTGACTATGGCCTCCTCCTCCTGGATCAGCAGATCTGCAAGGAATCGAAGCATCGCTACATCCCCCACTAGCGCTGCAGCCTTGTTGATCGCATCCTAGAGAATGATAGATCAATGTGTAATAGAATGATGATTGAATCATCGAAATCTATGCATCTGATTCTTGGATTGTTTGCTACCTGAAGAAGTGTCCAATATAACTTGTACAGGACTTGCGTAAGGACCATTGTTCTGTTGTTCCTCATTCAATACAATACTGGGAGCACGTGATCTTCGAGGATGGAAAATAGTTGGTATCACTTCGCCAACTCCTCCACTACCCATTTTTCATCGATTCCTTAATTCTATCCGCACAAAATGATGCTAGATCAGAAATATGATTATCATTATCGAATAGGTGTGAGTATACGTTGTGCTTAATTCTGAAAGAAAATTTTATTAGGGGATGAAATCCATGCATGTATACTACTGGCGCTTCTTCGATGACATGGCAGTTGCCTACTGCCGGGCGTCACTCGATTTATTAACAGGTATAATGATATGTGATTCAGAAAATTTTTCCTAAATACATAAAACAATAACATCGAACACGAGTTTTAAAACGATTGGATAAAACTTACCATTGTTTAAACTACGCAGAAATACGAATATCGTAGATTGTCAAAATTTATGGCGAATTTCATTCTCATCGGTTGTACTGCATATACACACGATTCCCAAGAATTCAAGCAAACCAAAGATCTTTGTATTAATAATGAGTAATGAATAATAGGTTACATTCGAATGCACGATAGTTGAATTATTGTTTAAAAAAAATGTAGACAACGATGTAATAGAACCTGTTGTACATACATGTACAGAATAAAAAATAATCCACCAACTATATCTCGACCTGATAATAATTATTATTTCTTAATTTAAATCCTTTTTAACCACATTAAAATCAAAAACAAGTTTATAAGTTAATAGTAGAAAATTCCACGTAACCCCGAGTCAATCGTACATTAAGAAATAATTAATATTCACTCAATTTTAATTCAACAAACATCAATTGATACTTGTATAATATAAAAAAGAAACTCAAATATACGCTCATGCGAATCGAGGAAAAATATTTCACTGCAGGGTTGGATACCCTCAACCCTCTTGTCACGCCATTGATTGCAAGGTTCGCCAACCACTCTTGACTTGTGCCCTTACTACGTCGGCGCGTTTTATTTTTTTTTTTTTTTTTTACGTGACCTCGCATTCAATTATTGCAACGCAAGCGTCGCAAAAAAAAAAAAAAATAATGATAATATAATACGTTTTTTTTATAGATACTACACACATTAACACGCAAATTACAGAGAGGAGAAAAAAACACCGAGATTTGAAAGTAGCGATAATTTGAAAAATAGCGCTGATACAACTCTCACGAATTATTTTAAAAAAAATTTTGTATGAATTTTAGAATAAAAAAATGTTTTATGCAAAGTATAATAATAGATTGATTTATTATACAATGATATTCATATTTGTTTTGATATTTTTATTATGTCAATACGTAAATAATAAAATGTGTAAGTTATGGTAAATTTTTACAGAAAAAAAAAATGATAACATTTATATTTTACGTTCCTCTTAAAAGATAATATTCTTATATATAATATATACCTATATATAGTATATATATTTATATATATACCTATATTTTAGTATTAATTTTACAGACGAGATTTACAAACTAAGTTCTACTGCTTAGTATTAATACTAATATATCATAATTCATAGATTTTACACATTCTTATATATTTCATCCGCTAAAGAATTCTGGATGTATTATAGATAAAACATAATGTAGATCAAATTGTCTGGTGATAATGAAACAAGAAATAACAATATCATAGTTGGCAATTTATGACAATCATTTGGCATGAAACTTTGTACCCCAAGAGTGCAGCAGACAAAAAAGAAAACAATATACTTAATAGAAGCGAGAAAAAGAAGAAAGAAGAAAGAAAGAAAAAATCTATAACTGAATTTTGTAAATGAGAATCTCAAAATCAATATGAAAGTGTTTTTATTTTGTTTTATTTTTTTCATTTTTCTTCTTTTAAACGCATCAAGATTGAAAAAAAAATCAGGATTACTTTTTTATTCAAATGTATATTTCACACGTTATTATGCAAATTATAAAGATAAAGAATGCCACCCTCATTTGTATTCACACCTGTGTTAAAGTATATTTATGTATAATATATATTTTGTTTAAAAAAAAAAAAAAAATAATAGATAAAAGTAGCAGATTACTGAAGCTAGAGCTTGTGTTGTAAAATATAGGAACATTCCATATATTAAGGTCATAATGCTATATATACTTTTGAAAAAAAGATATAAATAAAAATTATTTCATCATTATAATATATATAATATGCCTATAATGTATATATATATATATATACTAACATTATCTTAGTTATATTTACAATAGCCTATATGCAATTAGGTACAGATGTTTTCTGACCAAAGTCTCCTATTATATGATACAGCCTACACGTAATAATAGATGTATACTCGGTATATTTTTATAACAAATAATAATAATTATTAGTATAAAGTGAATAGCTTAAAACGCAACTCATAAACGTATATGAATTTCTATAGTTACAATAACTCTACCAAAGAGAGTATACCCAATTCAAAATTAGCAAGAGTAATTCATAAAATATGAATATTTTTGCATTCAGCCTTAGAATCATGATTTTCTTTCAAGGCAGTATACCTATTTCAGTATTATTAAACCATATAGGTATACCACTATGATCGATATACATGTATATATAAAAAATTGCAAACATCCTCTTCGGTTCAGTTATAGTACTAAAAAATGTGTGCAGTATTTAGGTATTCAATTATATATTAATAATCTTTACCTACTTACAATGTTACTTTAGATTAAAATATACCTGATTCCACGAGTTTGATGGGTGATTAAAAAGAGTTAATGTTAATGTAATGTGTAACATGGTTACTATAATGAATATACAACAATGAATCAATATGTGTAGTTAGGTATTGTAAGTTCCATTTCCACTTGGCACTTTCCTGACTAGTGTTGACTAGCTAACAGTATTTCGTATAATGTAATATGAATGTAATGAGAACTAGAAAAACAACGTTTTTTTTTTTTTTTTTGTCGCATAGACCGAGTTTTATAATCAAACTCATAGATGATCGATGATGAAATGTTTGTAGAGTATCAACGGAAAGTCAACAGTTTACCTATTACCTATTATTTAAGATCAGATATAAAAAAATTTCAACACTAATCGGAAAGTGGTGCCAGGATTAGTTGAATAGCTCATTTTTCAACAGTTAGTTCATATAATATAATAATAATAATAATAATATAAAGACTTAGGAAGAATAAAATATATTACGTTGCATGGCTGCTAAACAGTATAAATGACACTCCAATAAAGCTGCACATAGTTCCATCACATGTATGATAATTAGAACATTTTAGCTGCACAGAATTCGGACTAATATATTGAAAAAACTTGCTTGAACGATAATGCATGTAGTTTGGAAATAAGTAGCTGAAAGATATTCGAGGCCTTTCACTTGAATTCTCTACACGTCTGGATATCATGGGTTCAGAATATTCACAAATTCAGTCATTGTCTTGCCCTGTTTAATTACATTCATCGCGAAGCATGATCGATAATTCTTCCTTTAAATTTCAACTATATTTCAACCAAGATTAGTAAAGACTGGAAGTTGTTAGAAAAAAAGAAACACAGTGTTTAATTCTGGCATATTACCAGGATTAAGCTGCCTAATTATTGAAACAGTGCTTTGTCTTGGCAATTGATATGATGGATCGAGGGATATAGATTACAACAATTGATAAATTCGGATATTACGATGTTCGGAATTCAAATTACAGTAGTAAAGCGGATAAATAGTATGCTAAAGATAATATTCACGAATTGTCATCATCCCATGCGTGAGATAAAACGAGGAAAATAATTAATCAATCAACTTGGAAAGTAACATAATCATTTCCTCCTCTGTGTACGTGTCAAATATCCCCAAAATGTATAACTACGTATCTCTCGTTAATAAATCCATGGTACGATCGGTTGGATTCATGGTGTCCAGTGAGGAGTCCGAAAAATTCAAAAAGATGTTTCCAGAAATTTTCAAGGATAAGGAAAATTCGAGCATATTCCCAAGACCACTGGACACCACCATCTGAACGGAACCTGTGCCAGCGTATGTGTTTTAAGTAGCAGAGATTAGACGATCTACAATTATGAATCCGTTTGTATCATCCAGCATGTAGTACCTCGCTCTGGCATCAGATTTATACAATTTGATATTCTGTGAATTTGCGCAAGCACCATTGATTGAATAATTCTTGGATAGGTTGCTGCCAGTGGGGAACATCGCTCCGAAACACTCTGCGTATGAAACTGATGCAACGAAAAATACTTATACATACCTATTTAATGAAAATGTCATTGCATTTCTCAAGCAATATTTTTATACATGGAGAAAATTGAAGAAGACTCAAGTACACGGATATCCAGATTTTTCTAATGTTAAAAATTGCGAATTTCTAGGTATGGAAGGAAAACGCAGGCTAACTTGAATGTTCATTGTGACGTTAAAAAAACGCGCAGAAAAAGAGCTAAAAAATTTCTTCCCGATTGTACTACGTTTGGCATTAAATAATATTGGATTGTTCCAACTGTCTCGAGTCGAGCTATTCATCATTTTCGCACTCGGCATACATGGTGTCCACCGTGAATATCTGAGTTTGTCGAAAAGTGTGTACTTTGATCAAGGGATTAATTAAAAATTGCACTAACGTTACGATTGTTCCCCATTGGCACATAGAGCAATATAGTACAGGAGATGGTTGTTGTGCTATCCAGCTAAAGCTATTATACATAAAAACTAACTACATACTAGACTCCTTGGTGGTAAGAGACTCATTGTTGTGATCCATGCGTATCAATGTTGAGGAATTAAGGTTCATAGTCCTACCAAGGGTGACCACTCGTTCCATAACGCATGAAGCGGAGAGTCGAGCTTCCGCATCATGATCCCAGCATTCTTCCATCGTATCGCAGAGTGCCAAGAGACCCTGCGAAAAAAAAAGCCGAGAATCACAATCATGATTATTATTATTATTAAGAGAAATCATTCGATATTATTGAAATAATTACCGGGTGCTTTCGCCAGGTCTCTAATATCAGGGGGCGCTCCTTCTTCACTACTACACTCTCCTGCATGTCTTCCAGCGTTGGATGTAGACCAACTTCTTCTTCAAATGGAAGTCTGTAGTCTCCAATGGGCCCCTGTTAACCATGCAATTCATTAGAGTTCAGTTTTGGAAACGGAGGAAATGTAGACTGTGTGGAAAGAAAATTGACGGAGACAAGATATTTCATCAATTGCTTTCCATAATCCTTACATCTTGTGTTGTGCATCTTGATGCCAACTCCCACAACACCAACCCGCAGGCGTACATATCAATTCGTAGAAAAGAATCACGAGTGAAGTTGATCGCACCTTCCAGTACCTCAGGTGCCATGTAACGTCTAGTTCCGACCTGTAATGTATACAAATTTGTATGAGTATGACTGCTTTTTGTTCCCAAATGAAAGATGAATCATTTCGAAGAACGAGCTTCTGAATAGTTCACAGTTATAGTGTAAAATTCATACTATCTCTACCTGTCCGTGCGTATCGCCGCATGGCTTTCCTGGATGAAATATCAGAGCCAAGCCAAAGTCAGCTATGCAGGCACTCATGTCAGCCTTAAGAAGGACGTTTTTAGATTTGAAATCTCGATGGGCAACCGCCGGCTTATATCCATCAGCTTTATTAGCTGGGATTTCCTCATGCAGATGCATCAGGCCTCTGAGAAAATGAACAATTATTACTAGTTTGAAACTTTAGGGCAATAATAAAACGTTTTTAGTTATTAAAAAATGGTAAAGACGCATCTGGACTAATCAAGCTTTGAATAACACATTCTTTAGATCCATACCGTGCCATTGATTCGGCAATTTTGCACATTTCAGGCCACGAAACAATGTTGGCCTTCAGGTAGTCGCATAGGGATCCTTTCTCATGGTAGGCCGTTATCAACCAAAACTCAGCCTGCAGATTGTCCCCCCGTTTCTCAACTCCTATATATCGAAGTATATCTTCATGATCCATATGGGCGAGTTTAAATATTTCCTGCTCGGACTGCCAGGACTGTTTATCTTGTATAGGAAATACTTTGACAGCGACGACGTCGTTTTTAAGCTGCGCTTTCCAAACAGCTCCGAAACGACCCCTAGCTTTGATCTCCAAAAGTTGAATCGGGCGTAATCCCAGATTTGGGGAAGGTTGGGGCAGAGGAAGAGGCTCCAACGTCGGTACCTGATGAATGATGATACACCAAAATATCAACAAAGTTACAAGAGAACTAAAAATTTTCACACAGCCATCCAAACGGCGTAAACTTACCTCGTTGAAATAGGCCAGTTTACGATGTCGATAAAACCAGTATAAGCTCAGCAAGATAAGAACAAGCAACAACATCGGAATCGATACCGATATCACAATTGTGATAAACTGCTCTTCTGTATTTGGAACAGGTTCACCTGCTAGAACAAATCCTACAATATAATAATAAATGGATGGAAAAATCCGGCGAGCATAATCAGAGAACTTGGAAAATTGTGATGTTGATAAAAATTTCGTTATTATTCGAATAATAATTTTGAGGCTGTGAATTCGTCCTCACGTTTATTTATATCCGCATCGCTAGGGGGAGGAGGCTGCGTAGGATCCCATGTGTAGTTTTGATTGCACATATCCCCATCGCAGCAGCAAAATAATAATGTTTTTCGTTCAGTGCTTCTTTCAACACATTGTGATTTGTCGTAGCAATCTTTGTTGTCCAAGAAGCATCCCTTTTGGAAAAAAGTGGATAAATATTGGTTTTTCAAAAACATGGAGCTAAAATTATCGAACAATTGCAAACCTTCAACTTAATGCTAGTTTGTCCGGTCGTGTCGTTTCTGTGCCAAAGTACGTAGCAATGATTTCGCTTGTCAGGTTCATGCGGACTGCATTCCTCTTGTGAAAAACATCCCTGCTGTGGCTCGGCGCACATCGAGTCGTTGTAATACTCGCAATGCGATACTCCCTTTATATCATGAGCCACTGTGCAGGTTCCTGTAAACATCAATCGATCAATTGAATTTCAGCTGACGATTTGTTTGTGTAAACGTAGCTGCGTTCTCGATAATTAAAATGAAAATAAACCAAGAATCAAATATGATGGAAATAATCGAGTTTAATTGCTACTTAACCCCCCATTGGAGCAGACGAAACAAGCAAGGGGGGACAAAAAAAAGTTATTAATTGTTATAGAAATTTTATTGTGGGTTTGCGTTGGGAACAAGTTGATCACTTGTTGTTGCAAAGTATGAACTAATTGACCGATTGGTGAACAGGGGTGGTTTGTTTGTTTATTCGTTTAGATACGATGGGTTGTACATAATTTGTTATGATTATTGTGAATAATGAGTTTTTAAAGATGTTTAATATCTGTGTGTGAATATTTAATCGTACCTAGTAAGCCTAGAATGAGGCATGGGATTATCATTAAATACGGTGGCATGATGATGATCGCGTATCAGAGAAGCATAACCGTAATTTTTCGTCTATTAGCTATTAAGCAATTTGGAGTAATTCACCCGTCGACACATTTCTCTCACTCAACAAACCGCGCACAACACAGCCTCATGTCATGTTTTGTATATCCACCAGAACGCACGTAAACTAAACGCCTTATATTGAATACTTCTCTTTAATATTATATCGATAAAATCCGATTATAAGTAACGATCCGAATTCTCGTTTGATTAATTTTTAACGAAATCCAGAAAAGATGGTTAATTTCTTGTGGGTTTATTAGAAAAATATACACCAAATACCAGCGAGTGATATTAGACAACTGTTCTCACATGACGCCGTTGTTTGTGGAAGAAATCCGTGGTGGAAGGTCGTGCGCGCAAAGATCCATAGACAGTAAACATTCGAATAGAAAGACAGCATAAAATACATCCTAATGGTGTTAAAGATATACAAACGGTGTCGCTCTCGTCGTCGTTATAGAAAAATACGGACATATTCGCATAAAACTACGTTCAGGCTGGCGTCCCATGGTCCGGAATATATCCGGACGGAACGCTCGGTAGCCAATCATCCATGACGGATCCAACAGAGTCGCGGGTTTAGAGTTGCGGTTTTGTCCGCGCGCACCAGCGGTGGAAACACTCCGTAAGTATAGAGTTTGGGTCCACACGTGATAGCGACTACATGCTCTAACGGGCGTTAAGTCTACGGACGAAGAAGAAGAAGAAGTTCTGCACTTCAGTCGTCCGCTAAGGGCGATAAGTCGTAAAAGGAATAACTAACTTCAGTCGTCCGCCAATTCTCGAGTTCGTACGATACTGCGAAAATAATTTCTTACATTTATAGGTAGAATTTAAAAGATTAAGTTTGAGAATCGCTCAACAAGTGACTCATCCGACGTTTTATTGGTCTGGATGCTTGGTGCACGGCTAGATAAATAAAATATCTGACAATACTCGCGTAAACCTGTTTCCCTATTACAACTGGCTAGTAGTATTTGAATGATTAGCAATAATGGAAACTGTCAAAGCTGACACAAAGCCGCGAGCAATTGTTCTTGGAGGTATAACAACAAGTAATTTTCTGTAAAAAAAAGAAGTGCGAATAAATAATACGCGGCCTCATACACATATTATGGCCGTAAAAATGATCGCCTTTAAAAACTTCATTATTCTGTTATCAACTTTGTGTAGGATGTGGTTTTATCGGACGGAACCTTGTGGAATATCTACTGGATAACGAGCTGGTATCTTACGTCCGAGTTGTCGACAAGGTACCACCGCAAACTGCATGGCTTAACGAGAAACATCAAAAAATATTTGAGCATCCCTTGCTTGAATTTAGAAGCGCTAACCTTATTAACCTAGGTACGTCAGATCTTATGCTATGCTAAATTAAAATTATAACAACATCGTTGTGTCAATCTATTTTCGGTATTTGTCTATCCCTAAATATATCTTTTGTTTTTTTTCTCTTATTTATAACATTGACAGAAATAGAATATCTCTATGGATTGCACTAATGAATTTTCAAATCCCACTAATGTTTGCTTAAAGTGATACAGAAATAGTCGTGGACAAAAATCCCTGGTTTTATTATTTTCATGAAAAAGATTAATCAAATATTTAGCTTCCTGCGAAAGCGCGTTTACTGGAGATCAGGAGATAAACATCGTATTCAATTGCGCTGGAGAAACAAAGTACGGTCAAACGGACCCTGTCTACAAAGAAGGAATTCACAAATTGAGTATAAACTGTGCCGAGCAAGCGGCTAAACTCGCAGTTGAAAGATATGTTGAAATTTCATCCGGACATCTATGCTCTTCTGAAAAGGTAACAGAGATTTAGTATAATGTAACGGTACTTTTATCAATACTACAATACCTACGTATGTACAGAATTTACAGAGTTAACGGGGCAAAGAAACGTTTGATAAGAATCAGACTATCTTTATAATACGCTACTTTATCCTGCTTCCCTTGTTATCTTACTCGAGCTTTTATGGTCGTTGAATAATTGAAATATGTAAACTGAGTTAATTGTAACGGATATTTCAGGCGGCGCATAAAGAGAACGATGCAGTAGACCCTTGGACATTTATAGCAAAGTATAAAATCCAAGTAGAAGATGACCTGAAGAATATACCAGGGTTGAAGTACACTATTCTTAGACCAGCGATTATCTATGGACCTGGAGACAGGCATAGCTTAGGTAACAGATTAGGAGATCTAGGCCTTGTTTCAGTTATTTACAAATCGAATTTTTCTATTCACAGCACCCCGCCTCGTTGTCGGTGCAGTTTACAAACATTTAGGAGAAATGATGAAGCTGCTATGGGGACCGAACCTTCGGATGAACACTGTACATGTAAGAGACGTTGTGAGAGCTATGTGGCATGTAACTCGTCGACCCGATGCTGTTGGCCAGACTTATAACGTGGTAGACGAGTCAGAATCCACTCAAGGTTCGATAAGCGCTCTCGTTTCGGAATTATTTAACATAAATCATGACTACTGGGGTACGGCTTTGTCAACTTTAGCCAAGGTAGATAAGAACCAAATGTTTGATAAGCATTTTCGTAGATTGTTCAATTTAAAACTAGACTACGCAAATAATAACTTGAAATATTATACAGACCGATATGACTACCGTCGTAGAAGAAGTAAATGACAAACATATGAGCCCTTGGGCGGATGCTTGCAGCAAAGACGGAGTAGAGAACAGCCCACTGTCTCCTTACATCGATAAAGAGCTGCTTTACAATAAACACTTGTATTTACAACCAGGGAAATTGTCATCTACCACAGAGTTTACTTATCTCTATCCTAAACTCACAAAGGAATCTTTGAAAGAGGTTCGCTTCAAAGTTTTTGAGAAATATTTAATATTATAAATTGTGTGGGATGTAACGATTTTCAATTAATTCAATGATCGAATGTTGCAGGTCGTCGATGATTACGTTGCTATGAAGATATTTCCACATTCCTTAGTTCTGTGATGAGTGCTACTTAGAATTTTCCTCCAACAATTCGTAGGATCTTAATGATAGATAATTAATTCTACAAGCCGAAGCATTTCACACCGTGCCTAATGTTAATATAACATTAACGTATTGTGGTAAATATATTTAAACTAGACTTGTGCACTTTTGTACAATTAACTTCGAGTGATTATATTGATTAAGCCTACAGCCATATGTGATAAAAATTAAGAAAACTAAAAGAAAAGAAAAAGAAGTAGAAGCGAAAAGAAAGTTAAAGATAGTAGCGTATGTACTTAATTTTACTTTAGCCCCACGTTACAAAGCAATTTGTTATGAATTTATTATAATGTAGATTACTAGTCAACGCGGATAAAAGGCTGTTGAACGAATTTGAAACATATTTCGTTCGTAATTTAAAATGAATTTTTCAAAACCAAGACGTGCGAGACCATTTTCAATCGCGTCCAGAAATAACTGGCAACAAATTGAAGTTTATGAATGTTGTTATTTATTTATAAACTGTTTCTTTATTACGCCATTTCTAAACGTGCCTAATTTTTTGTGAATTTTCTTTCAACGAGTACTTATAAGACTCAATTAGACAGTGCCAAAGTTTTGATAGTATATATATGTACTTATGTATTAATTCGAGGATTGATATGAACTGCGTTAAAGGAATCAAGATTATTATTGCATATAAAGTTACTCTTTTTCTAAGTACATTCTCTTCGGATTATGGCGAATATAACTAGTTAGTAAATCGAGAACAGAAGTACTGGACCCAGAGATGCCTTAAATATCCGCAGCATCTTTTCTTACATATACCTAATTTTCATTTTATTTTTTGTTATATCTTTGGTTTTTCAAATCCCGAATCATTCAGGAATTCTCGCACCCAGGTGCGTATGTTTGATCGGTCTGGAAATGCGGTTGATAATTAGTGAATTTAATAGCGTAATTATTCCGTTTGTAAACCAATACTGTATCTACTTAATTAAAGTATAAATATCTCAAAGTAGACAAAAATTAGAAAAAAAATTATTTGCTGCAATAGCAATCTATTTGCTAGGTAAAATGAAATTTCAATTAAATATGTGAACATAGTAAACACTTAATTATACACTGACATAATTAATAAATATTCCAGAAAATACGCCTAATTAATCTTTTACACGGGTAGTTGAGCTGGAATCGTTAAATATAGATTATTTTGATTCACTATCGAATGCTGTTTTGCAATATTATATCGAATCAATGTATACACTTACTAATATTTGAATAAAATTCATAATCTATCATCGCTTACATCACAATCATGAATCGTTTTTATTTACAACAACACCTTTTACAGTATGTAGATTGTAGAGACTTCTTCGATTAGACAATCTTGAATAAAAACATTTCTAATGTGTTGCCTTAATTTTATTCAATCATCGTTACAACAATATGCTGCGTACAGAAAGGTCAACAATATTATTAAACATCTTGTGTATCCATATTAATCTTAATACTATTAAACAATAGGATTATAATTCTATTTCATTAATTATATTTAATATATTAAAATATATACTTTTAATATTTTTCCATAGATAATAATATATGTATGCGTGTATGTGTGTGTGTATGTACAGTCAGCCAAAGAGATCCTGACGCACCGTCGGTAAGGTGATCGAGCAACCGTACGTACACGTTGAATACACGTTTGTTTTTAATTGATTTCAAGACTCGAAAACAATTAAAAACAAACGTGTATTCAACGTGTACGTACGGTTGCTCGATCACCTTACCGACGGTGCGTCAGGATCTCTTTGGCTGACTGTATGTATGTATGTATGTATATATGTTAAGTATTTACAAAGTAACTGCACCTTAAATTGGTAAAATTACAAAACACAATCAACTAGCATATAAAATGAAAATAATAATATTTATGAAAAATAAATTACAAACATTTATATAATAATTAATAGTTGATGTAATTAATAATTACTTAAGATTACTTGTATATCATTGGGGTAGAGAAAACAAAAAAAAAAAGAAAAGAAAATGAAACAAATTAATCATATACTTAATTCATATTATAAAAACGTTCATATGTGAGGTATGTAAAACGGTATAAATATAAATAATAGTAGGTAGTAGGTACGGTGGTTAAGTTAAAGTTAAGTAATGAAAGTCACCCTAGAGAGCAACCTCTGCTGAGTTATATTCATTTTAATGGGGTTGCCTACGTCTGTGTGGAATAATATTTCTTTCGCGTATAACACCACATGAGCCTCATACATTATACTTCCGAAAAAAGTACGAGATTCCATACTATAATATCTTTGCTGAAATTCTTTAACGCAAGACGCCAGGTGTGAAAATAAATTTCGAGAGATAATTATCTCAACACAATTTTGCGACTTTTTAAAATTATTGCTTAGTTAGAGTCGGGCATAAAAAAACTGTACATGGCAACCCCATAATATCTGGTTCAACGTCATACCTAAAGTTTATCACATCCACGTTTCTATTCGAAAATATTAAAAGATTCCTTGAATCTTGATGAAATTAGTAATCGTAATGGAAAATTGTTAGTTATAATTTTATTTTTAAACGCTTTCAGCCACAGGGCAGACGAATGTCCCAGGAAATATAACACGGGCAAACTGCCCACTTTGGGACTACATATTTATATCTTAGTTATATGGTATCTAATAAAGGTCTTTCACTCGCTTGGAGAGTTGTAACAAACAGATTTTGGACTATGGGGTGTCCTGAACTGGTTATGAATCTATGTAGCTAAATAAACTTATTACAGTAGTTTTGGTAAGCGTAAATTGTTTATCCACAGATAACAACCAACTATTGCCGCCTTTCTAATTTCAATATAAGGAAAAGAAATCCAAAGAGTTCTCAAAAGATTAAATCTGCAACATTGAATGAACTTTAATTACCAATCTGAATATTGTGTTGCTATTTGAATAAAAAATAAATCAAACTACGTTCTACAGGTATGACAATTAAAAATAAATTTGTCGAACATAGAGAGAAAGCAATAGTCAGTAGCTTCGGTAAACCGTACACAATCGTGTGCATTTTCTGTGTCTTAATCTATTCGTTGCAGAAATACGACTTCTTTTTGATGTTTCTTTATTTCTTCCTTTTTTTTCTATCAAAGATACCAAATGATATTTTTACACTGATTAATGTATTGATGAGGCATTGGCGAAGAAGAATTTAAAGAGGTACTCTGTAATCTGTGACTAGAGTATCATCTGACTAACATATTAATATTTGATTTTGTATCTCTTACATAGCATGAAAATGTATAAGTCTGAAGAGAAGTAGAGAATAATCGTATGTTGATAATAGTGAAAGATTGAACGTGTGCAAAACCTTCATGAGTTTAGAGACAAAAAAGATTTCTGCAACGAATAGAACTATATTAATGAATATTGTTTGGAACTTCTAATCCGAATTGGTTGACTTTTATTTCTATAATGGAAATAATTGTAACATTTATTTATACGTGAATAAAAACCAGAGGTATAGGTGTATGTATATATACATATATACTAAATTCATAGAACTGTGCGAGATATTGAATTTAATTTGGATAAGCATATAAAAAACTCTCATGAGCGTAAGAGAACCAGATTATATCGAGAACGTCGAAGTGCTAAATGCAGAATTTTCATATTGCATCACTGGGTCCGAATTAGTTGCGAGTAAATTTTCTCCCTCCATTACAGTTTCAATACTGATAACGAATGTCTATAATATCCAATCAGTGACTTGAATTTGTGTAATATCATCGTCTCTGAAAATCTTGCATGGTTCTAAGAAAGTGAAATAAATGCCAGAAGTTTTCTTCTCGTTTGTTAATCGAATTTATACTATATCAGATTTCATGCATTCCTATTAGCTACAATTATTGCATAGTTCGTGTTGATAATCTAGAACATTATTGAATGTATGAAGTAATAAATAACAGTTAATAATGGAGGTACAGCAATAACATTGACATGCCTACATCTCACTCTAAACGATAAAACTTAGTCTATCAGGTACTGTGTTGGGTTGTTCTGTCATGGTAACATACACCATTCTGTATGAGTGTCGTGTTTGACTGTATGTCTTCTGTATTCGCAAAATGGTTTATTTTTTATTTTTTATTATTATTGAAACGGTGTAACGTTACTATTAGAAAAGAATAACGGGATTAATCGGTGGCTCGTTTCAGTTATAAATCAGAAACAAAAGGAAAGAAAAAAAATTGAAAAAAAAAAAAAAAAAAAACACACAAGTAGCAAACTGCTCATATTATAAATATAAAAAACCGATAATGTTTTATAGTATGTATATATAGTAAATGATTGTAAACACTTGAGTACAAATAGTGTAAAACACTTAGCACTTGCTACTTCTTACTTATTCGCTTATACATACGTAATATTACGTGTTATTTTTTGCTTTGTGAAAATATTGGCAAGCTAATCCTTAAGTTTAAAGGAATACGCAAACTGGTGAAGTTATAATGAACTAATGAGATTCTGATCGCTAGGCTAAATGGTCCTATTTTTTCTTTTCTTTTTTTTTTCCGTTTTCCATGTTTCTTTATACAAAATTTGGATTTTCATTTACAAAAAAAAAACAAAGTCTATAAAACATTGTCGTTTAAACCCTACATTGATTATACGATTAAGCGTATGAATTCTTTGTATTAATAGTGTAGCGAGTCATCCAGAAGCAGCTGGTATAAGTATGAGATAATCTTTGAGCCAGATACGATGAAAACTTTCTTAGATCAATACCATTGCATTAATATAGCATTGTCAATGTACTGAAATGCAAATATTACTCTAGCAGTAGTATAAACATCTTCCATTCATTCAGAATAGCAAGGGCTCTCAGTACGTAATGAACAATTTCCCGATCATTCTAAACAGTTTTCAATCCAAGATGTTAATTGTGCAGCAATGTGAATATTAATTAACGAAAATTATAAATTAGATAGAAATATGAACGGAACATAATATCTGATAGTTAAAACAGCTGCTTATTTATTACAAAGGGAATAATGAGGTTTTTAATCTATTACTGGTTGCCTGCACTGAGCCTCGAATAATTATACTCTTGAAGTAACGCATAAGAAAATGAGTTACCAAATAGAATAGTTAATTAGCCTTTGTCACTATAAACGAGGATTGAAAAGTCCATCTTCAGTCCGTAAGTTTACAACGTTAGCTAGAATTATTATTATGAAAATTGTTTCAAATCTGTGTCTGAAACTCTTCCAAAAATAAAAAAAGAAAAAAAAAAGGTTCAGTCTTAGTGGATACCATAGTCTTTTTCCAGAATCAAGAAACGACATTGTCGGTTCTTCAAATAAAGTGTAAGCGTAAAAGTGTACTTAGGAATGCTAATGGAATGACTGCATAACTAGGTATTATCCTTACTGCTATTCGGTTGCCGGACAAGTAACAATTTTGAACAAAAAAAACTAATTGGTACACGTTAATATCTAGGCCCGATATTGTGAGGATACACAAAAATATGAGAGAATCATAACAATTTATCTTCCGAATGGTATAAGAATAGAAGAAGAATAAAAAAACTAAAATTAAATCTGATAAAGGTAAATATTAACAAGTACATTCACATTTAATAACTATAAGATAAAAAAAACAAAAAAAACTTAGTCATGAACGTGTATCTTTGTCAAAAAACTATCATTGAGTTTGAATGAATAATTTTCTTAATGGATCGAGTGGAGAACGGTGGTTTTCTTTCAGTAATGAGCAAATACCATGTGGTAGTAAATCATTTCGCATGATTGATTTATCAAAAAGTATGTATGTATGTTATGTATGTTATGTATTATGTGAAGGTGTAACTTCAGCTAGCTTTGAATGTCAACATTGTGATCTCATTTTGGTGACTGGTCGGTAACACACCTATAATAATTGAATAATATTTACATAGCCAGTACTATAGTAACTCAGGCACCCATTTACTTCAATATTTTATTTGTACAGTACTAAATATCGTTCCTCTTTTCACCTTATCGTAACTCAACTCAACGTCGCTAGTATATTTTCAAACGTGGTTGTCCCTAGTCGCACGCTCCTCCTCCCATCGCATCACATCTCTGATACTCTCGCATGCATTACATCGATTAATAGCCAGTTTAGCGGCGATTTTAATAGTAGCACGAGAATCATCATAATTACCACCTGGTGTACCCCAGCAGCACGGAACACGTCGACTTCCATATCGCAAGATGTCCTCACCCGTTAGGACCGATCACAGGAACTGTAGTCGATGGCGGTTGCCCGAGAGACGACAAACTCTCGGAAAGTTCTAAATTGTTGTTCAAACTGCTACCGCTGCTAGCCGCAGTGTAGTTTAAAGTTGTTACTTGGGTGCCGTCTAATTCATGTTCGGGTAATTGGTTTGAGCCGGTGCTGCTTCTCGGTTTGTACTTTAATGAGATCGAAATAAACTATAAATATCATACCAGGTGATCTGATATTAATTAAACTGTTAGGATCATCTCAAAAAAAAAACCTATACCATTCTAGATTCCTCTTTATAATACCTGAAGATTTTCACTAATGTTTAGATCTTTCCTATCGCCGTTTAAATCCCAAGTTGTAAGAAGTGGTTCCTTTAGACAAGGTTCGGCGATACCGTTGGACCGGATATCCTATAATAACAGTGAAAAAGACTCTTGTTATAATCTAAAGAATCTCTACGATATTTAAAACGATATTTTAGGTCTCTGTATATACGTGAGGATTCGTTGTCTTAGGTGAAGGCGGACATAGTATGGCTAATTCAACTTCATTGGTAACTACAGCTGTAGGTACGTGTTGGCCGGTTGATACAGAATTCCTCTCAAGGCAGCAACCATTTCTGTTTCTTAATATCACTCGGTCTTTCAAAGATTGCGAACTTTCTCTTGGCGATTGTATATTTTCCCATTTTTTTCTACAGTATATACTGCTCAGACAGATTATTATACAGCAAGTACTAATGCTCACGCCGACGATTATTCCTGTTAAATTAATATCGTTAAATAACGTCTCTTCCTTTTTTCTAACAACAATTTCATTATTCAATTCAAAACTTGTTCAACTTACCAAGACTCTGATCCGAAACCGGTTTCGAAGGTTGATTACTTCCGTGTAATGTGTCCGTTAAATTCTTAGGTGCGACACCGGTATGGATCATTATTCTCTCAGAAGGTTTACCGTACCCCGCATTATTAGCAGCTCTTACTTCGACAAAGTACAGAGTGCTATAAGCTAGTCCTGGTAGATTAGCAGTTGTGTTTATCCCAGGAACAGTTATATTTGTCCATTGTTTTGAAGGTGTTGACAAAGGACTGCTTATATAAGACACGGTATAGTTGCGTATTATTCCATTCAATATACTAGGCTGTTTCCAATCGATGCGAACCCCGGTAGAGTTTGTAAGGAACCAACCGACGTCGATCACCGGGCCTGGAACTATTTTCGAAAGTTAGATTCTCGATTCGGTCAGATGATATAAAACCTTGACATAGAAATACTGTATTCATTAATTCTTATCAGTTCGTAAGATTCCTCACCATCCTCGTCTGTCCGACACTCTATAGTTTCACTAAACGGATTCTCATGTTTGCTGGTATTGTGGAGTAATCTGACCTTGAATTGATACAAGGTGTAAGGTTTCAAGTGACGAAATGTAATCGTCGCATTGGTCCTGTAAAATTATTTAAACAAATAGTGAAAACTATTTTTACTAAATACATTTCAATGTATGAAGAAGGTCTTTCTCATTTACTCACGTGTTGCGACAATCACTCGGTTCTGAATCGGTCGAGTGTACAGCTTTACGACAAACCTCGTAGCACTGTTCCATGTTGCATGGTCTAGCCGACCAAGATACTTTTATAGACGTAGAAGAATCGGGAACTCCCTCCAGGTCAGTTAGGGCATAATCTGCACAAGTAACGAATGAAACTGAGTATTTTAAACAAGTTCAAAGTTCTCAGCGTTATTTACCTTATTTACTATCCTGTAATAGTCAGTTAACTTACCAACGATGGGCCTTTTATAGTCTAGCTGCCTTAAAAGACATACATCCGGTTGCCCAGAAATAATCATACACAATCCTATCCCATAGGAGATGTCAGCTGCTGTAACGTGAAGTGAGAATTTATTTGAGCAACAGTTTTATAATAATTATCGCATCTTGTGTTAATTTTTTAGGTACACGTAAATATTTACCAAGTTCTGTAAATAAGTATTCCGTACAATTCGGGGCCAGTGAAATAACGAATAACTTCTTTCCCGCCTCGTTCTGATAATACAATTCCCACGATTTGAAATTCTTCTTCCGCCAAGCTGCTCCATCCTTCATTTTCCACTCGACCTGTTAAACCCAATTAAAAATGACTCGTCAACTCGTTTTCACAAAACTTTTTATCGTCAATTCAACCCCTCTACTGACCTTGATGGTCGATGCGTCAACATTTACAACATCAAGATTCACTAGTTTAGAGAGTGGATTTTGTGTGTAATTGGCCAAAGGCATTATCACCTCGGTCCAGTTGAACAGTGAATCGCTAACATTGGGCCAGCCTTGTTTAGTGCGAGCCATGACCCGAACCTCGTAAATAGTGCCAGGAGTCAAATCTGTTATCGAAATCGATTAAATTGTATGAGAAATAGGCTTTGATGAAATACACTGCGCAGCTTCTAGTGACTGTATCGAATTGTCGACTTGCCAGTGATAGTGTATTGGTTCAAATCTGATGAAAGATTGCGAACTTTAGTGAAAAGATTATCTTTAGGCCTCCACTGTAACTTGTATTCGATAACGTAGCCTCGCGCCTCTTTTCTGTTGAGTGATATCCACGACACATTGAGCATGGTACTGTTTATTGGCTCCGCAGATACAGTCGGAGCAGCTATAGGAACTGAATAACGAGAAATTGTCAAAGTTACCAAGTGCTGTTGCTGTTAATTATATGAAATTACTACTACCAAACTTATTCCAAATAGTAAGCCTGCCATAATTTCTTCCCATACCACTTGCCGCAGTAGAACACTGTACGGTAGTTGATTGGTTGCTAGCTGCCTGTGGAGTCCAGTTCCTTGCATACATTGAATAATTAGTGAACGGCTTTAGTGCTTTAAATACGAATGAGGATGAGCCCGCGTCCGTTATTTCAGTGTCCTCTCGACTTCCGGGTTCTGAAAAACGCATAAATAATGACAAAATGATAATGACGAGACTATAGAGTCTGGATGACCAAATCTGGTAACACCCACCCATAACAGCGTAGTGAACAGTAATATATGAGGCACTACTAGAGGATGATACTGTTTGCGGCATTTTCCAGTACAACAAGATTTTGTCCGTTGATAAAGCTCGGCAATGCAAAGATGTAGGTGCAGGAGGGCTTTGAGGTAGATAAGTGATCTGCAGGCGAGCAGCGGTCCATATTTCACCGGCAGAATTTACAGCAACGCACTGATATACACCAGAATCGTCAGGAATGGTTGCTGAGATTATTAAATGCGTCTCGTTGTCGTCCTTCATATCCGTTCTGATTCGAGCTGCAATTCGATATGTCGTTGGTGATGTAAGTTAGAAAAGTATACCAGGTTTAGGTATAACTCTTAAATTTACGAAAATAATTTACGGTTTGTAGCCAGGCGCTCCGAATCCTTTAGCCAGTGAATTTTAGGCATGGGACGTCCTTGAGCTTGGCATTCAAACCTAACCGATTTTCCATTACATTGTGCTTGGCTTACAGGTTTTTTAACGAATGTTGGTGGTGTGAGAACGTTTACAGTGATGCGCTGCAAGAAGGTAGATCGGCTCTTAAAATATTCATTCAGTAAGTTGTGCTTGTACGTAGGTATTCATTCTGTCCATCAGTCTTTAATACTGTCGTCAATAATTTATACCTGAGTCTGCAGCGTTTTTCTAAGGCTATTTACAGAACATTGATAATCTCCTGCGTCTGCGACCGTAATATTTTTCAGAATCAAAACCGCAAGATTGTTCGTCGAATTGAGAAGAAGACGAGGCTGTTGGATAGCAGCACCATCTGAAAAGAGTTCAAGCTATGTTTAATCCCTCAGTTATTATAATTAGTTAATCTATTCGATATTTACTATTAGTTCAGATCGTTGATCGAATGAGTTGAAAATAGTTCGCATCAACAGAAGTAAAATAGATTTTATCGCTTTGTTTGTTCACCTTCTTGTTGAGAAGTGAAAGTCCATATTACGAGAGACGGAAAACCTGACGAGGCACAAACTAGCGTCAGATTTGATCCGTTAACGAGATGATAACTGTATGAAATTTGTGGAAAGAGAAGAGTAGCTACAGTTGATTTTTCTGTCTCATTTATTGGATCAACGCTGAGTTTTGCTTCTTTGCTTTTTCTAGTCTTTTTTTTTGAATACTCGTTACTTGCTACACATCTGAAAGTAACGAAAATTAATGAATAATCATTAAATCAGGACCGAATTCAAAGTAATCAATAAAGCTGGTACAATACTCAACCAGGTGATGGATCAATTGAGGATAATTTTTTACCTGTAACGACCAGCATCGGATAGCTTCGTTGCATTTATATATAGAACACCCGGTGATACCATAAAGTATCTGAAAAAGATATTCCAAAATTACTTTGAGATATTTTGGAGCATTTGAAAGACGAATTCAAACTGAATCAACATTGACAAAAGTTTTGATTCCCACAGTACCCTTGTATCATTATTACGTGGCGCTTCTCATGACCAAAAATGAAAATCAACTCAGTGAGTCTTCTTACTTTGTATTGTGGTCGAGCGATAGTGTCTTCTTATCAAGTTCCCAAGTAATGTTTAGCTGAGATGGAATGCTATCAATGGAACAAGACAGCCTGGCGACTTCCCCCTGGTGAACGGTAACATTTTGAGGAGATTTATTGAACCCGTGAGACAAATCTGTAACAATAATTCGTAGTTTGTGTTAAAAGAACAAATAAACGTATTTGAAAGTTAAAAAACGAAATGATTTAAAGTACAGAAATACTCTTACAAGGTATCTCTACTTTGGCAGTTGTAGATCTAAGCGAACCGAAATTATTTTTAACTACGCAATGGTACGACTCTGGATTGGGACGTTTATCGATTGCATTATTCTTGCTGCCTTTCTCTGCGTGCTTTCTTCCCATCTAAAGAAAATGTACAATCAGGTGAAAAGTAACGGGGGAAGTGTCGACCGGTCAAACATTCAGTTCTCAGCCCTCGTCTCATCTTTTGATCAACATACCTTGAACCGCAGTCTACCCCTGGTTGTTGTATTGCATTGAATTGCACCACACGGGGGTGCGGCAGTACCGTTTCTAAACCATAATACGCTCTGATCTGATCCGCCAGTGCATTCAAGGAACGCTCCCTTCTTGTACTCAACGAGAACATTTCCGCTAGGCTGAGTCTCCAGTCTAATGCCTAACCCTCCGCTTACTTGGTGTTCAGAATTATCTGATTTTGAACTATTCAGACCTCCGACACCGCCGCAAACTTCTTTTAATCCTATAAAAATCCCCATATATCAGATTTCAGAGGTCTCTGCTTCGCCGATTCTAATCAACGTTAAAATTGGCGTTGAAATAAAGCTTATTCAATGTATGCATGGCATTAACCAAATGGTGAGAAAACTGGATTTAATCTATAAAAATATATCGAAATAATGAGAGAGATAGAGGCTGGTGTATAAACGTTGGGTTTCTTTGTGATTAAAAACCAGTTTTTGAATCGATTTTTACGATATGCAGGCATTGCGAGGATAGGCGGTCATTGATGAGCACTACGAGTGTGTGTGTGTGTGTGCACAATGGTTAGGGTATAATTCGTACGCGTGGACAGGGCGAATTGTATATAATGTTGATAATAAAAGTATAAACAGACGTAGTATGTATATGAAAATGTAACACACCTGCAGGAGAGGCGGGTCTTAGCACTTCTGTAAACAAGATGCTGAGAATAAATACTCTCGCCGCCATATATCAACACTCATTGGCACTGGTTTCACTGACAAATTTTGGCCGAAATACGCCGCGTAAATACGAAGAAACTCCTCCTTCGTTGAAATCTCCTTTGCCGCATGTTCGACATAATCCTACTGAACCGCTTATACCGCTGCACGATCCTCGCTAATCAAGCAGGGCCGATTACCGATTGCCGAACTCCATAACCCTGACGTCGTAGTGGGTTTCTATTATTTACGTTTACTGTGAATGAACACCGAGCTGAGAATATCTACTCGCGGCGGAGGAGGGGGGTGGGGGGAGAGGTTGAAAATTTCCGAATAAAAACTACCGAAAATATCTACTAGCTCACTTTATTATGAAAGAGAATAAGCGCTTTTATTTTCTCTTAATACGCATAGTGCGCATCTTTCGCCGTTTCCATCTCCTATCTCACTCTCTCTTTCTCGTACGCCCCCTCTCTCTCTCTCGCTCCTGTTCTTTTGCTGGCTCAGGTTTTCATCTTCTCTCTCGCTTTCTAGTGTGTTGTGTTCTTTTTTTCTCCTTTTGTGTCGCTTTTGGTCGAACCTCCGCAACGTCGTAATAGTAGTACCAGCGATTTAATGCGAGATAAATAGAAAATTCAAAACAGCGCCTTGGCGCAAGGATTTTTATTGAACTAAAAAACATGTTGAAGATATACCTATAATTTCATTAATTTCATTCATTCCGTAGGCTAGATGACGACGACGACGACGACGACAGACGCTTTTTTCTTCGTAATAATCACTGTCTAACTTTATACTATAAATAGCTTCTCGCGATGTTATATTCCCCATCTCGTTTACGATTTATTCGATGATTTTCCCTGCGTGATTTTTCTGTGATGAAAAAAATTTATTCTGACAGCGACATACACGCTCTTCAAAAACTAACAAAGCTAACCTAAAAGTTTTTCGTCAATACGTACATACATAGTATTAGAATCGCCCGAATATGGCACAACAAGAAATTGATACTGACTGCGAGAAGATGCAGAGTTTTCACGACAAAAATATAGACTTGGAAAACTATAGAAAATTAATTAAATCGTATTTAGACTTGGTAAGCTAACGAAATTCGGCTGAAATGCGATACTGAGATATCCTAACCTAGAAATCCGCTAATCAACGTGATATATAACATTCGCTGATTTTTCTCAACTCTCAGCATTTATATAGCGCAGCTTTATTCTGGGCGGACAAAGTCGTGTCGTTAAGTAACGAAAATCCCAAAGATATATGCACTCTTGCTCAATGCATGTTCCTAATGAAGCAGTACCATCGAGCTGCTCATCTGATCAGAAGTCGCGGTCTCGAAAAGGTTTGTAAATAAATTTGAGACGAAATGGAATTCAATGATATTTCCGAAATCAGAGAAAATTAGCAAAAAAAGACGTAACAGAGTTCTTTCAACATTTGAATACAAAGTAAATCACATTATTACGCTTTCAGACAGACATAATGTGCCATTATCTAGCGGTAAGGTGTTTATTGGAGGCGAAAGAATTCACCGAAGCTCTGCAAGTGATTAGAGAGATGGAGAAATGCATAAATATATCCCAATCTGGCGTCAGTTTCAATGGCCAGGTCGACATACTCGAAGCAGCTCCAAGAAACGTGAGTTTAAACATTATTAGAGACAGAGAGAGAGAGAGAGAGAGCGAGTTTTATCTCATTCGTCGATCAATGTTAAAAAATAAATGCTTGAAAATGAATTACAGGTACAAAGTTCTATACTTTATTGCAAAGGAAGAGTACACGAGGCAACAGACAACAGGGCTGACGCCTCAGATTGTTACAAACAAGCTTTGCAATGCGACGTCTATTCCTATCAAGCTTTCGAAGCTCTGGTTCAAAATCAAATGCTATCTGCTTCAGAGGGTAAAGATTTTTCTTTGAACTTGTATAAAGATTTCATAAGAAATCTTACCTGCTTCCTCTCTATAGTTCTGAAAATTTATTCCTCCTACAGAAAAAGAGCTCTTGGAATCCTTGCCGATAGCGGAACAGTGTTCGGGTGGTGAAGCCAAGTTATTGCGATTATTGTATGAAAGTAAATTGAAAAAGTATCAATCCCCGGCCGAAAAAGAGCCTCTGCTGTGCTGTGGAGTGCAGGGAGTTCTGGTTACCGATCGATTGATGGATAACTTAGATATGGAAGTTTCTAGAGCTGAAAGACTGTATTACAACTGTGATTATCAACAATGTTTTAGTCTTACTGAAAGGTCTGCGTAAATATAATTACACCGATTTGCATCTGATTAGATATCGTCTCTAATTTTTTGATAAATTTTTTGAAATATTTACAGGATTCTTAAGAAAGATCCTTACCACAGCACGTGCCTTCCCGTGCACGTTGCCTGTTTGGTTGAATTAAAGAAAGCTAACGGTAAGAAATTGCTGCTCAATGACGTTCATTTATTGCTACATTTCAATTTTATTTCAAATATCCCAAATAATAATATCAATTTTTGGTCTTCAGCACTCTTCTACTTAGCGCATAAGCTGGTGGACTTGTATCCAGACATGGCGTTGGCTTGGTTTGCAGTTGGCTGCTACTATTATGTGATAGGTAAATAAAGTAGCTTCGAAATGAATCTAAAGTACAAATTGAGACAAGTTATTGGATCCAAGTTATCTGCGGTCACCTTTTACGTCTCTTAGATCGTAAATTATCCTCAATTCTATTGAATATCGCCAATTAATGAGAGCGAAACGAAGTTTGGCTCGATTCGAATCCATAATGAAACTATTTTTTGAATTAACAGGTAAAAGTGATCCAGCGCGGAGATATTTGGCAAAAGCTACAGCCTTAGATCGACTCTTTGGACCTGCGTGGCTGGCGTATGGTCACTCGTTTGCTGTAGAAAATGAACACGACCAGGCAATGGCTGCCTACTTCAAAGCCTCGCAATTAATGAAAGGCTGTCATCTTCCCTTGCTGTATATCGGACTGGAATGTGGTCTGACAAACAACGTCAGACTAGCTGACAAATTTTTCCAACAAGCGCAGGGAATAGCGCCTGATGATCCATTCGTTATACACGAAATGGCTGTAATTTCCTTTCAAAATTCCGAGTAAGTGTTTCTTGTTTCAGCTTGTTTTGGAGTTACTGCCATGTCGTACAGAAACCTATTTACCATCGTTTCGATAATTATAGTTACAAGTCTGCTGAACAGCAGTTCAAAGAAGCTATGAAAAAGATACGAGGTGATTTAGAAGCTGTGATACTGCCTAGCAAATGGGAGGCGCTGCTCAACAACCTAGGTCACACCTGTAGAAAGATGAAAAAATATGACGAAGCATTGGACTACCACCAGCAGGTGAATCAGAAAAGCTTCTACTACATATGCTGAGAATTATCTACAACGATTCGACGATTTTATATCTCTAATAACGTTGTTCCAGGCTCTGGTGTTGAACCCATTAAACCCATCGACATATTCAGCAATAGGATTCGTTCACGCGCTACGGGGAACAACTCAGGAAGCTGTAGACGCCTTTCACAGATCATTAGGACTTCGTAGAGACGATACGTTCACCACAACGATGCTTGGATATGTGATGGAACAGCTAATTGATGAGGTGCCGCCATATCCAGGTGAGAAACTGATCTATGAATAATAATAATTCACCTTGATCAGAGTAAATTATGATCTGATTTGAATCCTTGCTTACAGACGCGCCAGAGGAAATACCAAAATACAAATTTCCTGAAGTAAGGATAAACGCGGGAGGTGGAGAACCCTCTGATAATACAAGAGCCCCTGCTCAGGATCTGAACATAGAGGCATTGAGGGTGAATCTATTTGCTTCAAGTTGGGGTGAAGACTCGGCTAAATCTGAGGACGAATCTTCTGGGAAAGCTGAAATAGCCAGGGACAGAGTAGTCGTGAATTACTCGACCAGTGATATGAGTTCCGAAGTAGAAATGCTCGATTCGTCTACCGCGCATATAGAGTATAAATAAATAATTAAGTAATTTTTCCCAATTGGGAAACCTGTGCAAGATTAACACAAAGAAATGAGAATAAATTGTGAAAGCAATATGATGAACGGCTCCGAGAATATCATTTTTTAAAGATATTTTAGGGCTGATAAAGCTGAAAATATTCTCGATTGGTAATAAAACCAACCACATACATACACAGCTATACAGATTCCGGTATAATAAATGAACAAATGATACATATTCTATCCATACATACTACAGAAAGTATTTCTTACAGAATTATAACTACGATAATACAAATCTGTAGTCAGGGGGGCGGGGATAAGAAAGGAATACACTGTTACGCAATTTATTAATAACAATTTTATAGATAATGTTGTTGTACTCTCGTCGTACTCGCGGAAATCTAATTATTGTATTAAATCGAAAAATGGTAAATAAATGATGAAGCGCAAATTTAATTGTTGTATGATGTATCATTACACCCATTTCTTTTTTCAGTTCGCATGTGAAGTATTAAAGCCCTAAAAATGTTCTCTTTATTTTATTACATAAAGTTTTGATAGGTAAGTAGTAATATTCATGCAATGCGATAATAAATAATAAATAAAAATAAAAATAAGAAAAACCAATTGAAATTTCGCGGCGTCGAAGATTCGCGCGACATATTTAAGCCGTATATGACGTAACTACCGGAAAGTGGGGGAGCCGCGGGGCGTTACGACGAGGGCTTCGCGGGGGTGAGAACGGGGTGTTCGCCGGTCCGTCGCGTGGCGACTACGCCTAAGAAGATCGTGCGTGGTAGAGACGAAAAGTACATATTCAATTCAGTTTGCCGAGCGAAGCAACGTGGGGAAGAATGGACGTTACGTCTATTAAACCTGAGATATAGTCGTTAAATATATAATATATAACGATCGGTGATATAAACGGCATAATTTCGCTTGACAAAATAATACATATATATTTATAAAAATTTGATGATTGATTATTATTGTTATTATTTAAAAACGAATATACCCCCGTAATAAATAAATGGAATATCAACTACCGGCGGGATTTTAACGTGACATTAATTTATATATTAATTTATTATATTATTATTTTCGTATAATTGTTATCGAATTTTTTTTTCTCCGTATTTAAGAATATTTCGCCCGGACCTGCGAGCCTGCACCCTAAATATTATTAATATTATACAATAAATCAAATTCTATCTCATCAATCCTTATAATAATAAATTCACTATACAACATAGAGGGACAATTTTTCCTCATACATATTTTCTTTGCTCAATATTTCTCTGATACTCTCTGTACTCGACTATCATAATTCATCGAACGTATCGCATTTATAATACCGCGGCACATAAACTACACCCTCGGCTGTAGTGTGCCGAATAAGATTGCCAAGAAATAAGAAGAACACGCAAGAATCTGGTGCAGCCGAGTCGATATACCATGCCCACCCTACTGCAACAGGTAAGACAATACAATAATTATTGAATCGACATTAACACGCGCTAAGTAGTTAGAGCGATGCATAAAATTATCATTTCCAGAATATGAGTTGAGCCCTGAGGATTACACAGATATTTTATAAAATGTATTTATACGATATCATTGTTTTTTTTTTTCTTTTTTTTTCTTCTTCATTTCTTTCATTACAATAATCCATATCGTTATAATGTTAACGTGATATATAATTTCACGATTTTCGAGTGAACATCAAACTCGTGCAGTCATTCGATGTTGTCTGCAGCGATCTATCCACGTGCAAAACACGTTGCAACATTCGCGATTCTGCATATTATATTTCGTATACGCAATGTCTGCATGCGCAGTACCTAAAACGTATCATTATATACGTTCTGTTCCTCACAATTATATTCTTTCCTTATTTTATTTATTCTCATTGTCTAACATTACGATGATTCCTAATTATTCTCGTGATAATTATCTCATCTCTCATACTACTTTTCTTTCCGATATACATACTACTATACACATATATATGTACATATTCCGCTCCTAAAATGTTTTATACGCGCATAGGTATGTCGTATATATCTGTGGATATACCTATATATGTATGCGTGTTGATTCGCAGCTATGTACGAAACGGGTAATGTTTGAATTTTTTTCCCCTTTTCCATTCTATTGTCTCTAACTTTCTCGCAAATAGCCCAGGCTACGACAACGGGTGACATTAATGTTTGTAAATACGTGGATATACCGATAAACTATCAATGATGTATTGTGTGCGTACTTCCCCCCCGCCGCCCCCCTTATTATTACAATTCTTTTCATATCTATATAGAGTGTAACTTCGCCATAGGTCCATGTTAATTAATTTACGCGCGCATCTGTATACACGATTTGTTTATTATTTTTTTTTTCCTAATTTTTTTTTTTTTTTTTTTTTTTCTCGTGGTTATATTTCTCGTATCTTCTAGCCGCGGGTGATAATACAAATTGTGTTTTATCCTTATAAACGAAGCTGCGCGTGCTAGCGCAAGTTTAAACACGCGATTGAACGGTAAACACATACCTAATCGCACATGTAAAGTTATATAGTAGATAAATATTGTATAATAATTTAAATATCAACTTTAGATTCTTATACGTTGGAACAATTATAGTCATACGTGACGTTCCGCGTGAATAGTGATTTCGGGAGGATACATTATAATAAGAGCGATAAAATATTTAAAAAACAAAACAAATATTTGTTTATTTCTATAATTTGTTCACCGTCGTGCTTCATCGATGTCTATAAACTCGGTAATAACGGGTTCATGTACTTATATATATATATGTAATTATCGTCTTTCTTATACTTACTTACAATACTCTTCTAGAATTTGAAATTCTATAGCCATAGGTATATTATATATATATATAGATAGATAGATACATGCTATACCGATTTCTAGGAAACTTTATCCCCGTTGAATAATAAATATGAAACCTGTAGGTACAGGTCAAACCTATGATGATAATAATCATAATATATTTTTCAGCTCTCTAAACTGTATGTGTGTATATATATATATATATATATACATGAGACATATACATTATGTTTTTGTGTTTTTCAATGGCTTTCCTGGAACCTTTGGTTCACAACAATTATTGTCTCGGAATTGAGTAGGTACCTTATTTGATCCCTTAGATCATGTTTTCGTTATCCCTATTGTCGAAACTGTTACTATAGTATTAGGGTATACCCAATAGAGTCTTACACCAAGGCATTAAAAACAAATATTTATTAATAACAACTTCTGATCGCTAGATAAATGATAATTACTGCACTATTGTCGGCTATAAAAATTAACCGAATTATTGAATACATACACTCTATATAGATTTCGATCACTGGAAACAATCATTGATGCGAATATATTGTTTGAAAAATTCTCGACATAATTTATAATGAACCAAACGCTTGTCGCGAAATGATTCAAAATTGCACTGACCTTGATAGATTAATAAGAAGACTACGAAGAGGCGCACACCCCCGAAGCTCCATATATTTTAGCAGCGACTTTAATGGTTTTTACTTTTTCATCCTTTGGTCATCTTCTGACATTGAGTATTACAAGATCGTAAGATAGAAAAAATACGCCAGCGCGCGAACAGTTCCGGGATCTCTGGTATGCGCAAAGCGCAAAGCATTTGAACCGACTGTATAATAATATGGTCGAGGCCAAAGTGTCAGTGCACTAATATGTCCGTTGTGATGAGTTAAAAATAGTCACGAAAAATCTTATCACAGTCACCGGAATTGCATAGATCAGAGTTAAACACGTAAGCCAGAACACGTAGTACATATATCAAATTCACCGGAATCTAGATATGCGACAAAAGCATGCATTCGTTTTATACTATATTATGGGTGCAGTGGGGAGACGCGTATCATTTGGACTTTGCTATAACATAACTGCTATAAAATCTCAACATGTAAGCGATGTCCAATTAATTTCTGTAATATTCATCTTTTCGTTTTTTTTTTATCAAACGAGATTGATAGCCACATCGTCACTCATTGCGCGACATATAAAATCATACGAACAAAAAATTCTTCATAATCGTTTGATGGTTTATTAGTTATTACCAAAGAATAGAATTTGCCATCAAATTTTATGCTCCACCCCATAAAAATGTATAACGAGTCCTACGGTCATTACCAAGGTTTTTTTTTTTTTTACATCGGAGAGTTAAACTTGGAGTTATCTTTGTACGGTATATAAATATATAACAAGGCATCAATGATAAGAAAAATGCATGAATACACATAACAATATGTATGATATGATACATGCGGGATATGAAATTTCAAAAAATTTGGTATACATTCGCGAAATATCGACTATTATTACAGCTTGGACGCTCGTGCGAAACTGAATGCGGAAGCGATTCGGAAAGTGACGCTCAATCTCAGATTCATCATCATCAACAACAACAACAGCAGCAGCAGCAACAGCAACAACAGCAACAACAACAACGTGAACGTGAACGTGAACGTGAACGTGAACGTGAACGAGAACGTGAAAGAGAACGAGACCGGAAACGCGAACGCGAACACCTCCATCAGTTGCAATCAATTAGCAGTCTGCTTCTAGATCTTCCTACGGCTTCTCCCAGTCCATATATTTCCAATCATGCTCGTGACGGACCCTGCCTACAAACACCCAGGGGATCTCTCACCGATGGTAAGCGTTCTTAATTATATGATTTCTATACGTATATCTGTACCTAATATAGTCATATAAAGCTCGCGCAGAGTCTTGCCACGTAGTAAAAAAATCAATCATATATTTCGCGTAATAATATGCCATATAGTTGAATAGAAGTGAATGTCAGATATGCAAAAGGAAGCAGGAAATAAATGAAGAAAAAAGAAACATAGAGTAGATTGAATGCGTATA
The DNA here is from genome assembly GCA_963992785.1 of Tenthredo livida. Lineage (NCBI taxonomy): Eukaryota > Metazoa > Arthropoda > Insecta > Hymenoptera > Tenthredinidae > Tenthredo > Tenthredo livida. The sequence continues at coordinate 61,688,403 of OZ023064.1, forward strand.
TTTTATCGGAGTGGCAGCTGCGAGGGGAACGGGGGGCCAGAGAGTCCCGCTGAGCCGATGTTCTTCTTAATGTGAAGATCGAAGAAATTATTCGCCCCGTCACATCCGATGCCAAAATTGAATGGATCGATACGAAATGGAGAGTTTCTTCTTTCAGCTTTTCGGCTATGCGCCCTTTCTAGACACTCAGATATTGCCTCGCTCTTCCGCACTCCTGCGGGTTTATAATCACGCTTTTGCGAAACCGTGAAGTAAAGGTTCTTATACAGACTGTAGCGATATAGTACGCATGAATTATTATAAGACGGGAAAAATCGACAAACTTGATTTGTTAGAAACTTTGAAGTTTCGAATTCTGAAAGTTCCGAACGAAAAAAGTGGATAAATTCCAAATTTCAATATTATCGATTCACAGGTATTAGAAATAGTATTTTCCCTGAAGACTACATAGCCGATTTAAAAAACTTTCAAACCAACAGCATCGTAGGTTCGAAATTCCTAAAGTTATAAAAGATGCGAACGTCCAAAGCCTCCGGATCTCGAAATTCACTCATGTATTCATTTAGTGTTCAATAACCCGGTTGTATCGAAACCAAAACCTAAAGAGGGTCTCGATCGGAATCAACTATATATTTTGTCTTCACATCCTCAGAAATGGACCGAAATTTTCAGATTTTTGGGTTTTCGGAATTTTAGAGCTCCAAACTTAAAACAAAAAAGAAAAAAAAAAGATACAATGGGAATTGCGAAAGTGATGTATACCTATCGCGAATCCATCCTCCTCGATGTCTGCTGCAGCTATAACTCCGCGCGCGGTACTGCAGATTAAATCTTGCTGGTCCTCGCCGTCTTCTATCCGTACGTTATGTAGTCTTATAGCGCTGCAGGCAATAACGATTTTCATTTCTACCACTTATACCGTGATAATCAGGTGAAACCGAATGGACTGATCCCCCACCCGGCGGATGAGTCGTATTTTTATGGGGATAGCTACTCGTTACACTGAAAATCCTTAGGGTGTTTTGTTGCATCGACCTCGCGGCCAAATCACCCTAGGAATTTTTCAGCGCAACGAGTGACTAACCCTATAAAAATACGAAATATCCGCCGGGTGGGGAATCGGACCATTCGGTTTCACCTGATTGTCCCGGTATATCTATACGGGTACGAATTGAGACGAATTATGATACATTCAATTTTCCATTAATTATCCATGATAATTATTTTCAGTTCACATATATTCCTAACTGTATATATTCTCCATGTTATATACCTTTGCTACATAAATTCTATACTTTAAAACGATCACCCCGTAGTATAATTACGCGACGAAAGTCCCCCGAGATACAGTGACTTCAAGCAACTAACGCGCACAGAGTCGAGATAGTTATTCGTATAATATGTGCATATCGAGTGTGTTTGTTACCGTCGTTTGTCTCCGGCATGTTATAGTAGTTGTAGTTACACTGCATATACTTTTACCTATAATATTGTAAAACTCGAACGCGATTAGAAACAATAAATCTGAATATTATTATATTTCTAATTAATATCAAAGTTATCGTTCATCTGATCGATCGCATTAAATTTTCTCCAAGGTGATATGTCGATCTCGGATTTATTCGGGCTTGGATTACCCCGCGGATCCTTGATGATAGGTAGCGGCGCGGGTAGTGGGACCGGCGGAGGTGGTGGCGGTGGCGATAACGGCGGTGGTGGAGGAGGACAAACTGCGATAGGATCACCCGGAGGATATCGTAACCATCAGCAGTATCACAATACCCCATCACTCCACAGCCAGACGGACCCTCGCCTTTACCAGGTTGGTCAAGATTCATTATCTTTATCATCATCATTGGTATATGATTATAAAAGCATGCATAATATGATCATCGATTATCTTGCATACGTAGATCTCAGCGCGTATATCTCGCTTATGAGAGTGTTGTGTCAAAAATTCATATAATAATATGGTAAATGATGTGATATGATATGATGTATAATTGACAAATTTTATAAATAAGAAATAAAAAATATCGTATATAATTGACAAGCGATCAGCTGCTTGGCCGTAGATCTATGACAACCAAAAACAGAATCATAACAATCGTAGTAGATGATTTTTTTTATGATATATGATGATGGTTTAATAATTCCTGAAGTATATCGTTCTATATTAATTCAACTTGAAGAAATCAAAAATACGTATAATTTTTATTAAATTGAAGAAAGCGGTATTTTCATTTCTTCGAATTTCGAATAAATCGAATAAATTTCATTTGGTACAGTACCACAAATCTGTGCTTTCTCTTGCATTCTCGGTTTAGGGGTACGTATACGCGTACATAGATCACGGTATATTTAGGTGTACATTACACAAGTAATACGATAGTGTACGTACACAGATATACCTATATCTATGTTTTTCTTGGCATCGAATGGCTGTTGCACATTAGGTTGCAATAAAAATGTCAAATGTGAAATAGGCAGTATTGTAGTTACGCAGAAGCAACCCGCGCTTTACTGCTGCCAATGCAATAACCAGAACAATGATCATCCCCATTGGAGATACTCCAGGGTCGCTTCTGATCCTTTATTTCAAATCTTTTTTCACTTTACCCTTTTCTCCTAGTTTTCTATACTTTCCCCGCTTTTCGCGAGCCAATCTTTTTTTTTTCATTATTTGCCGAAAATGAAAATGAAAATGAATGAAAAAATATGTATACAAATTTTCCATCGCATTTACTTATTCAGAAAATTCATTTCCATATCGTTTACCTAATAACACGTGGCAGCTATAGAACTAGTTTAAGTAGTCTCGTGCGATTGATGAGGAATCCGTTAATACGTACTTGTCCTTCTACATACCATAAATTGAGGGCGTATAATAATTAATAACGTAGGTATTCGACATGCATATAGAAATATATTATGTGGATTATAATGATACATATTATACAGTATGGAACGGGAGATAATGGAATTATTCGATCGGATTGCGTTCAAAACGCCCACTTTATGTAATACGATAATACACGTATCATTATATGTGTATGGCATACCTATACGTGTTCGTTGCATTTTTATTTCATAATTAGCCTATTACTTATATCATAAATTCATAACTACTCATCTATACTGCTCGTATAATCATTCGTAAAAAAGCGAATATAGCGAGTGTATAATCTTCGAAACCATACCACCTCGTTTTTATTTGAAAAAAAATAAAAAAAATGATATCCCAAAGTTGGAATCTACAGTCGCGAAAAGTTGATGGCATATATTTAAACTAAAACGGATGCGGTAACTCCGATATTCCTTATGGCGAGACCAACGCGAATGAATAAAATTACCTAAACGTTCGAATAAAAGAACTTTTGAGGAAACGATCATGAGCTACTGCGTATTATAGCGTGAGAGTGAAGAGAAAATGCTCGCGTTAGGCCGAAACCAGCATACGATGCATAAAATAATAAATGCGTTATATTATCCGACCTCGATCCCTAAGTAGCTATATGGGGCCAAGAATTTTCAGGCCTGAGCCAAAGAGCTCCATCAGAAACAGACGAGACGAGAAAACCGTCTTATTATTGCCCCTGGGATACATATGCCTAGGTACATTATATCGTACGCCGCTTATTCGCGAATAACGAATTTATACATCCATGGTAGTCCATCTTTATGGTATCTTAATGTAACATTATTCTGGACGGTTTCCAGCTGTACACATAGCTGGTATATAATAAAGCAAGACGCGAACACATTCATAATTTTATTGCCATTTCACTGAATTAATGTAGCATTTTTAACTTCAATTTAGTAGTTCAAAAGATACGCACATCCGTGCCCATCATTTTTATATCTTTATTTCATCTATCAACCCAGCCGTTTCCGCTGTAGGATGTTCGCACTGCGAAAAATTGCGCTCATTCTTCCGGCTGCATTAATTAGTGGCAAATTTTTTATTTTTTTTAATTTTTTTATTCAACTTTCGTCATTTAATTAAGTATTGTAATGATCAACGCTTCGAATCGTTTTTAAAATCTCTGATTCATTCATAATATATTCTAGATGAATTTGATAATTATGATAAGCGTATCGTTTATGATCATCAATGAAATCACACTCACTTCTTTTCGCACAATACTCTCTTCAAATCGGAATCTTTACCTATTTTATTTATTTTTTTTCATGAATTCATTCCAAAACTAGTAATGCGAAATAAAATTTGTTACCCTCAGTACGATGACGGACATGGATACTGTCCAACTACGTCTTCTCTGGACATGCCAGGCTCTCCAAGCTCCGTGAATACTCCAGGTAGCCCCTCGACCCCTGGTAGTGTTTATTCCAATCCATACACTTACGCTACTGCTGCAAGCTACAGTAACAGCACCCACACCACTCCATCGCCAAATAATCGTATGCAGCTGCAACAAATGGGTTCTCCTCCATCTCCGATTCACTCACAGTATTATGGAAGACCGATACGTGGCTCACCGTCTTACAGGTCAGTGGCAAACGCAAATTGTTCTTCTATTTTTTTCGTTCTCTTCCATTGAAACCCAAATGAAGATAAGATTTTCTTCATCGATCTTTTAAATCTAGCTAGAAATGAACGAATTATTGTCTATATTTCAGCGACTGCGGAAGCCCAACTTTAGAATATACTCCCATGATGGGGTATAGCGGCTCTCGGTCTAATTCTCCAGCAGATTCTGAAACCAGTGGAGTTAGCAGTATGGATGGATCGCTGTCCGACATTATGGTATAATATATTATTACTGAAAATCGATGGTGTAGCAAAGTCCGCTTCGTATATGAAAAATCTTAATTCCATTTTCTGAATCATGTTGCAGAATTGCTTGTCTATGAACCCTGGGCAACATCCCTGCTACCCGCCAACATTGAGTTCTTTAATGTCGCCTGAAGCAGATCTGAGCTCAGGTGGTAGGGCAGCTGCGTATCAGCGCATGGCTGCCAAAAAGTATTTGCCATCTCCTCATCAGCAGCAACAGTCTGCTCTTCATCACCACCATTCTCATAATCATATTCGTAATCAATACGTACAAAACCAAACAAGAAATTATTTGAGTTCACTTTTGAGCACTGAAAAGAACTGCTGCCTGCCTGGCAACTCACATGTTATGTCTGGGAATTCTCCTGCTCAAAATAACCCGGAACAGCACACCTCGCTTGATCGGGCTGCAAGATTTCATCGTAACGCTGCTTGTGAGTGTTCATATGAATTTAACTTTTTCTAAATCTTAAACAATTTCATCTTGATCGAATTTGTCCGTCTTCCTGATTCTTCAGCTCTATATGATGCAACATGTACTTGGAGTGGTCTCCTGCCTCAACGCACCCAAAAGCCGCTGGGTTATTCCTCTAAAGTATTTCTGGGTGGAGTTCCATGGGACATCACCGAGTCTCTGCTGATCTCAACTTTCAAACAGTTTGGTCAGATCCGTGTCGAATGGCCGGGTAAAGAGCCTTCCACTACTCAACCAAAAGGATACGTCTACGTCATATTTGAGTCCGAGAAACAGGTACGTGGAATATTTACCTGTTACATTATTTCTATATGTGTAATATAATCGTGTGCGATTTGTTATTAAGGTAAAAGCACTGCTGGCTGCCTGTACCCACGATTTCACAAACGGAGGCAGTTGGTACTACAAGATTTCGTCAAAACGTACTAAGGGAAAAGAGGTCAGTTTCCCAGATCTTAGTACCAAATCCTCGTCCCCGAATCTTTATATCTTTCAACGACAATCTTTAATCTTGGCTTTTAATTTGAATAGGTTGAAGTCATTCCTTGGGTATTGAACGACAGCAACTACGTAAAGTCTTCCTCCCAGAAATTGGATCCACAGAAGACAGTGTTTGTTGGAGCACTCCACGGAATGTTGACCGCAGAAGGGCTTGCCAAGATAATGAACGATCTCTTTGAGGAAGTGATCTATGCAGGTGAATAACTAGATTTCCAGAACTGATTACATATTCTCGGTTGCATCTTTTAAACTAGTTGAAATTCACATTAATTACCTAATTCTACAATTCGTTCCTGTAGGCATCGACACCGACAAATACAAGTATCCGATCGGATCTGCTAGAGTGACTTTTAACAGCACACGCTCCTACTTCAAAGCTATCACCGCTGCCTTCATAGAGATAAAAACTGCAAAGTTTACCAAGAAGGTACTATTCACCGTCGAAAGGAGTATAAATTCGACAAATTCCTCGAAATTTGCATCTGTGCTATGATATTTTATACAAACATGTCTTCTTCTGGTCACAGGTTCAAGTTGATCCCTATCTCGAGGATTCATTGTGTTCGGGATGCTCCGTTCAACAGGGACCATACTTCTGTCGCGAATTGGTAATCACAATTAAAGCATACATCAATATCAGCGTTTGTTTATGCGAATCCTATCTTCAATTGACCAATTTCCGCTTTTCAGGTCTGCTTCAGATACTACTGTCGCAGCTGCTGGCAATGGCAGCACGCAATGGAGTCTATGAGGTATCACGAGCCTCGTATGCGCAGTTCCAAGACCAATCAAGTCGTGGGACTATCCCCAGGAGTTGGAATGAATAACACAGGATCTCGCACGCCGAGCAGCCCAGCGATATAATAATAGCTGCCGAAGAAAACGCGTAATTATCTTCCAAGTTGATTTTTATTATTTTTTTTTTACTTATTTTTTTTTTCTCTCTTATTCCTCTCCCCCTGCCCCCCCCCCCCCTACCTTCTTCTTCGGACCAGAGTTATTTAAACGGACTTGATTGTGCCGATTATTTTCTATATGGTGCATATTCAGTTTTACCGTAGGGCTGCTGGCAGCTTGTCTGACCGATAGTATGACGGCAGACACGAGCTGGTTGGCATAAACGCAATTAGTTTTTGTTCATGGTATTATTATAGTAGATAAATAAGCGATTAATATTTGTAACGAGTAATACGTTCAAGTTCCTATATAGATATGATGCGAAATTATTATTATTAACGCATTTTGTTCGTTGAAACGAAAGATTTTTATTTAGTATGTTTATTTAGAGACTGGTTCTCTTGTTACCATTTTAACTAAGAGTATCGATGGTACGATATTATAATTAAACATGTTTAGATTTTTGTGAAACTATAATTATGTATTAGGGGTATACGTGCGCGTAACCCCGTCCAGCCCCCTATTATTTGATTGAAAAAGTAATGCGGGCCCCGAAATCCTTTTAGTGACAATATTTTTTACAAGATATAATGATGCTCGTGGTTTAAAACTACTACTACTACTAATTATTGTCATAATTAACCAACTCATATAATTAGCTCAATTGTTAATCTCTCGAACTTATTATTATTATTACTATTATTATTATTATTATTATTTTTTTTTTTTTAATGAAATCACAAGAAAAGAAAAATACTATTACACGATGTTATAATTAATGAATTATTATTCTTTTAACGAGATTCAAATTATCAGACAAGTGCCATTGTTGATTTTGATGCCAGAGCTAGCCGTGGCATTAGTTGTTGAGATGTAGCGGCCACGTGCGTATCTTAAATAGTATAAAGCTATTTTTTCGTTACCACCGAGGCCCGCAATCTGTTTTTTGCTATTAGCGATAATTACTCATTGAAATTATTGCCTTCTGTTATAGTTTTACATTAGATTGTACAGTGTAGGGGTGAAAACAATGATACGCCCACTGTAGCCATAACTTATATTGTTAATCGGAGCCAAAGCTGCTTGCCAGCGCTCACTGGACTGTTTAACTGTTGACGAAATGGAAAAGTACATGGTCTACGATTCTGGAGCGGATTGTAGTGAATTGATTCCGTTTTTATTTTTTGTTACCATTCATATGATGATCTTGCCTTTTTTTTTTTTCTCGCAAATAGATTTCTCAACTCATGTTTTCTAATGTTTTGATACGATTTTGTTAAATGTATTAAATTCAGATTTTGCAGATATTTAGTTGCTATTAATTTCCATACTTTTCATCTTATCCTGTATTTCACAATTGTGGTGGTGGTTCTCTATTTTATTTATTTATTTCTTTTTTCCTCTTATTTCCAATGATTTCCAATTTTACCCTTTCTTCGTCGACAATAATCGATAAACATTTCATTCCCTTGTTTATTTATTTTTATTTTTATTTTTACTTTTACTTTTGTTTTTGTCACTCATTCCGACAAACTATGCACCTGCAGGCTTGACATGGTGTACGACGTGTAGATTGCAAAGGGATCGAACCAATCTCTTTGACGATGATTCAAGCAATAATTTTAGTCAAAGCTTTAATTGGATAAAAAAGTACCAAAGCCTTACGCCGACAAACATTGGCTTAAATTAAGAGTGTGTAAAATTTTTTTTACTTTTTTTTTTTATCTCTTTCCGTTTTTTTTTTCTTTTTCTTTTCTCTTTCTTATTCTGTTATCTTTCTTCGGTATGTATGGTAAAACTTGAAACCAAACGATGAACTGGTGAACGACCAATCCTAGATTACTTTTGGTGCGAAAGATATAATCAGTATTACAAGGATAATAAATATATGCTAACGTAGACTATACTAATATATACCTAATAACGATACGATTGATAAATATAATAATATACCAAAGTAAATTATTAAGTATTAATAATATTGAATATAATAAATATATTATCTTATAGGGTATTAAAGCTTAAGTAACGTTAGCGGAAAAGCATTTTTGCAAATTGCGGAAGCTATTATTGCGGGTTTTTATTTGGGAGCGATTTTCAATGCAAACAAAATATAATGTCAGCCGTACTTGTGTACGGAAATGTTTTTTATGTCGTGATACGCATTTAGGTATGATCAAAGATATAATATGGACTTCCTTGTTCAGTTTCAAATCGAAGAACGTACACGTGGCAATAGAGATAGATAGATAGATAGAGAGCGAGCGAGAGAGAGAAAGAAAGGAAGAGAGAAAATTGTCAGAGATTCGAATCAAGCAAGGTCGAAACGAGTGAAAAATTTTAAAAAATTCTCTTTTATCAAGAAAAACAAAACAAAAAAAATGAAAAAAAAAATATGCAAAAAAGTCTTATTTACCAACTTTTAATGCGCCGTGCCTTTTAACGTAATCCGCGTAGGTTTTATCCCAATGTGTAAGACACAAATTAATTTTAAATAATACTTGAGACACGCAATACACAGGGTGATTGTTTAATACTGTTAAGTCAAGACTGTTATGTAATCTATCGTGTAACGTCGTTTGTCAAATTTTTCTTGAACAAAACTTTTTAAGTAGGTCCAAGTACTTGTGGAAAAAAAAAGATGTTTTTTTCTTTCTTTCTTTTCTAAGTTGAAAAAAAAAGAACAAAAAAAAATGAAAAGTGCCTGTATGATTGTTTCTTTTTTATTAACAATAATAACGTTTAAGTAGATATTTAATTTACATAATAATAATATTAACAACATTCTAATACCAATATGTACAATATAACATACGCATTAGTAACTTACAAGACTTACATTACCCATTCCTATAAAATGAAAAAAAAAGAACATTCATCGAAGCTTCATTCAGATACCAACAATTATACTTTATAACGCTTTAGCTTTTTCCCTTTGAAAAAGTATATCCTTGTCGAAGCCTAATCTGTAACGCAAACTAATTCGTTGGAAACAATAAAAAAGTGTTCTTAATTACTAATCCGACTCGTTTGATTACGCGTTACCAATCAGGCTGGATTTATTCTCACACATATCTATTCATTCACATTATCATAAACAGATTACTTCTTAGCCGCCGCATGTTTATTGAACATTTGATACATGCCTATAAGTGACGAGACAGTCCCAAGGGCTCCGACGTGCCAAGGCTTGAATTTACCTCCCCATAAAATCCCAGGAGGCAAATAGCTCACGGCGTAGCTCAAGTCCAATATTAATCTCAGGCAAATCCACGATTCGTCACGTTGTTGTGTATTCAATAAACGCAGAGCTACCCTGTGGTTTTGATTGTTAAAATTCATTAGAAGAATATCTTCTAGGGAAAAAAATATTCACTCATTTTCTTCCAGCAAAATGACCAGTCAACTCACCCGACGTCACATTGAGTCTTTTTCAAACAAGCCTTATGCTTTTGTAATTGATTTATCTTTCGTAATGATCTGAAACGACAAAGAATAAATGATGAATAAAGTCAGGGCTCTGTATCAGATTATTAGTCACAGCATTTTGACGATTGAAAAAAATTGAGAAGAAATAATTTCTCTTTTTTCTATCTTTTACATCGGCGATACAAATACTGGCTCAAATTTTTTACTCTTCTATCATGCGATTCTTACTTCACTAGAGAAAGGTAAAGAGAGATAAGCCAGCACCAAGTAGCAGCAATGTCCAACGGCGCTACGTTTAGAGTTACAATTTTCTTATCCCCAGCCCAGCAGGCGTGTTCAATTGGGTAATAAATAACGTCAACTAAATTTTGTAAAAGACTTGCCCATCTGATAAGCCAGTCAGGTTCCTGTAATGAGAGAATAAAGGAAGGACGTCGTCATTTCACAGAAATTGATAATTTAGAATAAAAATAAGAGAGTTCAGAATGAAATATGTAACGTAGCGAAGAAGGACCCACCTCTCCGCCCCAACCATAACTGATGACATAATCAAGCATGGGAATGTCGTCGAGGAGGCGCAAAATAACTCTACAACCGCTCATTTGGCTAGAAAAAATTTGCGACTTGACTGCAAAATCGTTGTGAGTTGAAATTCCAGTTCCTAACTTTCCCAAGTACGACAATAACCTCAGAAACTTATCCCTTCCTTGATAAGTTTCTAACACTTTGGACACTGTCGTTAGATTCATGGTCTAAAACAAGTGGGTATACATGCGTCAGATAACGAATATTATTTAACGTAATTTATTTTATACCTATATATGTATAAACAAGCGTAGACTACAAATGACAACAACAACAAGTAACAGTTTTCTATTATCAAAGAATTTCACGTACTGAACCAGAAGCTTGCAAATCTTATCAACGCGGGATATAATTGCCGACGATTCGACGTAATAGATTATCAAATTGATTATGAATACGATTACGGACTCATTGCTAGTTATCTAGGTTAGATTTCTCGAACGATGTCATTTCTGGTAAATTCATCAATGCGTGAACAAACCTCGAACAGATTGTAGAAAAATACGGAGCATATGAGTATTCAAATTCCTACTAATGAGGTGCGACCAAGGACAGGTGTCTTTGACGAAATATCATTTTAGTTATTTCATAACCCATCCTAACCCCAAACTTAACCTAAAGATCCAAGTGACAGATCTGACGGCCTTTGAACCCTTTGAACTCTTTGAACGGAAGGAACGAGGAATCGGACCGAGATCCCGAATCGCTGAAACGACGGAACGGAGTAAGTTCGAATATCACCCGACAGATGGCGGGACCGTCTGTGTGTCTACTATCCAGTAGCGTCGTGAGGTTCGCGGTTAAACGAGGGAGGGGTACTTTTTGTGCGCCGTGTAGTCGGTTGTGGTGAGACGTGATGACGTCAGACTTCAAGGCACAAACCGTGAAGCCGTGTTTGAAGCCGAGAAGGGCGTGAAAGTGTGTTGTGCTGGTCGTTTTATATCATTTATTTCATTATAACTATGTACAAATAGCGTAGTGTTTGAGTGATTTATTAATTATGCTCGGTGCTGTCTTTGTGTGATAGAAAACATGTTTCGTTGTATACCAATTTTCAAAGGGTGTAACAGGCAGGTGGAATACGTTGACAAGCGTCACTGCTCGTTGCCAAGTGTTCCCGAGGATATTCTACGTTATTCCCGTAGTTTGGAAGAATTGCTCCTAGACGCTAACCACATTCGAGACTTGCCGAAGGTACGGATATCAGAAAACAATAATCATTATGTGAAGTAAAATTTAGTCTATAATCTAACGTGAAATCGAATATAAGAAAAAGGAATGGGAAAAAAAAAAGAAAAAAAAAAGAAAAAGAAAAGAAACACATTCAGTACAGACTCCACTACGAAATCTAAACAATGTCACACGACAGGTTGACGAGTACGCGGTTCGCGGAACTATAATTCTTAACGACAATATCTCGCGTACTTATATGCCGTCGTTTTTATTCTATTGCAGAATTTCTTTCGTCTTCAAAGACTACGACGATTGGGATTAAGTGACAACGAGATACATCGCTTGCCGCCGGATATTCAAAATTTCGAAAACCTCGTGGAGTTGGACGTATCGAGAAATGGTGAGTGTCATACATATGTATAGTTATTCCTCGTTTATTGTTGTCAATTTTTATTCTATCCCTCCTAGTTTTTTTACTCCTCCACGTCCACGCTCTCTCCCTTACGTCTTCCTCCTTCGTATTTGAAATAACATTCTTTTCTTTTCTTATTTTCAATTCAATTCAATTCAATTCAATTCAATTCGCCGGTTTTTACTCAAGTTTCTTTCTACCTCTACCTCTACCTCTTCTCGTCATCGTAGTTTCTTCTAAACGTGCATCAAATTCGTTCTATTCGATACGGAGAAATAACAAAAGCGTCCATTACACGAGAGAGTCGGAAGCCGACTGGCACTCGCACTGGCCTAAATTGCTCCGTACGCCGTACGGTGTACTCGAGTCTCGATAGCCGAGCGGTAAATTTACGTTCTACTACACCGCAGGACTTCTTATCTCCGTCATCTTCGTCATCTTCAAACATTCGAAAGTTGAAATAGTGATAACTATGTTATCTACGCATCTTACTACTCTATAGCCGTGACTGCTATAAGCTATACACGATTATAGCGCGTGATGACGAAATACACACTCGTATAAAAATACCCACCATAGGTACGAGAAGGAAAATTCGTTCACCCGCGCGATCTATTCAACCGCATGGTATACCTATGTATAGTAAAATAATCTCGTATCTGTAGTTGAGATACTGCGCTTAACTTTATAACGGCGTTATATTTTCTTAGATACTTAATCTTTCTCTTTCTCGCGAGAGAGAGAGAGAGGCAAGTACACTGCAAATCCAAGTGCGTTATTTCAACACACTTCTCTGTAGTCACTTTTTACACGCTTTAAAACGACACACGTAAGATGTGTGATGTGTTAAAACAATGCACTCAAATGTGTCGCTTTAACACATTACACATCTTACGTGTGTCGTTTTAAAGCGTTTCAAAGCGTGTAAAAAGTGACTACAGAGAAGTGTGTTGAAGTAACGCACTTGGATTTGCAGTGTAAAGACAGTACAATCGTCTTTGATCTTCGTGCTTGCAAGACCGGAGTGAATCCATCATCACTTTATCATTTAATCAGATTAGATAGATTCCCAAGAGTCGTTCCTTCGCGAAAAGAAAAATGCGTGAAAAGTAATGTAGGTATACTACTATGCCGCGGAAGGAATAAACTCGCGTAGAATCCATTGCCTTCGTTGATGTAAGGTGTGGCGAGGGAATATAGCGTTAGGTTTTCGCATAATATGTTCGAATCAAGTTGTTTTTCCGCTACCGTACTAACAGAGTAAAACATATACCTATACGTCGTAGTTGATACACATACCTTCGTATACCTGTTCAAACGTACCGAATCGTTTAAAATATCGAATTAGCCTTTCCCCGAAGGTGAAAAACGTTGCTCGTTACAATCCTCGAAAGAGTTTGGTGAATTTTGTGCTGCGATAATTTAGCAATATATTACTAGCTGCAGTAATGAAATTTTGAGTTACTTTTGACTACCTTATACTTATACCACGGTTACGGAATTCTTCCATGCGTGTTATGACGGAGAACCAATTACTGCGACGTTTAATTACATTATACTATCAACTATGTGCGAATTCGGGGCACAACTCTAGCTAGCTAGCTGTGACACATCGTTAAAAAATTGGATTACAGCGATCGTTTCACCAGCGACATATCAATTTGATAGAAACTCTTTTCTTTATTTGGACAACGTATATGTATTTGCGATTAGATTCCGAATTTCTGAAGCCAATATTCAGCTGCTGTTATATAGGAATGTATAATACAGAGTTTGTGCAATCTTAAATAAAGATTGTAATATCGTTATTCATCTTCTCTTGGTAATTATAGGTAGGTATAGGTATACATGGTGAATCTGAAACTCTATGTGGCTTTTCCACCTTGACATTTTTAAAGAGATAGATCACTGTGTAATCAATATTATTATCATGATTCAGCCCAAATTGATTGAAGAAATATGAAACTTTTGAACTTGTCAACTATCGCGTTGATTATGCCAACACACAAACCTAGAGGCTATTAGCGACGTCAATAACACGTGTACATGGGTAGGCACACATAGATTGCTTATATGTGTGTGGCATAGCGATATTATAAAAAGGATAAAAGAGGGGAAAAAAATAAAAATAAAGAACAAAAAAGAGACAAAAAAGAACTTGACCGATTTTGACGGCGCGGTGTTTATCTCAAAACAAACATTAAGACATACAGGAAACGTGCGAAAAAAAAGAGGGATTTATTTTTTCGCCTTTTGCCTTTTGCTTTGACGTCGGTGGGACGAGAATCGAGGATCCCAGGGCTTCGGCTTTCCGCGGTTAACGCGGTAACGGAATCTGTTCCGCACCTTCAGCCCCTGGCTAAGAGAATAATTCAACCCTAAAAATTGGCGGTTTTCTAACCGATCGATTAAAATCTGTTGAAAAATAGCTAGAGCGAAAATAAAGCTAGAAATACCTCGTCGGTGTTATAACGAGGCGTTCTTTACATCCCACATGCATACGTACCGTCTATATTCGTATACCTCTGATTACAGGGGTTGAAATGACGGGAAAAATGATTTTTGCTATTCATTTATTGATTTCTTTTACTATACGTATACGTTTTAACGCCGCAATTACTTAAATCGCTCAATTCCAAATGTCTAAATTCTCTCTTCATTCGCATCGCCACATCCTCTTCTTATACATCGATATAGTGCATAGTGAATCGCGTTCATTTGCGATGAAGTTTAAATCGTCGTCGGCTTCTTGTTAACAATTGCCAATCAGCGACTCACACTATAACGTAGTAAATGAAAAAATAAAAATAAATTGCCGGTCTTCATTACACGTCGATTGTTCGGTGTATCAGAATTCATAGTTGTTGATACCCTCTCTCGTGCTCCATTTCTTCTTCTCCTCTTCTTCTCCTTGCCTCTAGGTGCACGGTCTTCTTGCGATATCGCAACAAGTAGCTTTTTTCTTTTTTCTTTCCTTTATCGTCAATCTTGCCGTTCTACTTTGCCTCGAATCATTACTCCACTCGCTCTCGACACGATCAGTTCTATCGGCCGTTCGTCGACGAAGTAGTGTAGTAGAAGGGAGAAAGGAGGAAGGAGAGAAAAACGGTTCACGATCAGTTATAGGTACCTACTCAAGCTCAATCCTTGTAGTTATTTATACCTATAAAGGTAGTCCTGAATTCGGTTGTAATCAAATTTCAATGCTTCTATGGGCCAAAACGTCTCCAAATACATATATGCAAAGAAATGTACTCAAAACCTCAGGTTCCTATCTCAATTCCGAGTACTGCCCCCAAAATCTTCGAACTTTCCCTGCATTTAAATGAACACACGATTTTTAGTACTTCGGGGCTATCCTGTACTTCCAATCGCCGTATCGCTTCGAATAATCTGAAACTCCGCACCCTTCTTACCTATAGTAGTAGGTATCCGTGAAAAATTTACAGATTTTCAACGACAGAGTTTTATTCATTACAATTTGGAGATGAGAAATTATATCTCTGAAAATATGTCGAATTTTCATGCAATACCTTTATACATAAGCTACTGCGAGTAAGGAGTGAACCAAGTTTGAGATTTTTCGGAGCTATACTGCAATTGGAAGAAAAAAAGATCAACCGCGAAATGTCGCAAATCGTGTTTTATTAATCGAATACATGATTAAATAACGAATGAGTATATAGCGAGAACAGAGAGAGACTTGTTGAGCGTGAGTAATACGGGATGATCTTCTGCGCTAGATGCTGCAACCGTGCGTTGAATCTTCGATCAAATAACCTTGCGCTTCTATTCCTCCTTCTACGCTTTCTTCTTATTACTATGATGCAGCTGTGCTTTAATTATGCAACATGATAATATATATAAAAATCATTGTCATGCCTCTCTACTCACCTATACATAAAATAATTGATAACAAATAGGTACTATTACCTATACCTTCGTATATTATATGTTATCGCCATTTGTCTTTATATTGTCTTTATAACTATACTATATCGATTTATTGTGTGTTATTTTATACCTGTAAGAAATATTGGTTTTCATTTATTTTTATCTCAGAAAGAAGCGCAATCTCATTTGTATATGTATATCTTAACATTTTCCCTGTTTTTTTTTGTTTCTAATTTACCGCCTGCAGATACAAGAAGCAAACTCCAATTCTGCCTAAAGAAAAGAAAAAAGAGGAAAAAATATCTTAAAAATTTATTATTTATTATCCTTCGCCGTGCCTCCGGGCAAAGTTCTGTATCATTCTTCCCATTTTCTCTCTTCTTTTTTTTCAACTCGGTTGTAATCGAACCAAACATACAGCATATACCTACCTACCTATAATGTATAGGTATATGTATCTTATATTTATTTACACATCGCGTATATAAGCTGCACGGATGTGGTTTTAGAACGTGTGTATTTCATGCGCGCCCCTCGTTGTATATACGTATATAATATACATAATTATTAATTACTAGCTTAGATTTCGTCACGGTGATATGTTTACACGATTTTCAAACATTTCTTCGTATTTTACGTATTGTAGTACGATGTTTAATGAATCGGCACACACATACATATACTTCGAGCTGCTGTCTTTTAAAACATCGGTACAACGTATACGTAACATTTATAATATTATATCAACGACGCGGGCTTAACGCATTCCTCATCAATTAATTAAACGAAACTTACGATTACAGTCACGTTTGTTACATAGTAGGTATACCTACGTAAGTACCTACGTACTCCGACTGCAATGGGTATATATATAATTGAATGGAAAATATATTCGGCATACTATTTTTCTAGGATTAGAGACGTAAAAAAAATACTCATAGCTCTTCGATTGAAAAAATATTATAAGACTGTAACCAGTTCTGTGCGATGTCGTGAGATGAGAAGAAAAAAAAAAAAAAGATTCAATAATTCTGTGACTCACTTTCTCTTAACTTCGATTCGTATTCGCGAGATTGAGTTTTGGACTTGTTTGACGAAGAAACTTGTATAAAATTTTTCTAGACTCTGCAGTATCGCGTATAGTATATTATATCTGCATATACACACATATTTATAATGTGTGTATATATAAATGTATACGTATTTGTATACCTCCTACGCTGATCATCCCGGAGGTTTCCGAGCCGCGTAGCGTAGCTATGAGACTGCTGAATACTATTTAACTCGATCGAACTGTAAATATTTATACCCGATGGCATACCAAGTAGACGAGGAACTAGTGAATTACTAACGTGGCGGCATATACCAGCAGCAACAGTACCTATAAGCTAGTGTGTTATTGCAGTAGGATATCACATATACATATGCTATATATATGTCGCACCTCTAACGTCGACGATATCATATGTACGTGTGTTATATTCATAATTAATATCCATCTAAGTACCTACATAGATAACATACCGTATTGTACGAAAAGAAAATTTCAACACTTCCTGTCGACTGGCTATATATTCTGCGCATCCGAGGGCCAGCTAACGTGTTTTTCGTTTTTATCCCCGTACAGAATATTAATGTATTGAAAAACGAATTGTATATAGTACGATCGATTGTGTTATAATAATAGTCTGAATGAATTTCACAGGAAATACGATAGTCGATTATCAAATTGAGAAAAAAATATAAAATAATAACGATGTGCTGCAACGTTATGAATCATAATATGTGATAATTATCAGGATTTTTGTATAGTACAAATTATTATAATTATTAATCATCAACTTGATTCGATTAGCTTCGATCTTTCGTTATGAATCATCGCGATACTATATATATTGCTCACAATACTATACTACTTAAAAGTTATTCCGTATACTATATCTATAGATACTACAAGTAGTTACACTTGGACATATCTAGATATATACCTATATGCATAGGAGTTGATAACTTCTCGTTCTGCAACAGGTTTCAGTTCAGGTAACTTGTCCTTTGATTAACGGATCGCTTCGAGACCGGATTGTTGTACCGCACGGCACGCGAGTACATACATCAGAAGAGGAACAGGCTTTTATACTCGAATGAAATAATCCACTAACCATATTAGTTCGATTCCGCGCAGTTTTGATGCGATAAAATCGAAGATTTATATCAAGTAACAATTATCATAATATGATAAAACACGCTCCTATGCATGCGATGCTGTGAAAAATAAATCACACGCACATTACCTATATGCGATGTACATATCAACGATATATTGATATTGACGGAATGATTTTTATTAAAACGACGAGACAATATTGAAAATTGATTCAGATCGCTTCACGATTATTATAGTAAAGAGGAGAAAAAATAAACACCCATTGTTGCCGGTAACACACGGATGGACTCTATCCGGTTTTATTTTATTTAATTTTATGTTCTGCCTGTTATTCCCGTCTATAGAGTCGACGGCGGAAACCCAGCTTGATAAAATTATTAGAATCGTTATTGTAGCGTACGGTATACAATGAAACAGAAAATACACATTCTTTTATAGCTTACGTTGAACGGGGTATTCATTTATCAGAATTTATCTTTTATACATGTACCTAGTATACCCGCGAATCGATCATCCTTCAATCACTCGACCGCAGGATAATATTTGATATTATAACTTCATAAATGAACTGGGTACTTTATATTATGTTCTCATTCCTTTTTCTTTTTTTCTTTTTCTCTTTTTCTTTTTTTCGTTATTACCGTTGCAGTGTAGATACACAAACACACACCTAATATACATATCTATTTTTGAAAGTGACGTAGTCGCGTAGACTGACCCGAGTTGAACTTACTGTTAGAAAGGCAGAAATTCAGGGTGAAGGACGACTGCATCGCGAGTAGTAGAGTTCTCGCATCTTCAGATACACAATACTATACCACATAACACCTTCCATCATCGCGATCTGTATATTAACAGATGGGTACAATCTATTCGTTTTACTGTATCTATACAAGGACCAATAAGGATGTTTTCCCAGAAACGAACGAAAACGAAAGTATGATGATTAATGATCGAACGAAATGGATATATATGTTTTTTCTTCTTCTTCTGGTTTTGCAATAATCACTGAAAATACGCCAGGTAGTCGCGATAGCCCCTTCTTCGAATACTATTCCTTCTTGCGTAAATTCTACTACTATAACGTATGGTAATCAGTTGGAGTAAAGTAATTTATGTATTTCTATGGAGCATAGAGTATTATACAATCGCACAAACACATGTACACACACCTGTTGTACTACACACGTGATGCATACCTACAGGAGGAATTATTAGCATCGTGGTGTCTGTGTTTTTCGGACTTAGTATAACTACAGCTGAGCCCTCAAGGGGACTTTCGAACAATTTCGTATACCACCAAATAGTAGTAGGTACCTATATGGGTGAGAGACGAATTGTGTAAACATTTGTAAATAGTAGAGATTCCAATAATAGCTATACGTCTCCTAAAAGTATATGCAATATCTATTTGACCAACAATTTTCTATAACGTTTCTATACATACCACAAAGTCAATATACCATGCATATGTATGTACGTATGTGAAATATGTGAGAAAGATATACAGGGTGGTCCATTTAACTCTGTCACCGCGAATAACTTGGTTATTATTGATTCTACTGAAAAGTGTTATATGGAAAAGTTGTTGCATTTGAAGGGGGAACATGAGTTTTGGAAGTGAATGTCATCTGAAGGTCATATCTTGTGAGATTTCGGTATTCCTAATGTTTTTTTAAACGGGACTACCTATTTTTTTACTCACTATGAGGAAGCTGACATCGAAACGATTTCAACCATGTGCAACAACATAACATTCGAATGACTTTCGGCCCCACAATTTATTGAATTTTGGGGCAAAAATTTTTTTTTTCTTCTTTTTTTCCTTCATTTCATTGTTTTTTTCATTCAAATTCATTAATCCATTCATTTAAGAAACGTATCATCAATGCGTGTGCAAGTGTTGCTCCAAAAATCATAGGCAGGGCCAGGCAATTCCATCATTTGATCATAAATTTTGGGGCCGAAAGTCATTCGAAGGTCATGTTGTTGCACATGGTTGGACGCGTTTCAATGTCAGCTTCCTTGTAGTGAACAAAAAAATAGGTAGTCCCATTTAAAAAAACATCGGGAATACCGAAATCTCACAAGATATGACCTTCAGATGACATTCACTTCCAAAACTCATTTTCCCCCTTCAAATGCAACAACTTTTCCCTGTAACACTTTTCAGTAGAATCAATAATAACCAAGTTATTCGCGGTGAAAGAGTTAAATGGACCACCCTGTATATTGTTCAACGATCAAGTGATAGAAATCGGTGAAATCGTATAAATGAAATCGGTGCACAGAATCGTTGATGAGACTATGATTATCATTCTGTTACAGACATACCAGACATTCCTGAGAATATCAAGAATCTGCGAGCTCTACAGGTGGCTGATTTTAGCAGCAATCCCATACCCAGGTATATGGTGGAAAATTTTAAATCAATTCAAAGAAAGCTCTATAAGATTATGCCCTCTTCTATTTCACATTCTGATTCATAAATCACATATTTTCGTGTATGGTATGAATTCCAGAAGAGATTTTCTTCACAGTAAAATATTACTTTCAGATTACCTGCTGGGTTTGTACAGCTGAGAAGTCTCACTGTTTTGGGTCTAAATGATATGTCATTGACGAACTTGCCGTCGGATTTTGGGAGGTATTGTCATGCATATAATATACCCTCCCACTTTTTTTTTTTATATAATTTGATGAGAAAACATTAAACATTGAGAATGTATAGAGAAGGTATTAACACTTTGTCTGCTGAATTATAACGATAATATTTACACAGTCTAGAAGCGCTACAATCCCTGGAGTTAAGAGAGAATTTGCTCAAGTCACTGCCAGAATCACTTTCCCAATTATCTAAACTTGAACGACTAGATCTTGGAGACAATGAGATCGAGGAACTGGTAAGTAGATAGAAAATTCTTGTTTTATGATAATTGACCACAGATTTTAGCGAACAGTTACGCAACGAAACAATATTTGTTAGCCAGTACACATAGGAAAACTGCCAGCGCTGCAAGAGTTGTGGCTAGATCACAATCAGCTTCAGCATCTGCCACCTGAAATAGGAGAATTGGCCACTCTGGCTTGCCTCGATGTCTCAGAAAACAGATTGGAAGACCTTCCGGAGGAAATTGGCGGCCTTCGATCGCTTACCGATCTCCACCTATCCCAGAATGTAATTGAAAAATTACCTGACGGGCTGGGGGAACTGAAAAAACTAACAATCTTGAAAGTAGATCAGAACAGGTTGTCTGCTCTGAACCACAACATTGGAAGGTACATAATCCCCGTAGTTATTTTAATTTATAAATTTTCCATATCGTACAAAATACTTGGATAATAATAACTGCTGTGATATTTGTTCAGGTGTGAAAATCTTCAGGAGTTGATCTTGACTGAAAATTTTCTACTCGAGTTGCCCGTTTCTATCGGAAACCTGCTAAACCTGAATAATTTAAACGTGGATAGAAATAGCCTGCAATCTCTTCCTACAGAAATCGGTAAACAGACTTGGCTATGCCTTAGAATCTGGTTAACTCTAATCTACTCAAATAATATCCAGTATTTTTATGTACCAATTTATTTTCTCATTGCAGGTAATCTACTGAAATTAGGTGTCCTCTCATTGCGTGATAACAAATTGCAATATCTTCCTACCGAAGTCGGTCAATGCACCGCTCTTCACGTCTTAGATGTGTCCGGCAACAGGTATTTACTTGTTTACTATTCGACCTTAAGCTGTGCGATGATATATGTTCAATTTATCGAGTACGATAGTGGCTGAAAGGAAATCGGTTGATTCATGTGATATTTAACAGGCTGCAGTACTTGCCTTACTCGTTAATCAACTTGAATCTAAAAGCGGTTTGGTTGAGCGAAAACCAGGCACAACCAATGCTGACATTCCAAACAGACGTCGATGAGGAAACGCAGCAGGAAGTACTAACGTGCTTTCTTTTACCACAGCTAGAATATCATCCTGACAATCAGCATGGTAAGTTGGTCGAGATTAGTTGAGCTAGTTCTACTGGAGCGACCAATTACCTAGAGGTGTTTTTTATCTTGTCTTATTTTTAGACAGGGACAGATTGGGGATGTTGGCCGGCATCAGAGATGCAATCGAAGGTGAAGAGATGAGGGAGGTTGGAAGCAGCGACGACGAAGGCTGGCAAGAGAGGGAAGCTTCGCGTACACACTCTGTAAAATTCACAGACGAAGCTCCAGAGGCTGATAAGGAGGTGAGCAGACCGCTTCTTGATGGAACTACTTTTTCCTTTTCATTTTTAGTCCAGGTCGTGAGGTTCATCTTTTGCCTGCGAAGAACTGGCTCTTACAATCCTCACTGACATTAAACAGTATAATATCTTTGCATACACCAAAAACTAGTCGATGAAACTTGTTGGCTTGGAAACAATTTTAGTACAAATCAGACTTATGATTCAGCCTGGAGAAGAAATAGAATTTGCATGATAAGGATTGGTACGGATTAGGGTTTTCTTTTTCATTTGGCTATGAGATCGTGTATTCTATTCTTGCACGAACTTCACAGGTGTGAATTCATAATATCCAAGCACTGATTTTTATTCCTAATAATATAGACACTGTCATTTTGTCATCAGTATTATTAGCATGACTAGAAAATAATGAACACCAAATACAATATAGGTGCCATATATTATTTCAACTTTCACCAAGTAAAATTTTTGTTTTCTCAAGAGTTTATGTGAATATATGTATATAGCTTCACAGTGCAACTAACTGCATATTTATTATCTGTGAAAAAAAAAAGATTGTACATAATATAATCCACAGGAGATATTCCTCCCGAAGCCTTGTGGATTACTTTTTTTATTATTGACCAACTGGCATCGATTTATTCATCCATACTTCGTCAATGTATTCGATTCATAGTGAATGGTCATTGGTCACATACTTATTTAGTTATCTACAGTATTTAAATTAATATCAAACTAACTCTATCTTCGTCCCCGATCGGAGTGTGTATTCATCTCTACCACCAGTTTATTAAACTTTAATAAATAGAATTTAATTTATTTCGCTCGTTTTTTTTCTAACAATTTATGTATTGGATGCTCTTAGTATTGAGTAACTCAATAAGAGATACCTTGTATGTATGTTCATACCCTAGCAACCCGGTGATTATTCTATTATTTCTCATATTTGAAATTGCGTTTATAATTACCTAGAACTGAAAATTTATTGTCCCAGGGGCATGAAACTTTTACTCAAGGCTAATGATTAACAATAAAATGTTTCACAGGCTTAAATTTATCACTTATGTTCACCAGTCACATTAGATGCACAGTATAGAAATATTTTCACCACAAAAGAACTATCGTCGTGGCAGAAGATATAGTCCCCCGTGCATCTGACGCATCTAGTGAATTATCAACATATAAACATCTACTTTACTAAATACTGTATGGTGTATAAGTATTATTTGCTACCTCTGTTTTATTGCTTTCGGTTATTGTCGCTGATTATCATTAATTCTCACTGTATTGTGTTTGATGAAATTCATGTTTAACTTGGTCACATGGTTTCAAATATCGCTTTCCTATCATCTGAGATATTCTATGCTTTCATAGATGTTTGATGTAAACCTTTTTATCACACATAACTTTACATTCTTTATTCCAGACACCATTTGTACGTCAGAATACACCACATCCTAAGGAACTGAAGGCTAAAGCTCACAAGTTGTTTAGTAAAGGAAAGAATGATAGCCGTTCTGGATCGACCGACGAGCAGGTAATTTATACCTACTTTTTCTTTGATAGTAAAATATGCAGTAATTTTTTACCAATTCTATCCTTTCCCATTTAGGATGTCTCCCAGACTTTTGGTTTGGACAAAATCGAACCCGAATTAACCATCAAGGAAACAGAAGCCGATGACCTTATATCTGTTGAACAAGAACAGCAATCTTTACAAAATTACGAAGAAGTGACAAAAATTGGTCCTAAATTTTCCGTTCCTGAAACACTGGGCAAAAGTCATGAGGTTTCGATACCAAACGAACCCGTCCCTGTTCCTCCCCAACATTCTTCGGAAGTAATTGCACCAAAGGTGAATATCAATAAGCTCTTTCATTCAAGACTATGTACTTTTCTCCATTTGCTCTTAGAGCTGGGAAAACAGGAAGCAGCGAGCAGCAATCGAGTCGCTTTTAATTATATTACAGAATACGGAAGTAGAGAGGACATTGCCTGCTGCTGGGACCAGAGACGAGGATTCAGAGAGTGAGGATGTGCAAAGGCACGTTGAATTTTCGGTAACAGAAGATTCAAATAACGAAGAAAGCGTAGGGGAGACGGGTAGACCTAACAGACTTCATCGTCGAGACACCCCCCATCATTTAAAAAATAAACGAATTCACACGACTATTGATAAGGACAAAGTTGCTTCCATAATAGCACAGGTGAGCTTGGCCATCTCAAAGTGTTAGCCGATAGGTTTCTTAGATTTTCTTCTATGCGTTGTCGCCTAAAACTGAATCACTCAAATCATAACTCGTTTCTTTAAATCAATTTCATGTTGGGCTAGGCATTGATGAAGAAAGGGGACGACCTTCCAGTATCACCTTTGCCTCCAATCGACTCCGCAGAAGACCAGCCTTGTCCAGGTTTGTTAAAGAAATTTGATACAAGTGTAATACATTTTTTCATATCATTTCTGATACCTTAATATCGGTTCATGTATGTTATGTGCCTCAGATTTTAGAGGCACATTCAACGATGAGATATTTTTCGATATTTAATCGTAAGCAAGGTGCAGAAGGCTTGTGGATTACTTTTAAGTTAAGGTTGGGCTTCAAACGCATTATCTCTGGCTTGACTGACATCATTCTATATATATTAGATATCTGATTCCATTTTACTGGGTGGGGATTGTCCGCGATATGATATCTTGTACTAGTACACAAGCTTATCAACTCTGATTAATCTGTCTGAAATAGTGCGCTGTGTGAGCGCTCAAAGAATATGTTGTTCTTGAAGAGAAACGCTAAAAAGGCATAGAGTGTGGCTGAAAATTAAGTGGTTGTGGGTATAAAGTTAAAAAGTTTATAAACTTTATTTAAACGTCAATATGCCTCGAAAATTTAAAGTGTTTACAAGAAAGAAAAGACAAAAAAGTAATTAAACACTCATAGTTATCCAATGAAATGAATCATTCACCCTGTTGCATCACGTCAAATATCCGTTACCTGTAATTTAGCTTCTTTATTCATTCTTATTTGGTGGTAGAATTCTATAATTTCCTTAGAACAAACTCGTGACGATGTTGTATCATTTACTCATATCTTGATAATGTTATCAAAACTACTCATTGATACGACGAAAACTTCATTTATCACTATTCATATAATATTGATTTATTTCTAAACCTTGGGTTTATTTGAAATGTGACTCAAAATTAGTTTAACTTTCTTTAATCTTCAAAATTGAAGTCAAATTTGAGGATGATTCCACGCTGCTATATGTATAAAGTACAATGGAATCTTAGTGTTATTTTTCATTGAGACAACAGCTCCCACCCTACAATTTAATTAGCATATTTTATGCCCCGCCTCTAAAAATGATGTAAAATTATCACTGTTACTTACAGATGCAATATCAGATGCAGAACCATCGATAGAAGTGCGCGAAGAACAGTATGAAATTCATATAGAAAGAACAACAGGTGGGCTGGGCTTATCCATAGCTGGTGGTATCGGATCGACTCCCTTCAAGGGGGATGACGAAGGGATTTTCATCTCACGAGTAACAGATGGTAAACTTATTTCATATTTGCAACATTAACAATGATTAGAATTACTCTACAAGTCATAATTTAAGTACCAAAAATGATTTGGTGAAGCGAGACTGTGAACAATAATCTTATTCCAGGCGGACCTGCAGATTTAGCTGGCCTCAGAGTGGGGGATAAAGTGATTGCAGTTAACGGTGTGTCGGTCGTTAATGTGGATCACTATGACGCGGTTGAAGTTTTGAAGGCCTGTGGTCGTGTTTTGGTTTTAGTAGTTCTCAGAGAGGTCACTAGAATTATACCGCCATCAGAACAGGTGAGATTTCATTACTCAACTTTCATTATGAAATACTACTTAGTTCTGATTCTTATTTTTCCACACGTATATTTATACACTTTTTTGTATGTGCCTGTAGGCTTCCACAAGGAAAGACTCGGTGTGTTCAAGTTTGAGCACTAGCCGAGCTCCTAGTGCAACGTCTTACGTATCATCGACTGCTCTCTCCCACAATCTTGAGAACGGAGAGAGTCAGATAACACCTCACGAAACTCCAAAGGTAAAATTATAACATAGCTTGGCTGTATTTATTTGATTATTAACTTGAATGGATATCGTAAATAATTGACTAACTCTTTGTAGGTGAAAAAAATTCCTGAGCCTATACCAGCTGCTAGAGCGAGCGACGAACCTATGATGCCTGTATTGGTACATACTACCCTAATTCGGGACCAGAATGGCTTAGGTTTCAGTATTGCTGGTGGTAAAAGCTCTCCATCCTTCAAGGACAACACAGACGTAAGTTACCTGATTTGAAGAGATTGAGAATTGATGAGATGCGACAGGAATCTCTGTTTCAATATTTATCTATTAATTTTGATGATCTTGCAGGCGATATTCATATCAAGAATAACGGATGGTGGAGTCGCGCAAAAAGACGGAAAATTATTAATCGGCGATAAAGTTATATCGGTAATGATCGACGCTTATCCTAAATTGATCCATTAAGGAACGCTAATTACCACAAATGAAAACGGACACTCAATCCATACATTATGACTTACAGATAAACGGCGTTGAAATGACTGGAGCAAAGCACGAGCAAGCTGTGGGCATGCTTACAGGCTTGGAGAGGTTCGTTCGACTGGTTGTTGAACGCGAGATACCTTTCTCCCAGGCAAATCCAGCCAATTCTTTAACTCCGTCCGAGAAGTCTCCCCGTGTTATCGGAGCGCCACGTCCTTACACTGGACTTTATAATGCTAATAGTTATATGGCGAATAGACCGGGCTACCCGGGTTATCGCCGCTCTATGGATGCGGATAAAAATCTATCGCCAAGCCCGACATCGAAAACACCGCCGCCAATAAAGGGCGAAGCAATCAATGGAGCTTCTAAAATGAACGGAGTTACAGATAGTGTAAATCCGCTAAGAAATGCCACACCAACGACGTCGACTGGCACTAATAACCCAAGCCAGCCACAGCCACAACCACAACCACAACCAGCGCCGAGATATAGCGTTTCTCAAACAGCATCCGTTGCTGTACCCGCGCCAGCTGTTGAGACAGATTCTAGATCGGCATCACCACAGGAGGATATACAGGTACCGAAGCCAATCACCAACGAGGAATTTCAGGCCATGATCCCTGCTCATTTCCTACGACCTCCGACATCCTCGCCCTCGCCAGACTCCCACCAGGGCCCCGTCGTCACAGTGACTATCAAGCAACCCGATAACCTCCCACGGGATATTAACTTCCCCCCGGCGCCAACCAACATTGGCAAAGTTACCGAGACCATCACTAAGAGCACTCTTACCGAGACTGTGGTCACTAGAGTCACGGACAACGAGCTGGTTCAGCCAGTCATCATTGAGGTATGTGCCTCATAGACACCAGCATGCAATTCTCACCTTAACTTTATAGATAGCAGATTTACATCATAGTTATATTATACATTTTCTGTATGATATCGCACCATTCAAATACACATATACTATACAATGCTGCTCTTAACACAAACAGTTGCCGATGCGTTATTATCGAGTTTGCTTCAACTCAACCGGATTACAGAAATTGAATGAATGTTATGGTAGGTTTAGTCGACGAAGACAAGAACTTTCATTCAGACATATTTGAAAAGTTATAGTCGTACAACAATTCGGAAGAGAATGTTTGCGGTAAGTTTATCGCTGTGCGACAATGTGGATTGGTATTAGACATTTTGAATATCATTTAAAACTACATCTGATGACGAATGTTATTGTTCTACAATTAATGCTCTTCCTAACTTCTGAATCAGTCGAGATACATTTATCTCTAACACGTAAATTACAGTAATTAGATCGGATTAGCGAATGATGGCGCATGCTGCATGCATGAAATATTTACAATAATTCAAATTTATAACTTCTAATCTTACAAGTCTATTGAAATTTGCAAAAGAATTTGTCTTTCGTTGAGAATTTCATGACGATACATGAAATCGTGTTACTATTTCTGCACCCCATTACACTTCAACATTCATTTTTGTTCAAGTAAAACTCGCAGAATCTCATATTGCTTTCTTTTGTTCGCATGATAAAGTCCGGATATTATTACCTGAGGATAAATTCGGCTTATTTCCCTTTGCCAAATCTTTATTCCAGGATAATGAATCCTTTTTTCTTGCTAACGTAGTTTTACTCCATAGCCACTGTAACAGTTGCGCGTAATCCTTTGATGTATTAATCGAAATAACGCATGGGCAATATTCCCTAGTTAATCGTAGAAGTACGATGGTGAAATTTCAAAACTGGTGTCACTACTATTTAAAATTGCAACTAATGCACGTGTTTCATGTATACATAGATATCGAGGTATATAGCGAAGTTGTTGGAACATTATTTCATATGCATCAATGACTAATTTTCCACTTGTCTCTTTGGTTTGGCTGAAGATTTGCTTTAATCACGATTAATTGTGCCAATTATTCATTCAGTCACAGACACAAAAATATTCTCACTTGTTTGCATCGAATCAATTTAACATTTAGGATTGCTTTTTAACTGCTAGACCAAACTATTTGATTTTTATTAATGAATTTTCGAAAGTTACCTAGACCATTTTTTATGTCAGATTATCACGAAGCTGAGTATTATCTGAATCACTCGCAAATCTTTCCAGAATCAATTCTACAAAGAAAGTATACATTATGTATGAGACAATGTGATCACTTTCTTAGAACGTTAATTATGTTACCTCTAATAATCGTTTGTAGTATAGTAGTTCTTACAGCATATTTTAATGGTTTTAAGATTAACTTATCTTGACTATAATTACCTCTAATTGTAAGACTTTTTACATAGGTAGAAACAAGTAACGTAGGTATGAGTTGAAAATTAATTTGGAGGAATAACAGAAACAATACGTATTCACCATCAGAAACAAATTAAAATACAAAATTCTGACCAATTAGGCTCATAGACTGTGCCAGCAAAACGTTGTACAGACAATGATCAATTTCAGATTCCAGTCAAAGTTAGAGTCTGAAATTAGGGTAAAATATTATTAGAGACGAAATTTGATATCGTTTCTACAAGTTTCAAGATTGCACAAAAAGTAACTAACGAAGAGTTTGCATAGCTTTAGATTCCTCGTGTAGAAATCTTATGCCTTTGTTTTTCATTGCAACTGTAACGTAATGTTTTCTCGGAGTTTTCAATTCAATTACTTCCTATGTATCTGATATTATCTGCTCTATGGTAAATTGTTTTTGATAATGTCTGGCTTCGACGTTTGCTTGCTCAAAAATTGAGGCCTTATATTCTGGCATGGAAATAGGTAAGTATTGTTACATTATTTGGAAATTATTGGATCTCATTCGGAACTAAGAAATCTCCCAAGACGAGCGCCATACAGTGAAGTAGGTGATTGATGAATGTGAAATACAAAAATGGGAATCTCTTGGCTTGAGATAAGTTTTATGCTGTAGGGGAGACCACGGTGAGATAGACTATTCGTTATGATTTGGAGAACGATTGGTAATACATTTTGGATTATAGCTCACAGTTCATTTCAACTTGGTCTCTCGCTACTATTTCGGGGAGATTTCTCGTAACTTTTTTTTCTGATTTTTTAACGCAATATTCTATTATCAACAGCAACATTCATGTGTCACATCATGATTACACATCTCGTATTAAACGATCAAATATCATGAGCATTCATTCGAAATTCAGTTCAAAAATCATTTCCACACAGTACAACAGTCTGATGAAGATAAAACGATAATTACATGATTTATAGTCATGCTAGAACTAAATGATAGCGTTTACCCTGTTTAGATTCTTTGGCAAAGCTACGCTTTCACTTTCCATTTAAACATCACAATTGCAGAATGGGCTGTTTCATTTACTGAACAAACACACTTTGGATTAAGACGCCTAATTTCATGCCACCGTGCAAATTCAAACGTTACTGTATCATTATCAATGTATCATTATCTTGCTCATTCCATAAACTAACTTTTAATTAAACTTCCGATAGACAACTTATAGGCTCTCTGACCAATTTGGATGATTGAATTTGGTAAGTGATTCAGCCCTGAGAAGATTTACCTCACTGATGCTTGCTGCTTCTTCTTGGAGTTATAGCCTTCGCCTATAATTGCACTAAATTCCTAAATTGCTAAAACTTTTGATCCTCCTCACCTTCCCTTCTCCTCCAGTCCCAAAACTGGCCACTACTCTGTTTGAAATTGATTTGTATCGTAGTTTTTTTCCCACAATTCCATTAAATACAAACCGATCCTTTTTCGTGTAAATAATTGTAAGAATAACCCTTATTCTTCTGATACACCTTACTAATTACCAATTGTCCAGGACGTGGAGCTGGCAAAAGAAGGATCCCTTGGGTTTAGTATTATCGGCGGAACGGACCACTCGTGCACGCCGTTCGGAGTTAAAAAGCCTGGAATTTTTATATCTCACGTAAGGCATCAAGGATTTCTATTAGATTGAAATTAGTAACCAATAGTTGTGTGGACAAATACCAAACGCGACCCAGTTCTAAACATTTTTTAGTTCAAACTGAAAGTAAATCTCAGCTGAATTATCTAACAATACTTTAAATGGATTGTCTCTCAGGTGGTACCTGAGGGCATAGCAGCAAAGTCTGGAAAGCTGAGAATGGGCGATAGGATATTAAAAGTAAATGGGACTGATGTAACGAATGCAACGCACCAGGAAGCTGTGATGGAGCTTTTGCGGCCTGGTGATTCTATCACGCTTACCATTCAGCACGATCCACTGCCAGACAGTTATCAGGTCAGTGATATGTCGTACCTCTGAAAAGCAATTCATAACAATGAAAGCAAATGGGCTTCGTATCTTGCTTAAAAACACAGTATAAAGGATAATAATTTTCAAGTCTCACCACGCGTCACATTGCCCTAGTCAAAAGAGCTATGCTTGTATGTTAAAACTGGTCTCTATATAAGGCGCATTTATTTCTTTTTTTTCTTCTTTTATTTGCAAATCTTGACGCTTGCCAAATTAACTATCTTCTATTTCATTATATTCTTCAATCTTTGGTCAATCTTATCTTCCACCACATACCTGCATACATTGCCACAAGCAGTTCTTGTCGGATAATAATACCAAAGTAAAACGAAACTGTTTCAACTAAATTCTACTAAACCACTTGAAGAAAAAACATTTTCTTTTTACCGCAGTCGTCGCAGTGGATCACACAAAGTTCTCTTTAATCTCTTGTCGCAGCTCTCTAACTATATGTCATATCATATCATTTATTTCACAAGCTGGTCGAAATAGAGTACATTCCAGTGACAGTAAGTAAAGTGACGTTAAGACCTGTTTAATGTTCTGCTGTTTTCTTTCTATCAAATAAATATTGCATAGAAATAGATGCCAAGGTGTTTGCATGTGTGTGCCACAGAATTTCGCTACCTTTGTCAATCTTGAACTATTTTCTATACCTTTTAATGCTCTGAAATCGTATTCTTTGAATCCCAGGTACATTGTGGCGTCAGATTTAATAATTCCAACAGAATTCCAATCGAATTGTGAAAAATATTCTTACCACAGATTTATTATGTTCAGATTGCGAGAGTTGATTGAATTTTTTAAAATCCCAAATTTGTATTAATTTCTTCGTTCTTTAAACTCGACTTTAACGCAAAAAGTTTTTAATATTTTTTTCAGGAATTGACAATAGTAAAAGAACCAGGAGAAAAACTTGGTATGCATATAAAAGGTGGCTTAAGAGGACAGCGGGGAAACCCTCTGGATCATACGGACGAAGGTGTATTCATTTCAAAAATAAACTCCGGTGGTGCTGCCAGAAGAGATGCCAGACTAAAGGTAGATAATGAAAAGATAAAATTTTCTATTCAAGGGAAGCTGAGTATCTGATATTTGATACGATATTATATTTTATGTCTATTAATTTGTGGTCCAGGTTGGAATGAGATTATTGGAAGTCAACGGTACCTCCTTGTTGGGCGCGACGCATCAAGAAGCAGTAAACATTCTGCGGTGTTCAGGAAACACGATAACTTTAGTAGTTTGTAAAGGATATGACAAAAACGACTTAGAACAGTCATTGCACATGTCCGGAGGCCGGGATTCAAAGCAGTCAAGAGCGTCTCGAGAATTCAGGGACTCGGTGACTGACGAAATAAAGTCCTTGTCGCAGAGCGTATCTAGTTTAGATCGTGACGACGAAGACACAGCCACCATTCGGCAAGAGCAAGAAATGAAAGCTGAATTAGTTGCTTGGGAACAAGAAGAACGAGAACGAGCTCTTCTGGAGTATAGAGAAAAGTCCACACCTGAGAAGGTACTTTTGTCTTTCCCCTCGCCACATTGGACAAGTTTCTATTATTATTATTAATTTACCGACATTGTAATTTGGTCTGCTATTGTTACGAACAGGTATTGGATGTTGTGAGAGCAGCTGAATCTTTGGTAAACAAGCCAAACAGTCCGGTTGATATGCTCGTACCTCCCAAGTCCCCGGGTGGTACAAAGGACCTAAAAACAACTACCATCGTCATGACCAAGCACACCTTAGCTCCCCAGAATCCCACAGTGAGTACAAAGCTTTTATTTCAAATCGTAGAGTATTAAGTATCTTGTGAACGAAATGATAGATGGAATGCTAGTATATTTATGGATCTGCTTAAACTTTGGAGACTCAGAAAGCACGATGATTAATGCATGCTATGATAATGTGTATTGGCTGATTGATTAACGAGTTCCTATCTTGTACACTAAAACCGGATACATTGTCCCATCATTTTATATTCTCAAATATTAGGCAATTATGTGTGTGTATTACCTACACAATTTAGGTAGTTGAATTGAATAATCTAGTGCACAGATCACTGTGAAAAACATGAAAGCATTTTCATATCCAATTTTTCTTGAGCTGAAACTGAGTTTTTTTTTTTTATTTATAAAATAAAATTATTGTAATTTATTTATTAGTAGAGCCGGCGGTTTTTAAACCTTCACGACGTAAACCCTGACCTCAAGTAGTCCAAAATGTTTATCCTTAGAAATCGGTCAATCCCAAACTGAAATTGCTGTGTAAGTTGCTTTCCTTAGGTTTTCTTTCTCACCAACAGTCTGTATAATTTATTTTCTGAATGATTCGATGTCACATGTATTTTGGAAAGCGAATTTATCGTATTATCACACTACGTTATTAGACTTCAACTACGACCTGTTTTTCCTACGTTTCCTACGCTCCTTAGCTTTTTCAAATACAGAAGTTTGATAATATAGGTATATCTTTATAAATTGAAGTATTATTTCATGCACATACACTAAATGTAGCACAGCGAAATAGTAATGCCATAAATACCTCATTGGGATTAATTGAAGATTGTTCACCATATTGCTATAATAGACAAACGCTGTGTATTATTATGGCATGAGTATACATATATATACATATATCTAATTGTTTTGTACCGATTTTATATGTACCAAGTGCAGTATTATTATTTTGGCAACACTTGGGTTATTATTTTTTTTTTTACCGTTACATAATACTTGGGTGTAAATTATTTACTAATTATATATATATATACATTATACATATAATTTTGCTTAAATCGCGCATGATACGTATTATCGATGTCTAGCATGCTCTTAAGAGCAAAGAAAAGAAAGTTGAAATATTTGCAGACAACGGAAGGCGATAGCACAACTTTGGCAGCCCTATAACAAGAGCAAGCTATCCATCCTCTTCCCGTTTTCCCTGCGTCTGCCCTGCGGACTTATGTGCCATAAACAATTATTAATTATATACAATGTTATATGCATATTATGCCATTATTAGAATCTCATACCTATATTATCGTTAAACAGTACCTTGTTATTCTCTGTTATAAAAACTGCCACCAAACTGCTAAGCAGGATTCTTAGTGCGATGTCAATAATTGACGAGCGAACAAAACAATGTTGTTTATTTTATTAAATAAGGTAAACTATATCGGCGAAGTATGATATATTTTTTCAAAAAAATTACATACTTCCTGTGAACTTAACTCGCACAAACAAATGTATTCTCCTCCAGTTACGCCACGATCATTTCAATGACCATAAAAGTAGCCCTGTAAGACAATATGCGACAGAGCTGGTAGCGAACCCAACAAGGCTTTTCATTCTTATCCAAGCTTTGATAATACGAAAATCCGAGAAATTACAATTCCGTATTGAGAGGTATTCATTTTTTTTCCTCTCGAAAATCGTGCCCAAATGTCATAAGTGGGTATATATTAGGGTGTTTTTTATTCGCACTTTTTTCTCATTTTGATTCTTACGCCTCGTCGACTAATTTAAAAATTAATTATTCGGAATAGATTGAGGGGGTGTAAGAATCAGAATGAGAGAAAAGTTCAAATAAGAAGCACCCTAGTATACGTTCATACACAGATATATTATATCGTTTAGTTTATAAATGTGGATCGTGTTTTCACGGCTGTTTCGTGTATGTGCATACTCAAATATTTTCAATGAACTTTCTTGAATTCAATTATGCTCTTTTCAAAATTGAAGACGTATTCAAGCCTTAGCATTTCTGCATATCAGGCATATGAGCAAATTCACAGTATACTCTCATCATACGAAATTCGGGCAAACTAAAATAAAAATTATACACATACAGGGCTAGATGTCTAATTCTTTAATTCATTCAAACCGCTTCTACTAATAAAGTGAATGTTAGTCAATTGTATCGAAGAAATGATGTAAAGAAGCCCGTTCCTAAATGAGAAGTCTGCGGTAGTGAGGGTACGCTTGAAATGCTATTACGAGTCATTGAAACTGAGACATCTCGAATCATGTGACTTGCAATGTCAATATCATTTCACCAATGTTCATTTCCAAATTTGGAAGCAGGATTATAGTGTATATACCAAAAAATCGTGTAAAAAGTTAAAATGTATTAATTGATATGAAAGAAAAAGAAAAAGAAAAAAAAGAAAAAAAAATTCACTCAACGTCGAAAAAAAAATCTTATAACTATTATAAAGTTATTTATGCCGTGTTAAGGTTTGATGTTAATCAAAAGTAAATTTGAACAAATTTGATATAAAACTTGAAACAGAGTTCTTGATACTTTATTATCTGTGAAAATTTATTAAAAAAAGAAAAAAAAAAAAAAACTGCCGTAAATGCGTAGTTTCAAATTATGCATACGTAAATAAAATACTTGAAGAAAGTATTGAAGCTACACTCAAAATGCACTCACATTTTTACCGAATAAATATATACATGGTACGACTTACAATTAGTATATATTTTGGCTAGTTAGTATCAAACTAGTTGAATTTTCTAATTCATCAAGTGTACATATGACGCGTTATTCTCGCAATGATTCATATAAGACAAGACTCATTGCTGTTTTGTTAGAAACTGCAGCTCTTATTTCAATTCTACACGTTAGTAGTGACAAATAACGTTCAGAAAATGCCAGGAGAGTGACACACTTTGCCGCAGTTATCTTAACGAACATGGATTTAATGTAAAATGTGTCGCAGCAGGGTTCAAAATAGCAGTAAAGGCGAGCACTTGGTTTCATTAGATTGAATTTATTCGTTTGCCAATAGAATCCTCATTGCGTAACGAAAAGGCTCATTAGAAAAAGAAAAAATTTTATATTCAAGGAAGAGTAAGGTCAAAAGTAAATTTTATATACGAAATAAAGGTGCAGTTATGTACTTTCATTATATTCATACATATATATTATTTTACAAAAAAAAAAAAAAAAGTTTGATATAAATTCTAGAGCATACTTTATCATTTTTCAAAATCCGTTTAATGTAAATTTCTATGTAATTTCATTGAACTACAGGTGAGCCGTAACATTTTCAAACACACAACAAGTATAAGTGCGTTATCACAAGGTCCACGAATCAGAGAAAAAATAATATTTCCTCTTTGAGTTTTCAATCATATGTAGATAAGAAATTGATGCGACGGTGCCTAGATTAAACCGTCTTTCTCATCCTAATTCATACAAAATTTCTGAAAAGTCTCATACCATAGATTAGCAGAGTTCCTTATCGAACATAGGTGTACGAATTTTAGTAAACTGTACAGCTATGCATACAAGTGTGAGTAAACCAGTGCAGAGAAGGAAGTAAAATCTTTTTTGACTCGGTGTAAAACACGTGGGATATAATATGTCCAGGAAATGCAACGGCTTACTTGTATTTGCTGTTATATAAATTCATATCACTAATGGAATATAAATCAGTGTACTGTATCTATAAATTTTCTATAAATGTTATATGTTGACGTAAATCTAATGGACCAGATGTTTATATATATAAGAATATTATTTATCTAAATATAAAATAAAATGATGTTGATGTTAAAGTTCCATCTAATTAATAATTAAACTTGTGCGATATGTTTGACATTTTTAATCAAAATAATGTTGGCTTCTTCTTGGCAAAGCGGTGTAACGCTCTACTATTCAATGACGGTGAATACTCAAAGGCCTAACGTCAAAAATATCTAATAATAAATTAGCTGCTCCGTTTATTTCAATTGTTTGTCTGAATGGAATTGACTCTAAAATCTTTTAAACAATTTATCATTATTAGGATATTTTATCTAACAATATGACATGCAGCTTTTTTTCCTAGGCTCATTACGATCTGATTAAAGCACAAATTATTACAATCAAGTGTATCTAGTCATAGAATTTGAGCCTAACATTGCTTTAAAAAGAAGTGCCCAGCATATCCTCAGTTGGGATAAGATAGATAGGGTATAAAAAAAGTAAAAAAAAATAAAAACACAACTAATTTTGAGATAGATTTTATTAACACGTTTACAACAAAAGTGGAAAGTTGATATCCATTAATCCTAACTGTGTCATTGCAATAATGAAATGAGATATAATATTGTTTGGTAGATTTAGTAATGACAAAGATCACTTGGTTCAACTCGTTACAAGTAGCGCCCTAAGTGTTAGATTCTCTATTTTTAACAGCAGCGTTGAGATGGATATGAAAATGTTACTATGTATTAGGGTGTTTGGGAGAATTAGGTATTATTCTTACTGACCATCGACCCCTCGAATCCATTATATGTAGTTGGGGGTCCGATATCAGAAGGAAGACGACAATTTTCTTGTTTCAAATGCCCTATCAATGAGTATATTGAGAAACCGTTGATTACACGTATTAGTAATATTACTGTTATTTGAAAATTCTGTTGGAAAAAATCAATGGTGTCTTTTGGCCCCAGATTAACAGTATTCAACATTGTGTTCAACGCTGTAATCGCTGAGGAATCAGTAAAAATCGTCAGAATTTTATTAACTCAATAATACTCATGAACATAGACGATTTTTCCTTGCAGTGCTGTCCACCTGTTACTATATAATTTTATACCAAAATCTACTCATGGTGTACATGTATAGCTGTATTGTTGATCATTGTAAAATGTCTCAATCTACTTAAGTTCAGGTGGAAAACATTCAGTAATTCTATATGCCATCAAATGATGATTCAATAAACCTGATCTTTATTTTCATTACAACTACTGAATATGAGTGTGGCAGAAAGGAAATCTGGACAAAGTAAATCTCACATTTGAGCTTTTTTTTTTTTTTTCTTTTTTTTTAATTCCGTCATCGACGTATTTAATACTGCTGGATTCATTCAAGTATACATACCTGGAGGAAAGAAAATCTATAAGTAACGATATAAAATTTTATTACTGTTATTTTATGAAGACTAATAATATACGAAGAACTTCGTTGACTTAGTGGAAAGGACAATAATAATCATAATGAAAATGAAAACTGGACAAAGAAAATTAGTCATTATTAATTGATAGAAACAGAGAACTATATTATTATTGTACTATTATTCTTTGACATTAAGTATATTATTTATCATTGCTTATCTTTGATACCTCTATCGTCTTATCTCTCGACTACATTTTAATACTATTTTTAATATATTATCGGCAATAACTAATGTGACAAATCAATAAATCTCATTCAGTTGTATAAGATAATCATTGACTACGTGTCTTAGTTCATTAAACTTGATGCTAGTATCTTTTCTCTTTTTGTTTGCCAAAAAGAAAAAAAAATCTGTAGACTCTCTTTCTTTCTCTCCGTTTGATTCCGAGTATCTTTCAGTTATTTACATTATCACCTGGACAGTAGCAAAGCTTTAGTTAAGATTATTGAGTAAAAGCCAAAAGCATCCATTAACCATGCACAAATAAACTGTATGATAATCTTTTTACTTTCTTTCATACCTACTTTGACTAACAATTTAACTAATATCTAGTATTTTATTTGATTCACTCAGTTAATTACCAAAGAAGCGGCTGCTGGAACATCCGTCGATGATCCTATCTCACCAACTTCCCCTGCCTTTTCCACTCTTCCACATTCTAATACAAAAATTAAAGACTATGATCGGTATCCCGCTACACAAACCCTTCCCCCTCCACCTGCTAAGAAATTATCACTTGGCTCACAGCGGAATGTTACCTTCTCGACACTTCCTATGTCTTCAAAAACCACAGAAATCACAGGGCAAGCGCCTACGCCATCCAAAACTTTAACATCATCGGCTAGTCGAACGACATTAATCGATTCATCCGTTCCTTACATCAAACCTCCCCAGTTCCGAATAAAACATCGTCCCATCTCTACACTGGTCAGAACACCTTCCGCGGAAGATGTCAATTCACAAAAACGATTTTCCTTACACGATCCTCTCGACAGCCAACATCCACGCTCCACTCGACTACCTCCTACTCCGTTGACAAGCCCTGGGTATATGGGAATAGTCACTCCCTCTCCTCCCTTTAAAGATACACGACAGATTGCACGCTCTGTTCATGGAAATTCTCAGGTTGAGGTGGGTCCTACTTGCATGATTACTACTAATTAACTAAAGCTGAATATTTGTATTTCATCACATGTAAAAGAGGTGTAGGTTGTAACAAACTAACATACATTATATTATATTGATTGATTGCTCCGCTGCCTATATTGATAACAATTACGAATTTCAATGAAAAATATTGCTATTTGAATGCTGTTGCACTGAATTTCGAGGGGGATTTCGCTTGCGCGAATCAAGTTCTTTCCATCATTGAAATTGAAATATTATTCACGTAGTGAAATAATATTGCATGACAACTTGTAACACATTGAAACCCTTTCTCAAACTCAAACAATTCTCATCTAGGGCAAGTGATAATTCGTTCAAGTTGACTCTTGCTCTTTAGTTATAAAATCAGTAGAAGTACCGTTCCATTTAAATTTACAGAGTCAACAATTTTTCACACTGAGCTTTTCCAATAAACTCAAATCAAAGATATTATGTGTTTATATAAGTTCTTCTTGGTGATTGCACTATTTAAAGTCTAAGGCATAATGTTTGCACTTTTATTTCTGATGTTAAACTCCATCAAGTGTTGTGATTTGTGGCCAATTGTGAGTCGTCGTCTTATTGTTAGAATGTTCGAATCTATTTACCAATACGAGTATTAATTGAATACAGCCTACATCAACACCGTCCCCGACGCCAGCGCCGATAAAGATGTCTGTCAGTGATCGGAAAAGATTATTTGAAACTGCTATGGAAGAGCACCTTAAACCTTCACCGAAACCAGGTGAGAATCCTCATCATTAAGTTGTGCGTCTACCAAATAATTATGAATAACTTGAACATTTCCTCAACGATAATAACATGTGCTGTACTAGGGGGTCAAACGTTCTAGCATGCATCAAATCTCCAATTTGTAATTTATCTGTTTTAGACAAAGTCTTCAGTTTTCTAAGCCAAGATGAAGTTGAAAAGATGAAGCAAGAAGAAGGTAAGAGACTTTTAGACTTCCTGATTTACTGATCTTCTTCCTTATTGAACTTGTCTAGAAAGTTGGAAACCAGTTTTGGTACATTCGAATTTAAATTTCTGAATTTCAGAAAGAAAAATCGCCACGTTGACTAGAGACGAATTGAAATCATGGGCCCAGATAGATGAAAACGAGGGCTTAGAAGAGTCTGAGGATATGATGGAAGAGCAGGACAACAGAAGACCTAAGTAAGATTGACTGAGCCGCCTCACACTCGCACAACAAGATGCACCTTCACTAGCCCCTTCCTGCGCCCTGTCTTTTTTGCATTGGTTTTAACTATTTACCCTCGGTATAGTTTAGTATGATAGTTATTAGAGTGAATACTTTGGTATATGGCAAAAGGTTCAGGTGTGGGTATCTTTAGCGGAGTACGCTTTATGTCAATATTGAGCGTACCGTTCAGACATGCGTTCATTTTTCCTCATTATAAATTTGAAACGCCATTCCTTTACACTCATGACGATTTAATTCGCGAAAATGTTATTCTGACATCGGATTATTTTCGACAAAAAGATTCGCACAATTGGTACACACTCTTGCGATTGACTGTTCATTAGGAATGCTTATCAAATACGATTATCAGTATTTTTCTTTAAAGTATTCATTCTATTTTATTCATGGTATCCTTTGGACAAGTAAACAACGTAACGAAATATTTCGAAGCGACTTTAAATCAATAACATCTCAATATTAATGCACGAGCCTGTGACCATATTGTTATACCTATTGAATAAGAATTTATTTATCGCGAATTAGCATGCCTTTGATGTATGTTCCATGGAGTAATTGTTGATCATTTATCTACATTTTTTTTTTCAATATTTTCTTATCGTATATTGTGTAAATATTTGTCGATCTCTATCCATATGATAGATTTCCAAATTGTAGAAACAACATGATAAAAATAAGCGCGTATGTAATTACTTAGGCAGCTGTAGTTTTAAATACTTGCGAAAATTTTTTTTAAAATACAATGCAAGTCACCGAATTGCACCGCGTTGTACTAACTGTGTGGATACTAACTATTCAACTCGACGCGTCGTGTCTGAGGTTTCTAGAATACTTTGTTCGGTATTGTAAAGACATTTGTATAGGGAATGCATTTCGTTGTTTTCATTTTTCTTAACTTCAATACCTCTGTGAACATAATTGTTACACCTTTATCAATTCGTGTGTACCTAAACTTGTACCTAAACTTTTTAGTTCTTACAAAATAATGCTTTGGGACTTGCTTCCTTAGTCATTCTGTAGATTGAAAATTAACAACCGTTGACGTATTAACTTATAAGACTCTTAAATTTATTATTTATAGATGTTCATTCTAGATTTTCATTTAGTAGGCGCGTGTCGTATTATTAGTTTGCACATAATCGGACTTTACTCGTTGTCTGATCATTGAATTGGAATCGCAAAATTGTAGATAGACTTTTATAACGACATATTATAGTATGTGCAATGAACAAGAGAATATATGAATATAATTGTTTAGCTTTTTAATTTTGGAATTCCCCATTCCAACTGTTACATTATTTTATTTATTTATTCTTCATTATACCGTGAGAAAAATTAGTTAATTAATTTAAATTAATTTAGTCACATGTAAATTTAGGCTCTCGAAAGTCTGTCTCTCTACTTCTACTGAATGCGAACATATTTTTTCCTCACTACATTAATTCTTTCTCTGTCGCCCTTACATGTAGATTACTCATACTATATCAAATTTATATACCTAATTTGGTGCGAGAATTAAAATACTACTTTATCAAATCTATTTAGGTAA
Organism: Tenthredo livida; assembly: GCA_963992785.1. Lineage (NCBI taxonomy): Eukaryota > Metazoa > Arthropoda > Insecta > Hymenoptera > Tenthredinidae > Tenthredo > Tenthredo livida. The sequence goes on from OZ023064.1 coordinate 61,730,698, forward strand.
TCTTAGATCCACTACAGTATATATCTCTATATATACACACACACACACGCTCATATTATGTATTAATTTCTTTTTTTATTTCATTTTATCTCTGTAGTATATTAACTCATGAATTTTTGTACTAAACCTACAGAAATTCAAATTGTTGTATTACAAACCAAGAATTTCTACGATACAATCATGACTGTCCGTTATCATGAAATTGACTTGCGTTTATGTATTAATTTATTTAAGAAGTTCCATGATTCACTTGGGGATGCAACAATGTGACAATTACTCTATTATTCTGTGTTACGTTCAAAGGTCACTTAGAGTTTTAATTCTTGATGAAAATACCAGTTAGTGTAACTCGCTCCATATCATTTAATTCGCCATTTATTATTCTAATCATACATTGTCATCACGGGGAATCCTCAAGTACGTTATCGAAAGTTCTATATTAAGATAATCGATCGATCATCATATGCTTTGTCTTACCATGAAAGGTTGATCTTCTGCTTATGTTTCACCGAGGAAAGCTTACAGATACTAATGTTACAGACGATACATATTTGAGAAGTTTTATAAGTACAACATAATTGCTTTTATCGTATCTTTCCTCTACAATCGATAAATTCCAAACATGCCTTGAATCTGTTGCTTTCTAAACGATCCATTATAATATTATAACTTCTAAAGTCTGCTGGTTTATACATTTACATGGTATTTGTACGTTAGTATTTGTACATACTCATTACGACGTATTTCTTCGCATTGTGTATTGTTTTTGCTTTTGTATTTTTTATAAATAAAAATTAACGTTAAGACGCCGTTTTAATGATTTGTCAGTACGCATGCTCGTTGACCTTCCAGTAGCCGACTGAGCTCACGGAGCCCTCATCCTCTCCTACATAACGCACCCACCATCGTCAGGACTGCCAAGGCCGAGCGACGCCTGAAGGATAGAATGATTCAAGAGGTAACATGCCATTTCATTCCATTTTCTTTTTCACATTCCCATATCCCGCCTCACTCATTTCTGGCTATCTAGTCCGTTGGCAACACCAATAATAATTCCTTCAAGTCGACTTGCATTATATTTTACACCTATTCTATTCATGAAGCATTAATTTTCCTTTTACAGGGCTTAGCATCGGACGAGGATGAAGAGAACCATTTGACTCCTGCCGAACAGCGAGCATTAAGGGCTGAAAAGCGGGCAGCGTGGCGTCAGGCACGGCTCAAGTCTCTTGAGCAGGTAAAGAGTAGCTCTAAAACTGTTGTTCTTTTCATATGAAATCCGGACTTTGGTTCTATAAAACTTTTATAATAGAGCGTAACGTGCAATAATACTTGGGCTTTTTTATTTAAGGATGCTCTCCAGGCACAAATAGTAATTAAGAAAATGAACGAAATGATGGATACAACGGGGAAGCCGGATGTTTTAGATGCGATTACTGTTGAATCTGCAGAGCCCGCTGTTGAGCCAGAAAAAGTAACGGAAGTGAGTCTTTGAACTTTCGTATATTATGACTGATAGTACTCCGAATAATAAATGTATAATTAATCAATTAACCATAGAACATGATTTGCATTGATTTTGTTCTTCAACATAACATAACTTGTTACTAATTGCTCGTTTTTGTGTAAACCGATTCTAACATAATCTTTGCAAGCCAATTTCCACGTCACAACTACAATGGCTTTGATTTCTCTTTCCCCCTATGATAGTTCACTACATTACGGCCGTCTAGTGCAGATTTTCCTAAACTTGCTCTACGCAGCAAGCTCGGTCCTCCAAAAGCCGTACGCGAATGCGAAAAAGTAGTGGACGAAAAGGTCACTCGACGCACTGAGGAGTATGTGGACGAAGTGACCGGTGAACGACGCGTGCGAACTATCGAATACGTCGAGAAACTGATTGAGCACGAGGTACTGAACGTCACTTTGGACCATTGTTTCATCTGCATTATTGTTTTTTTTAGAATTTTCTCGATGGCGGAGTATATCTACGATTCTCTACGATCGATAGCTAAAATTCTGCAATGCAATGCCCGACTGTTTTTGTTCCACTTTTTTTTATCTGTTTCACGCTATTTGTTTCAGACACGTTGTAATTTTTTAAATCACGCATGCCGATAGCATGTCATATTAGAAAAACTATAATAAAACAATTTACCATCCTTCGCACAAGATAAATGAGTCCGAAGAGAAATATCAAGTCTTATCAGTAGAGTTATATGGTATTTTGTTTCCCTTATTTTTCTCTTCTTCTCACATGCAGACACAGTAGCACCGATGAATATATACCTTCAAATTATATTCAGTATCCAAATAACTTACACTATATTGGTATTGAACTGTTTTCTTTCCTAAATCATTAACTACTAATTCTCTCACTGATAGTGTTATAACACTTCTTCTTGTTTGAAGATCCCAACACTCTCACCTGGAATGCAACCTGCACTGCCTTGAGCCACTCATTTTCTTTCCACTGATTACTGACAAACTGTTCTTCTACTATCGGTACGCTCTACATGTTTTAAGTGACTTAACGTCGCCAAATAGTTTCAAATATAGTCTTACTCTTGTTCAACTAACATGAAACATCTTTTGTGTTCCGAGTTTCATTATTCTAACTGTAAGATATTAATTTTACTGTATGTTTAAAAAATGTTCAATGATGCGATGCAGAACTAGATAATTTTTAATGCATCCCCTCATGGTATCTAGTGTGTTTTAATCGAGTCCCTGTATTTGAATATCTATGTCTCACAAAGCTGAACTTGTCCTAAAATTTATCTTTAAACTAGGTTGAAACTCTGCGAGATAAAATTATCTCATTGGAGCTCAGTAATGCTGAAGAGGAAGTGGAGAGTATCGGAGAGACTGGTGCCAGCGATGCTGAGAGTGAAAGCGAAGATCCCACGGCTCAAAGTTCTCTGAGTTCACCCGTCGAAGAGAAAGACATTGAATCACATATTACTATACCAGCCAATGTTAATCTTCCATCGAATATGTCATCTAAAAAAAAAAAACGAAGGCGTTCGCGAAAGGGTCGTCATTAATAATGAAAAATCATCAGAACGTTTATAAAACCTCTGACAATATTCATCTAGGATAGTATTGAAGATATGCATATTATGGAAAGTCATTTTATTGTGAAATCATCATGCTTCGTCTTGAAGTATAAAATCTTACGTAATATTTTTGCGCCCATTATCATAGAATCTTTATTTTGGCACAGTTTCCCAAGTATAAAGTTGTCGGAAGACAAACAAGTACATATAATGATCCGTACATTACAATGTGTTGACAGTCAGCACATTTTTGTCTCAAATTGAGCCCAAAAATTTGCTTTCAGTTTACTCATACATAGTATGGCGGTGAGACAATATTTTACACCGACATTTCTATATGCATACCTATAATTGTCTAATTCTTTGAGGGTGTCAGGTTTTACCAGAAATATACATTCCTCATTATTTTTCTGAAAATACAATTAAACATCACATACTAATCTGATTTACCAGCTATTTTGAATAGCATAGCTATACGTGTTTGCTATTAAAAAAAAAAAAAAAAAAGTGGGTGAGTAAATTGATGATAAAAATAAAAAATAATTATACAATCGGGTAACGAAGGACCAATTGTTGACTATTTCATTGTTAGAAATACCGAAAAATGCCCTATAATATATTTGCATAGTTTTATAATATATATTGATGTATATTCATGAATAACTTGGCATATATATATATTTCAAACGATTGTAGACTGCGCTGCTTCACATTTGGTAACGCCGATAAGATCTAGTTAAGGAAAAGATTATTAGTTGAATTTGTTCGAAATTCGAATGACTACTAACAGCTAGTATTATAGAATAGCAGATAATAGTTTATTGCCGTCTATTTCAGATTATTCAGAAAACGTCCACAATCATACAATGAAAGATCTCTATAAACTTAGAATGTACGAAATGAGCTACGCCCACAGCGAGTGTAACTTTATTAAATAACTTGGTACTTTTCTAAAATTGAAAACTAATTTAATAAATAGTTAATAAATAATAAGAATATGAATAACATTGTTGGTATAATACGGTGAATATATTGTTATAAAACGGTACTATAGCTTTGGAATAAAAAATTATTAGGAAATGAAAAAAGCAATCTGATCTCGAAGTTATGCCCCACACAGATTGTCGAATATTTTATTTCGTATAAGTTACCCGTTGATTTTAGATTCTACGGGATCTTTGTTCCATTGATGGATTGAAAAGCCACATAATAAATCATACAAACATATTGTGCAACTAAGAATACAGGAAAGTGGCCAGAATCTTTATCTGATCACAATCATTTCATTTTATTATTTTATTTTATTTTATTTTATTTTATTTTATTTTATTATCGATGTGTAACAGTTATATATTTAAGGGTAATATATATAATCACGGTAAAACAGTATTGGTTGTTGGAAAAACACAACACATGTCTACCGAATGATGCTGTACTAGTATTTAACATGCATTTCGACTCGTCCATAGTTTGGTGTAATCAATTTTATGGAATTTAAATCATATGACAGAATAGGAAAGGGGCGCAGGGGACCAATATGTATTTAATTAATTAACATAAGAAAATCCTTTAGATTCCCTCAGATATTACATTCATCTCGTTGAAATTTTGTATTTTTTTTTTTTTTATAAATTATGTTTATTCTCAAAGCTTATATACTTTATAGATTAATTATTATTGTATAATCATTTGGGAATTATTCTGATATCTTACCCTAGATCACATTTTTTCTCAAAAATAAGAAACGATTTTATTTTTCGATTTATAAAATGGAAACTGTAAAGGGTATAAAAAAAAGTTTATGGGCTCTGCTGCGTTATGTAAAGAATAATCATTATTGTTTGTATTATGATTGCAATTATAAAGGCGATATAATTTTACTAAATATAAAATGATAAGATTATGAGTTGTTTCACTGCGTCCACTGTCTCAGTGTCAGGGCCAGTGCAAACAACGTCATTAGTAATTCCAGCGATTATACCTACTTATGTGAATCACTAACACCTTACGTTTAGGAATAGCCGTTCTTATATTATTAACTTACAGAAAATGGTGGATAGCAGCTTCAAGAATAATTAAGAGTACTTGAATATTACATAAACATACATATGTCCCTCGGTAGAAAGTGTATATACTTATACACACATGCATACATACATAACATATAGACATATACGTGCCTTAACTGTGTCAGCGCAATATCAAAATATGCAAGTTTGAACATCAACGATTTTAAAATAAGTGTTATTCAAATTTGTACAAGTATACAGAATCGTTGAAAGTATGAGAAAACCTTAGGCTGATACAGTAGAGAGCAATGAATCTAAAGTAGATTAGAAAATTCATTAATATGTTTAACATTTAGAGCGAAAATATATATTTATTATAACTTAAATGTACTCTTCAAATAAATAATATTTATATATTTTATATCCTTGGATATTGTAAACCACGACAAATAGTGTCCTACATAGATATATGTATAGAAAGGCTCGGTAGCAAAGTTGGATATCCGGAGATCACTTTTTCGTAGCAATTATCCCTTCGAGTTGAGTCTAGATGGAAAAAATAACATTTTATTAATCTTGCTGAATTTTTTCTTAAAATCATGTCCTCACTTTGAGTTGCTGATTGGTTTTCTTCAGGAATTGTATCTCTTCAGAGTGTTTCTTTTCCTCAGCTTCTCGCAACTCGACCGCTCTGATCTCGGCCTGCTCAGATTTCTGTCTCAATTCAGCAACGTTCTTTTCCAGCTCTGCCTTCTGGACCCGTAATTCATCAGCCGCCGATATGAGATCTTCCTTTCCCTGCTCAGCCTACCAAACACACATTAACTACAAAATTGTTGGTCTACCATCAGACAAGGTAGTCCATGAATCTGGCATACAAAGCACAACATCGTTACATGCATCACATACCTGCAGTGCCTTACGCATGCCGAACGCTATACTACTTTGGTACAGAGTCTGATAAGCAGCCATAGTCATTCGTATCTCATCCCTCACCCGCAACAAGAGAAGTCCACGTTCAGCACAGTTAATTGTTACCTGGCGTATGACTTCATCTAGAATTTTAATCTCATTGCTCTTCTACCTGCTGAATGAGTTTGATCAACTAGCTTGACTGTTCTCACCAAAACACTGTGTGTAAAGTTCCCGCCGCACTGGACATATCCCTGTTTCACGAGCTTGTCGTTGCTGCAGTCTCATGTCAAGTTGTTCTTGTAGATTAATGACGTCCAATCTTGTAGCTGGTATACTTGAAACCTGTGTATTAATGTACGTTCAGAAGCGTGCGAAGAATTTAAGGACACTGCTAGGAAAAGGAATATGCTGATATGTACACGTTGAGTCCATATTTGACCATCTTCTTCCCATTCTTTGGGAGGCAGGATCCCATTTAAAATCTCATCAGTTTCTCGCCTAATGTCAGTCGTTGGTGGTGCCGTTTGAACTTTGCAAGCTGTGCTCCCTACTTTGGATGGCGACGAGTCTCTAGTTTTCTGAATAAAAAATTATTCAATCATGTGCTAATATTAAAACCGTATATCTTCTATTGAAACGGACCTTTTCCAGATGAGTGGTAACCAGTACGGGATTATCATATTTGATGAGAGTATCTGCAGGAGGTACAGTCTTTTCCTGAACTATTGCTGCCATAATACTTGTTCTTATATTACTAATCTAAAAGGAGCTCTAGTACAGAGTTATTTGAAGTTATTACTCTGAATAGATATGGTAACCATGAGCCTTGTGACTTTTCAGTGTATTTGTTTACATGGTAACGAACGGACCCTACATGGAGGACCAGTAATCACTACGGTGATATTGATGCGACGGGTGTTTAATTGATAAGTGCAGTTGCTTGATTTAATCATAGTTTTACATTGGCGCAGGGAACAAAAATAAATTTAAAGGTGGGATTAATTATTGGTTTCAAAGTTATTTTATTGATATTATTATTAAACAATGTTAGTGAATATGGGTACATTTTTATACTATGAAAATAATATAGTAAATGTGAAGAAACGTTAGTAAAAAAATATATGGCGTATTTTTCAATGATATAAAACTTAAACTATTAGTTATAGCTGACTGCTGATACGTACATTTACTCATTATTGAAGCAACGTACAATTTCAAACTCCAAGATCTTTGTCAGTGTGATATATTTTGCACAGAAAGACAAAATCTTATATTAGTTATATTATATAGCACAAAGATATAAAGTAGATTCTCTTTCCTTTGGTATAAAAAAAAAAATACATATCGCTATGTACGTTTATATATATATTATATTTATAATCTATCATTATTATTGTTTCTTCTAAATATCTATTAAAAATTATTTTCTACTTTGCATGCATAACAGGATCAATTGAATGTATCAAAACATCCTTTAAAAATTAAGTCTGCGTCCGTGATTAGTCCTGATTACAATTTTTAATTTCATTGGCATTCCTTGAATTCGGATTAATTATTCATAGCTCTACATGCTTCTGCATTATTTTCGTCTCAAGTTCAAGATGTAGCTTCTCTACACTTCTAGCATGTTTTTTAATGCTTTTATGAACTGTTGAATTATTAACATCTTCAGAATCTCGTTTCTTGGCATCTTCTAGAGCTGCTGATGCATGAAGATGACGCAACTTCAACAATCTCCTCTCGTAATGGTGGAGTTCCTCCTGAAAATGAAATCATATCTCAATATTTTCCATCTGTTATCTAAAATTTTCACCTTTTTATACCTTAAGAGACGCCAGTTCCTCTGAACTAAATTTGCCTTGTTTTGCCAGTCGCCAAAGACCTTCTACTTTGGGTTCTACAAACTCCTTATGGTTCGGTCCTTGAGCAGTTAGTCTTTCCAAATTTTCATACCCGCTTCTCAAGTCCACATGCTTCTCTCTGTTGAAACGAAATTCTCTTACAATAATGAAAACGATATAGGACATTGCCAACGTACAATTTCAACCGTTATTGTACCTTATCAAATTTACTTTGGCAAGATAATCAACATTCTTTCCAGGGATATTATTCTGCTCTTCTTCCTGTTCAAGCATATTCCAACTTTCATGTTTATCGTTCAGACTGTCTGTAGGAAAATTAAAAAACAAAATTGACCAAGTTAGTTGGAATAACGAATACTACAAACGATATTTCCACGGTGCTTCAAGCATATTAAATAAACCAACTCTTGTGCTTCTCGGTGTCTCCTGCATCGACATCGTTCAGAAGACTCATATACTCGTCGACCTTGTCCTGATGATGGTTGAATTCCTCTTTTAGAGCCTCCAGTTCTTCGTCTGGATGACAAAAAAACATTCAGAATTTAAACTATTCAGGATCGCTGATCGCGACCAACATACTTTGCAATCAAGTGATTAAATTACCAGTGAATCCAGCGAATTCAGCTTTAGCCCATAACTGGTTCAGCTTCTGGTTTTTGAATACGTCTTTAGACACGTAGTTGCTGCCGTCATTCATCGCCTTGTGACGTTTGAGAAGATTGGGATCCTCCGTGTCAGCGAAATGCTCTAATAAATCGTATGAGCTCATGATGCCTGAAAATAAAGGTAGAAAGTAGCTCTCGGTTTCTTTAGACAATTTAATCATCAAACAATCCAAGTACCGATCAGTCTCTTGCGCATCTTAGCTTCCTCCAGACCTTCCAGATCCTGGCCATCAGCCTTTAGATGTTTGAAAGCAATTTCCTCCTTGTCATGGATTTTCAAATCACTGAATAAAGATTTGAGTTTTGGTTCAGTCAGACGCTGTAAAAAAAAAACACACACACACACACCCAAAAGTAAATCGAAATGTTATCTGGACAAGAATTCAATAACGAAACTTATCTCCGAATAGAAACCTACGTGTTTTGCTTTCGACCATAACAAATTCAATTTTGCCATACGAAATGGCTTGTCGAGATCTCGGACCGACGTCGGGATAGGGATCAGGGGCTCTCTGACAGGTTCATTAGCGGCGGCCGAATATTTATTCCCACCCTCGACTAAACTTGAGTAAACTATAAGTAAGCAGAGACTTGAGAATAAGATACGATGAGAAGTCTTGGCACTCATGTTGATCAATAATTTGAACGGAGATATTGAATCTGTGAAAACGGGGAGATGAATGTTTGGTTAGGTTAGGTTACTTTTGACACGTGTCACGTGGCACACAGGTCACGACATCTTTTGGATCCGCGGTTATTCGTAGAACGACAAATATGACCGGTTATTTTTCCAGTTACAGTATGTGGCGCCATCTGTGAACTGAGTGTGAATCAACGATTTCGTAAGTGCAGTACTTACGACTCGTTAGTTCCTCTACGAACTCGTTCATCAAGCGAACGCAGTCAAGGCTTCACGTTCGCGTTCTAAACAATATTTTTAAAAAAAGTTGGGATTGTTCGGTATTAGGAATCTTGATTGATTTTATATCAAAATATACTTAATTAGAACTAGAGAATTTCTGACCTCCTAGAGAGCGCGAGTTATTCGGTATACGATACATATGAGTGTGTGTGTGTGTGTTTATCAACGGTTCTACAAAGTCTAATAACAGTGACGGACCTTTCAGCAGTGAGCAGTGCCTTATTATCATCATAACCGCGAGATATTTCGAGTGATGGTTTAAGAAATGACTTGAAATTATTAAAAAACCCCAAAGTGGGTGTTTACTTCTAATATGTAACCTGTAACTTTGTGTCTTTAAACGCGTTAGAGAGTCACTCAATACCCATAAATGCATTAATACATCCGCACGCGTTTACGCTCACGTATAATGTATACGTGACTCAAATCGCGTGTGTGTGTGTGTGTTTCGTGAGGTTATGGTTATACTAAGAAGATGACGTTAACGACACTTTCGGTTTAAATATTATTCATATTATTTAGTGGGAAGAAATATCGCCGTTGAAAATGGTATATCCAGATTCCGTTGATTTTCCCTGGTACAACTACTACTGGATCATCACCGTCGGAGCTGTGCTATCTTTCGTTGCGTTTTTGGCTAGCTGTTTATGTGGCTGTCGTCGCAACGATAACAACAAGTAATATTCATTATATCCTTTAGTTTTTCATTCCTCAAAAAGATTAGATAACAAATACACAATTTATGACAAACCTTTATTTCCGTTCTTACATCGAAAACAAAAGCGTCGAGCTATATATCAGTGCAAGCAGATAGCGATAATAATTTATCACTTAAATATTTATTATTACACATTTTTATATCCCCTTTCCCTATGCCGTTGATTTATTTTACCAAAAATTCATTGGCTCTAATATACCTAATTGTTGAAGAGTAAAGAAACGAAGTTGAGCAAAGGTGGCTCTTTATATCCTGAAAAATATATTTTACCGTCTTACGTTATATTAGTGCAATATATTACAACAGGAGCGAGCTTGGGGGGCTTGAGGGTATGGTAACAATCACCCACCCTGACAATGAGGGTTTCAACAGGCTGCCAACCTCAGATACAACGCATCCTATATCCCAAGATACAACAGACGCGGGAAAAAGGTTTTACCAAGCTCAGACCTGGCATGGCTGCATGTTGGATTCATCCAGCTAATAAGCAATTCACTAATATGATTTCTTTATTTATTCGTCTAGAGAGTTTTAGTAATCTAATTCAACAGCTCATTCGATATGCTCAATTAATTATTACTTTCATAGAAACAGAGATTCTCTCAAATTTATACTTTGTTCTATTCGATACTCTATCATTTTTAATGGAAATTAGCTAATACTAAAACCCTCTTTGACCGCATACGTACTTTCAGCTTACTATGGATGCGGATGCTTGTACCCATAACACAATTGCATTAACATATGATAACACTATATTTAGGTATTCCCTTTGAATCTTCGACGTGCCTCTCCCAAACCCTAGCCATATAGTCATCGCTGTGAAAACCATTCATGCAACAATTTAATAAATCTAGATGAAGAGTTAAATATGCCATTAGTTTCCTAATTTTATCTTTCTTTCACCGCCTGGAAGCTTAAACTTGTTTTGTTTATTTATTTTTATTTAATTTGCATTCGCTGAAAGATACGAATTTATATACCATTTCAATATAACATAATACCAATTCTGATTCATTATCACATCTTCTATTCCATAAACTACACTTTCTCCTTTTTCAGGTGATTGGTTCTCCGCAATTAATCCTTTTATTTCTTACCATTAAATTAGATGATTCAAACCATTAGAATTACAAACTAACAGTCAGATACCTTGCAGTACTTGTTCAAAATACTGACCATGAAATTTTATTCGGTTTAGGACCAGCAGTGCAAATAGAAGTTTGCCAGATATTCCAAAAGATGGTAGCGCGATCGAGGGTGGTCGAGCGGAAACCCTGCCTCAGGATGTTATTTATGAAACCAACGAGGTCATTAGCGATCCATCAGAGCTCTATGCCACTGTTGAAGAAAAGAATTCACGACAATGTAATTAATGCCTATAATATCTAAGTGGCACTGGCAAGATTGGTGAGATAAAATTCCATCATTAAACCCCATGTTTCAATTTCTATTTGCAGCTGATGCCAGAGCAGCGGAGAAAGAGCTCCACAGAATTTCACAGCAAAGTACTTCGGATAAGCAAGAATCTGCGTCTCTTTACGCAAGATTGAAGAATCCTGGCTCTAAGAATGGTAATAATAATGGCGAAATAGATATGATAGAAAATACAGGCTGTTTCTTTTATTATTTTCAACTGTATTAAGCGGCTTATTGCTTTTCAGATGAACATCCTTATGCGCAGGTGCAAAATATTCAAAAGACTGAGGCAACACAACAGAATAGGTAAAATATTAATATCCTGATAGATTTAAAGAATTTTAACCGAGATTAATCTGTTAATAAAATCTGTAGGAATAACGTTGGCCATTTAGTAGATACTAGTCTTCCATCGTCGTCTTCGTCTTCATCTAACCATACAAGTGCCAATCCCGTCGCTCCACCAAGAGCTCGGAAATCTTCTTCTCATAATTCTCTAATCACTTCGGATCCTCCGCCCGATATTCAAGCAGCAAATGCTATAACTGGCGGAGTCCAGGCCAACCAAGACCTGCCTTACATGACTCCACCTATATTAATGCCCCTGCCCGAACCACCGCAATCTAATCAGCACGCAGGCGGGCAACAACACTTTAGCGGAGATTCTCATGACTCGAGTATTTATTATACTTATATCTTTCAATCCGTTCAAGTACATTTCGATAGTGCTTGTATCCTCGTAAAGAAAATTATATCCAATTTTCAAATTATTACAGAAGGATATACAAGCATAAGCGTGAGAGAACCCTTGGCTAATATAATTGCACAAACAAAAGCTGCCCAACAGCAACGACAGCAGCAACGAGCTTTGACTGATCCTCATTACGCCACAGTTTCTGATGATTCAGGTAAACAACAACTGATCACTGATAAAATTAAACTTACTACTACTATTTCCCCTATAGATTTTGCATTCTATGAACACAGCTCAACCATTTATCTTTCACTCATTGTTTACTTCATTTTCAGATGAAATGTATGCCGCTATCGATGAACAGGATAAAGTATATACTAGCGGAAGTGAAACTTATGCACAGATCCAGCCTATGGTATCAGACCCAGTCAGGGCTCAGCAAAACGAACAAATTATTTATTCTCCACAGCCATTGTACACAGATGACCCGCATTCTTCAGCACCGCAACCTCCGAGCGTTGACAGTCTCAGACATGTGGCACATGCTCATTCTAGACAAGGTGAATACAGGTTTACTAATATCGACCTTCATTTATTCGTTTATTTTATATTATTTTTATAATTTGCTGAAGAAGTCCTTCTACATTCGTTCCAAGCTGTGTCAGCATATCATTTCCAGACTTTTACTACGAATGAAATAATCAATGAAATTTTGTATCTGATTATATTCAAGCATCCTCATCCAGCGCCACTAGTTCAGTTGCCAATCTTGGCTCCCCAAAACCTGAAAAACGTCAGGCGAATTCCCCGCTACCACCGCCACCAGAATCAATGTCCGACGTCTATGCCTCGGTTGAGAAACGAGGCGGGAAGGAAGACCGTTCGAGAGCGAGTGTCACGTCGGGAAAATCATTGGAAGATATGTATGCCAAGGTAGTGAAGAAAAAACGAGACTTTGATGACGATCAATTAGACATCCCTGCCACAAGTAGCTCCAACCATCACTCGGAAATACCAGTTTTGAATAGAAAGCACAGCCTAGTCGAAGTCAGCAGAGCTTCGTGGTCAAGCCATGATTCTATTGAATTACAGAAGAAGGATTTAGAACCTTCGCATTTCGTTCTTAGTAATCCCAGCACAAGTTACCACAGCCAAACTGAAACCAATTCGTCTAAAGTTCCGTCAAAGCACGGCGAAGTTGCGACAAAAAATTCTTCCACTGATCCAGGGTACGAGGCAGTTGATGTTAACCGAAAGAACAGTACTGTAATAAGAACGGTGTCGGACAGTGATCCGAACTACGAAATTCTACGACCTCAATTTCCTAGAGATAGTAACCATCAGAATTCGACAACGCAAAGAAATGGCATTGAAGTACCACCCATGTATTCTTCGCCTTTCAAACACAGACAAGTGAGTAATGCAAGTAGCGAGGATCCTGGGTATGAGAGAGTCAGAATGCGTAGGAGGATCGAACTGGACCAGGATACAGATTCGGAACCGAATTATGAAAGTATGCCTCATGATTCTGGAGAGCCAAATTACGCTTCAGTTTGTCGACCGGACGACAGCGACACGGAACCCAATTACGAGTCTGTTAGTCATAGCGATCCGAATTATGAAAGTGTTAAATATTTGACCGTATCTCAGAACGAAGATCCGCCTTATGAGCAAGTAAACAATTACAAAGGTGCCAGTAACCCAGATGACTATGATTTGGTGCGGGGTAAGGGCAACAGCGATCCTAATTATGAAAAAATTGAAATGAATCATTCGAGAGATCAAACACAAGACGGCGAAACGGACGATGAACAATACATTCAAGTCTAAGGTGCATGGATTCTATTTTATTTGCTTTGTAGAATGACTTTCATCGTTATACATAAATATGTATAGCTACATCGGTGCTGGATTATTTTCGAGCAGTTTGCGGGCAGGTCTCCCTTATCAGTAGCATAATCGACAATTAGCGGAATACACAGTTGCGCACATGAAGAAAATTAATTTATGCGTAACTAATAACTATACATAATAATTAGCTCAGAATTATTTATTCTCATACCCAATTTATAGCTTATATTTTATATTTTCTATCAGAGTTGAAAATATATCAGTTTACCTGATCATATCAGGTATGATATGATGCTCTTGATATTTCATGTATATTTTTCTACAAATTTTTTTCCTACCTATATACTTTATAGATGAAAGTTGAAAACTCTCATTCGAAAGAGATACGCATACGAGTAAATATACTGTGGTTACTCAGACGAATCCATAGACTTGATCGTTGTCTATAATCACAATTATTATTGTAATAGGTAATACCGAGATTATATTTATTAATAGGGTTTTATATCAGCTGGTCTGTTATCGGTCACTCTACTGAATTATTATTATTATTAGAATAGTTATAGTTTGTTCTATTAACACTTATCGCAATATACGTTTGCTTCTAAGCTGTTGATTATAACATTATCTTAACAGATCTACAATGTGCTAAGCAATCTACGTTGACTTTAAATCTCAATACCATTATTTAGTTATTCTATACATTGAATGAGTAATACTTTATTTCATTATTGATATTTGCATTTATGTTTAAAACCTCCTTTGATTGTCATGACTAAAACGCATAATATGACTGAATACCCCGCTTTATGCAATTCCTGGTCTACTTCGATCTTAATTTAATAAATTCTTCTAGAGATTAAGAAAAAGATATGTATTTTGGAGTATATTTTTTTAACATATGTAACAAACTGATAATATTTTGTCAAGCTAAGGGTACTATTAACTATAAGTATAATATTAAAAAATCTATGCATACAGTATTGGTTCTGATTCAAATTATGTACATAATAAACATGTTTCAACAAACACGATTTGTATAAAAATTTTGACATCGATCTTTTCTTATAATGAATAATAAGCTTGTCTTAAGAAATCTATATTCATAATTTTTAATAATAATTATATTTATAATTCGTTGAACGCTGTTTAAGTTTTTATAGTTTTATGTCCAACGCATAGCTCATATTTGTGCAAGCGTATAAATTAGAAAAAAAATATTCGCGCCTTATTCCGCATCTGACAACAAAATAGTATAATGTGAGAATTATTATATTCGCCCCAAAATTATTGAAGTTTACAGTCTAGTTTAAATTCGGTATAACAAGGGTTGTAATTAAGTTGTAATAAAAAAAAAAAAAAATCATTTAGAACCAGTACGAAACGCATTATGTATTTCAATCTTTTGCTCCCACTAAGTCCGGCGTTTTATTTTGAAGTTCTCGGCGTTGTAACGCATCGGGTTTGTCAAATCGGTATACTAACTCTATGATGTAAGTTATAATAGCCAAATTAAAAGGATCTAAGAAGAGATAAGAAGCGCTAAAATGTCCTATGCATTCCTGAAAATCAGTAATAATACATCAACTTCAATGATTTCGAAAATTCGAACGGGCTGCCGCTAGTTTGTTGCGGGAAAAGTAGTTCATGAATTCGCTACGAATGTGAGGAAATCAGGACACGGGATACCGGATGGTATCGCCATCTCGCGGTCAAATGGACGAACTACTTTTGGCGGGCTGATTTTCCAAGTTTGAATTCGATATCATTGAACTTGTTATATTTACTTGTGGTTTATTCATACAGGATAATCATTTTCATTACTGATTCTCATGATTTTCTCGGGCATCATTAGGCGAGTATAAAAATTCTTGACTTCGAACTCTTATTGAATACTTAACGCAGGTTCCTTTCGACGCATGGAGTTTCGAAATGAAAATTAGATATTATTAGGATGATGAAGTTCGGGTTCATAAAATCAAGACACACACATATAGCTGATTTGATTAAAAAAATGTATTATTCTCGTTATTGAGAACTCGATTCATAGACACCACAATGACAATTCGCGTTTTATGGTCTCTAAGTTGGTTAACAATGTAAATGCTATAACTACTACTTACATTAGTTACATTATCCTTACGCGTTAATAATTTATATGTAGCGAGTTTTTTTTTTTTAATCTCAATTGCATTTGGCGTTCGATGATATCATAATGTAATGTCCATTTGAAAATTGAATAAGTATACCCGTTGTTTCATATTCGAGAGTTTCATATTTTTTCGTTACTCTCGTTCTTACATGTAACAATTATAATAGTATACGGTACTGCGGATGTAAACCTCTTACGATCATAAACGCAATGACCGAGTCTGGAACATATATGTTATATCAGGCCTTGGCTCGTAATGAAAAATTTCATAAACGTGATATTAGTTTATAACATTACTCTCGTGGTTCAAATTACAAGAAATTTTTATATGAACAGCTGTAGTAGCTTGTAAAATACCCAACAATTAGCTTCATCGTGATTATATAATTGAGTGCTAATATATTTGTATATTTCACCCATGTACCTAATGGAAAAAGAACTGCATAACACTGGTGCTGTATATGCAAGCCCGAGAATTACATGTTCTTGTAATCATCGGGCGGCGCAATGATAATTTCGTTTTTATAATAGATGGTAGAAGAAGTGTAACAAAATTAGAAATTTTACCTATCAACAATAAATTTATTATTCTGTTGCTCTGCAACCATGCTAAACCTGCTAGCATATGATATTAATCAAAATGTACACGTAACAGCTCATGTTTAATTCACTACATGATATATTTAAACATTATAACATAATAGGGTGCATTCACTACATAAACATTTATTTCAATTGATAGAGAAAAATAATATGCCGACCAAACAAACGTAGAAATCCGCTCCAAAAGCGGGAATAGATAGCACGGCGATCTCCGAAATCGCATTGCTTCAATATTCAATAACAAAATAATTAACCCAGACTTTGCCTGAAAATAACTCAATCTTGTATTTGGTCACTTGCAGGTGCACTTTGATTTACAAATTCAATTTGAGGGATTTCAAATATTTCAATCATTCAGCAGTTGATATATACCCGTCTCGAAAAGAATATGAAACTTACATGATGGACCGAGAATGCCTTGTTGTAAAAAAAAAAAAAAGAAAAAACATTCAGATCACGTTAACTTGTATTACTTCATCATAATAATGAACTTTACTTATTACCCGTTAACATCCTAGCTGCAAATTATTTTTATGTTAGTCCAGTTAAAATCCACTTCCACTTGTCGTTATATATTACGTATACAAAATACATAACGCATACACTTATTATATCTCGCAGTTAGTATATTGTGAATTTCCGCGCTGATGCAAGTGCGTGGATTTAAATGTAAATCGTCAATATTCGTTCCAGTCGTCTTTCCATGTACGTGACACATGAGTAATAATTCCAGAAGAGACGATATACCAAAATATTCGATAGCCAACTTTTTTCTTTCTCCATCCTTATGATATTTGAGAAGTAGTAAAGCGCAACATAATATAAACATATATCATGCCAAATTATACTGGACAGTGTTTAGATTCGATGCGTATTTCACATGTATATAATTATACAACACAAATTAGGATTTTGAACGGCTGTTAATTTTATTCCGTATCAAGTAGGTATATTATTAAAAAAATGTTGTCCAACATATTTTTGAAAATATATTTCGTGAGTGCGGGCGTTTAAAAACAGTATGAGTTTAAACAGCTGCGAGTGATTCGCCCCAAGATTTCAAATGAAAATATATGTATATAAATTTAATTAAAAAATAAATGAAATCATACATTATTGTAATTAGTCAGGGTGATCATTTTCTAATCTTGCTAAAATTATGTATTTGAATTCATGAAAACAGAAGAGAAAAAAATATATATACGTATATATTGCCCTTTTGTAGTAAAACCTATCGTTAATTAAAACTGATTTGTGCGGTATACTATATTGTATTATTTAGGCAGTACAAACACAGAAGTTGAATTTAAATTTCTGTATTTCAAAGTATATATATGTATATTTAAATGACAAGTTTATATCATCGTGCATGATCATTTCTAAAATAATTCATTTTTACGCGACGTGTGGTAATTATATGTATTATAAATTCAAATTTCTACGTTATATTATTACTTGCTTGATTACATATTGGTATTGGGCAATAAAAGTCCTTTATGTATAAAAAAGATTTGAAAACAGCTGCTTCATTGTTTGTTTTTTTTTTTATTTTCAATTATAGACACTACTTAATGTGAGAATTGCACTTACGAAATGTTATTACTTTTTTCTTATTTTTCTTACTTTTAATTTTAATTTTTTTAAATTTATTTAATTTTTTTTCTTCATTATTATTTTCATGAGATGAATCTTGTAATTTAAACTTTACGAGTGATCATTGAGCTGAAATTCTCTGCCATATTATCGTCATATTCCTGTATATGGATGTATACGTTATGAGATTGTTTTTAATTGAAATTTCGATTCATGCGTTGTTATTACTTTAAATATAATATTTCATTTTATATCCAGTGTATGTACACGTGTATTGTGATTTATTTATAATAGTTTAGAATATTCTTTGGTATAGCTCCAATGGCAGCATTTATTGTGAAATATATATTTAGGTGTATTAACTATCAAATTCTAAACATCTTAATTTTACACTTTGGAGAATTGGCAATTGGCGTTTTTTTTTTCTTTTTCTTTTTTTCTTCTTTTTTTCCTTTTTTCTTTACATAATATGCATAAACCTGTTTCCATGTATTCACAAGCAAGCTAATAAATAATCGACAGTGGTATATGAGAATAAGAAGTTTACTGCAATTTTGGTTCGACTGAATGTACTTGGGTTGAAATTTGAAACGATTCTATTCTATAAATGCAAGTCTTGAATTGACTGCAGCAGGCAAAATATCCATATTCCCATCACCAGGGACAATTCACACTGTCCCATTGCAAAAAAAAAAAAAAAAAAAAAAAAAAAAAAAGAAATTAAAATGAATCGTATTATTCGTTCATGTTATTATTATAAAAAGTGTTTCAGCCACCTGTGGATCGAGATCTTTTGGAAGAAGAAGTCTTACTTAAGTGTATTTAAGAGTATGCAATTATGAAGAAATGCATTTTGTATGTAAAAGTAACAAAATTGTTTATTGTAACGTGGAAGAGATGTACGTAATATGAACTCTGTTGATTAGACACATGCATAAAAATATATTAACAAGCAAAAGTTTCATACATTCATGACTCAGACTTATCATTCTGTTCTCGAGTATTGTGTTACCTAAAATTAGAAATTTTTTTACGCCGGGACGAAGCCAAATATTAGTTGCTTATTCGTCTTACCTATACCTATTTATGTATAAGTTACGCTCTTACAAGTAAATTAGTGAATTATGACAGTATTTATGCTTTTTGTAGACATTTCGCTTCTACACCCTTAAATTTATACCAACACACATGCTTATATATAACTATTTATAGTTGTACTCCAATTCTACGTGAACAAAATTTATAATATGTGCTGGATCATCTAATCAATGACATAATAAGTATACAGTCGTGACAATGGAATGATTAATGACAAGAGACACAAGGACGTTTGAGAATTTATTAGTTTTATCTCTTTCTTTTCCTTCTTCTTTTTCCTCTTCTTCATCTCCTTCTACTCTCGTTAAAAGCAGCTCTTTGTATAGCTCGAAAACTGCAGGGGACATACGAAATAAGCATCTGATGTTTATCGATATCTACACAGTTGGAATGAGCAATGATCACGTAAAATCGAAGTCGTCCGATCGTATCAGCTATAAGTCAAGTATATTATATATATATCTACACTATTTTATATTTATAACATTATACAGAGTACGGTTTGTTATAACTATACTTGATGCATATGGCTAGTGTGTTGGCTTGTTAGTTAGGTTTTGGGGAGTTTTCTTTTTTTTTTTATGAGCACGGTGATTTCAGTTGATGGCGCTGATTAGGCTACCTTCGTCAGGCAACAGTAACAACAACAACAACAAGTTACATATTAGAAAGAGTCCAGGGAGCAACGTGGGGGGTCGTGGCTGATGCAACAACCTCAACCACGCTGCAAGCATCCACGGTCACACACTGTCCGGGCTGCTTGCCTCGTCGCCACAAACGTGCTCCACTTCGCTCTCGCTAGGGGGACTGGCTTGTTGAAAATGGTGCTGATTAAAACTATGGCTGTGACTATGACTATGGCTCTGATGATGGTGAAGAAGTCTATGATGCCGGTGACAATGACGTTGATCTTCGACTCGTTGCTGCAAGTCGTCGATATGCACCTCTTGAGGACGTCTCTTCAATTTTCGATGGCACAGAAGACAAAGCAAAAGTACTATCAGAACGGCACCAGCAGCACAGCCAGCCGGTATGGCGTAACTGTCAGGAGGTATCACCACGGCACCTGTAATTCAAATACTCAAATGTTAGACAAAGGTTTGGGAGTGCTTGGGAGACTTATCCAGAAACTGTTTAGGGCATTGGCTGCTACCTTTGTATATTTGCAAATGTTTACAGTCCTGTG
This sequence comes from Tenthredo livida, assembly GCA_963992785.1. Classification (NCBI taxonomy): domain Eukaryota; kingdom Metazoa; phylum Arthropoda; class Insecta; order Hymenoptera; family Tenthredinidae; genus Tenthredo; species Tenthredo livida. Next base: position 61,751,444 of record OZ023064.1, read on the forward strand.
ATTGAGAGGCAGTGATTGGATTCGATCATTGTTTGTGTTCTTGCAATGCGTTTAACTGACTACAAGTGATTGTTAAATAATCTTGATGCCTATTCTGTAATTAATCAGGTATAATTTTCGGATAATATTTCATCTCGTCTGTAATATCGATTAGCTAATTCTTACTTCATATAATTATCATTTTCTGAATAGTAGTCATCATATTATATGGTACCATACACAGTATACAGAATGCAGTATAACTACTGTAGTAGTGAAACAGAAGAGAAAAGATTAGGATTATGAGAAGTGGCAGAAAAGATTCACGCATGATAAGAGAGAAACGCATGCGATTTGTAATATAATATTTTCCAAAGCGGGTCGAATTGCATTCAATTCTAAACCATGCATTCTTTGGGGATTTGGAAAGGGTATATACAATACTCGAGTACTTTGTTCATTTAGTTTTTATATCTGTAAGTGAAATAATAGATAATGTAAAAGTATTACTTTTTTTTTTTTCTCAACGTCGTAGTTCACTCAATATGGACAGACGTTTCTTTTTAATTCTCTGTGTAACTTTTCAATCAGGCGCAAGTCCCACCTACACATATACCGTATATGCATATTAAAGTCCTGTTAGCCTGCAATCAAGTTTATTCCATTTTTCTTTTGCCGCTAACCGGCAATGCAATATAACGAAGCTTATGGATAGTACAACTAACTTCTATTCGCTTGAATTCCATCGATGGCGAACTCTTAATTCTCCCCGTAACATAACTAAAGTCCTGTTAGTGCCTCTGAATATAATTACTATGCAAGCAATCTCTAACTAGTTATAGTTACTAATTGTTAAATATTTCCTGATTTGTAAGATAAGGGAAAAAGCTCCACAAATCTCTTGGTCATCGTCGTAATCTCAAATTATATCCGTGATCATAACGTATAAAGATACCAAAAACATTGAATATCTAATTCACATTCAATTTCTCGGGCACATTTCAATGGTATGCCGCTCATAAACGCAACTGACATGGAAAACGGTGCGTGGACTCACGTGATAAGGGAGATCATAACATGCCGGCCCGTTGGAAGCCACGTGTGAGGCTCAGGTGGCCACGAACACAAAGCACAGAGAGAGAAGAAGCATGGCAGAGCCTCCAGCCAATGCTGGCTCCAAGGGAGCTGACGCTGCACCTGCGACACCACACACCATTCACCCAACCAATCCCACCACTCTCACTTGTACGTACGTACTACTTACCTAGAAAATTTTTAAGTCTATTTTTATCCACCAACTTGTGTCGGTGTACTTTCAAGATTTTCCCTGATTAGATTATTAGAGAGCTGATAGTTTTTCTTTCATTTTTTCGTTCTTTTTTTCTTTTTTTTTTGTCACAATTATCAAATGATAATATTTTTTATAGAAATAATATAGATAATAGTAATCATAATAAATTATTATTTTTTAACTTTTTACTTTATTGTCCTCGTTATTGCGTTCAAATATATTGTGCATTTTATGAATATATACTATATGTATGCATAGTTATCGGGTATAGATATTATAAGTATATAAGCATGCTACGGAAAACGTACATCTTTCTTATAAACAGTGAGGTGAGGAGGAGTCAATGAGATATTGCGATAGTAATTATTAGACATTATTGAAAAATATTGCAATCAAGAAACTGTATAGAGACCATACCCAATACTCCTGGAAATTCACACAGAATTATGTGCTAAACAATCCAAAGTAATAAACACACCTAATGACAGTAGATAGTATGAATCTATATAAAATATATATATATATACATGTATATATATATATACATTATGTATATACACAAATATGTATTGATATACGTATGTACAGCAGGTGTATCAGAAAGAGGAAGCCAAATAATGAACATCGATATAGAGATTAAATATAATGCCAGTTTTATTAGGACTTACAGTTTTCTTCGTCAGAGGAGTCATCTGGCCCACAATTGTTTATTCCGTTACAGCGAAGACCTTCGGTAATACAATATTTGCTCATGATACAAAGAAATTGACCTGAACAATCACTGTCTATAGCCACTTCGGTCCACACCGCTCTGAAGCCCTGCTGACCTACCGCTTTGTCCGCCGAAATAAAACTGTGAATAAGATGGTCATTTCATAACTAATTTAAAGTGAAACACACACACACTCAGCTTCTCTTCCGATAATCTAAATGAAATTCAAACCTGAGTCGCATATTGTTATCCTCAGAAATGTAACTCCACTTGATTTCAGGGCTTTTCACACCACACAATTCGAGCGGTGGAGTCGACACCATGTGCCACATGCGTAGTACAGCAGCTGGGCAACCTCGTGCTGAAGAAAAAATAGGAAAAATATACAATTATTTGAGCGGTGAATAAAATTTTATCTGCGTTCACTGGCTACCTGTACTATCTCAACTATACAAAAGATTCGAACACACAATTATTCCTCCGAAAATATTTCATACTTCAGAATGATTAAGAGCACTTGTGCAAGGTAGTCATCTTTCCCGAATTACGAGCTAATTCAGATCTCTTTAAATTCTTGGTCACATGATCGTACCTGATTGCTCGCCCTCGACAGAAAATAATTCGAAATTAAGAAGTATTCGGTGATTCGGTTTAACGCTTATGAACCAATTACAGGTTTTGCTGGCCAAGTTTCGTGCCGGTCCATCGTATTTGTTTGGGAAGTTTGGACTAGTGATCATCCCGTAATCCAAACTGCTGATGTTTGATCCGCAATCTGTAACGCGAGAAGAATTATAGAAGATAAACGCGACTGTAAAGAAAATTACTTTTACTGTACAGAAAAAATATACGATATTTTTGACATCACATTGATTTACCTCCAAATATCGATTTTGCAACGTCAAATGTGTAGCGAGCCTTGAATCCACTGTACACAAGCTCTGAGTCTGAATGTAAAATAACTTTGAGGCCAAGAGCTCCAAGATTTGATTCCACGGGTCCTGGAGCAGTCATCCCGCAGTATCGACCGATCAATTTCTCCGTGTTATCCCGATACATATTGTATATTTCCAGCCAGTCTTCTTGGCAGATTTGCACCCTATTCGAGAATATTTTAGACTAGAGACAACACGAATACAACGAAAATCTGTCCTAATATGATCGGATATATTGTCTGGGTGATGATCTTCCAAATTTCAAACAAGGAGTTGAAAATAAAAATAAAGGTTTGATCAAATGGTCAATTATTCTCACCCATAACATCCCACTGACGAATTAGCATTGTCCGCTCTAACTTTGAAATGATCAAAGACTAATGTAACTTGTTCGTTTGGTGTGGCTAAAAATAAATAAGTGCAGTTGGTATCGCTAGGATAATTGCTAGGGTAACGTGGGGAGTTAAACTCTCCTCTTTTGCGAGAGGAACTGCGGTATGTGAACAAACAGGTTCCATCTGGAGCTGCGGTTCCAGGTATCCGATATTCTGTTTCAAATCTGTACCTAAAAACGAATTACATAAGATACGCTCCAGAATCTGTAGCATTAAAATTCAAATATTTCTACACCATTGCTGATGTAGCTGTAGATGTACTCGTCGTCAACTTACTCTGCCTTAAATCCGCGGCCCTGTAAGTCTCCGCTGCTAAAGACCATGACAAGACGTGGCCCATCGCTAACAACGTTGTTTGGTTTATCTTCTGCACCGCACAACTCGTGGTCAAATTTGTCGTAAGAATCTGTTGCCTCCTGCCCTTTTAGATATATTTTCAAATATCCATCGGTACAAGAGGATCTGTAAAATGTTGGACGTCGATGAATGTTATTATTCCCAAGAATCAGAGACCCTAGTAGAAAGGGATCTCTGAAGATTTGATATTTTGGCAATTGTAATCAAGTTCTTTATACATACTCTCCTTTAGCTTGACCCTTGGGTATGTCAAACATGTGAAACTCAAGTCGCACGCGTTCTAGATGTTGGGAGTCTTGCATTCCGTAAACAAAGTAACGGCAGACTATTTTTGGAATGTATGGATAGGGATAATTTGGGCTGAACACAAATCCGGAAGATTCCTTTTTGCTTAATATCTTCTGATCGCATTCCGAACCACGAATATGTTCCCCATCATTCTTAATAAAATCTGTAAATTGCCATTCAAAGAAAATGATCAAGATCTTGATAAAATCATCAATCATCGGGTGATTATGTGGTATAATCTGGCCTAATAAATACCTAGTTTAACAAAGCTTTCCGAAAATTCGAAAATACCCTTGAACCCACGATTCTGTGTGTTGGCTGTTCGTTGAAGTGTAACAAACAACACAAAGAGGCTGGATTCAGACGAGTAAAGCACCAAGTTTCGTTGCTGCCCACAATATGTGCCAATAACAGCCGAAGTGTTGTCAGCACCGTCGAATACTTTTACATAGTCAAAAGGACAACTGAAAGGAATTGGAATAGTTCAATCAGTGTTATAATAACTATGAAATAGGATGAAAATTAGTTGAGTCTCGACCATGCATATGCAACTGAGTTACTTACTGAGGCCCGCCAAAGAACAAATCAAAGTCTCGAAATTCGAGACGAACCCGTTGGCTACGCTGCCCGATAAACTGATAACTGCAGACCAGATCTTTAGGATAAGCACCCGGGTAAGTGGGAGACAATATATTTCCTGTTCGTTTAATGGATGCGTCTACTGTAAATGTGCACGGTGTACTAGGCGCTGGAGTTCCCACCTCATACTCAGCTGGAAATGAAATAAATAATTGTTACAGTTGCTGTGATATTTTCGTCGATAAGTCGATATAAATCAGTTTCTTTTTTCTTCTTTATCATATATCATGAATATGATTATTCGTACATAGGTATACCTAGATACGTCATTGGCGAACTGATTTGTACATAATAAATGTATAAAATACATGTAGGTATATATGAAGAAATGGAATGCGTCTTACAGTCGTTGATAAAATTGTAGTGACCGGTAAATAGGTCAGGCAGAGTAACGTTCTTGTCAGTATAGAAGCTGAGCGCGATGCCATGATAGAGGGAGACTCGCCTTCGTGGAGGGATCGGACCACAGTATCGTCCCCCAAATGGTGACTCTATCAGCTTGCTGTGATTTCCAGACTGTACTTCTGTGTACACGTCCATATACTCGTGAACGCAACTAAAAATTCACAAATTCATGATAATATATCTAGACAGAGATGGCGATAAGACTGGCATTCGAAATCAATAAAATTCAATATTTTCTGATCGATAGAACTAGGATATATAATTCTTGTGTAACCACTCACGCAGGTAACTCGCCAACTGCTGCGCCACTGAAACATGCCAAGAAAAAATCATAATTACCTTAATCTGATCATATTCAAATGACCACAACATATACCAATAGTTTTTTTGTCCAGACAAGAGGCGTAAAGGATGTGTTGCATTTACATGTGAAATTGTATTATGTAAGAAGGCTTTGTGTAATTTTACTCACTCGGGAGGCATACCACGAAGGCCGAAAGAGGTGAATACAATTTCGACGCGTTGTTCAGGCCCAGCGAGGAAAGTATAAACGCACTGTCGAGATTCACCCTCAGGGTTGATCAAAGTCGGTGCGCTGAAAGTCCCATTCTGTGGACCGTCGGAGAAGCTTGCAAACGTCTGGTCACACTCTGGGAACAAATATTTTTCATTGGGTTAATATTTGTACGAAACAGGTAGAGATTTACAATTTAAGAACATTGAAGCATTGTATTAGTGCCTAATGAATTCTTGGAACTAAAATTCAGTAATACAAATAAGTGAAAGATTGCAATATCAAATGAGTTGTGATCTGATGATAAAGAAATATGCAGCTGTACGGTATGTTAAGATATAGGTATAATATATTTATCGAACAAGACATACTTGGAGTTTTGGCAGTAGTAAATGGTCCCGGTGGCGGCGGCAGTGAAGGAACGTAGTCTTGCTGTGGCAGTGGTACATCGATTACCTCGCGGGCTGATATTGGGTAAGGTGACCATCCAAGATACCAGAAAACATCCACATCCACATCCACCGCCACCGGGAACACACCACACCCCATTAATAAAATAATAAGAATCAATTCAAAGTATATAATATTCATGTGTTATACGTATTCAAAAGCAATATATATTAAGCATTTTAAAAAGCATAAATGCGGAATAATTCTTTGTTTGAATATCGACAAGCGACGGTAAAATTATTACCAATCAATATGAATTTCAAAGAGAGTAGATCAGCGTAGATCAGTAAAATTAACACGGATAAATTCACAAATTATCTCTCAACTAGTTGTGCTACTTTTTTATCGTCGATATACGCACCTGTAGTGGCACGCGGAAATAGTAGCAGAATGAAGGCAGGTAAAACCAAACTACTCCCAGAGGCATGCCGGAGTGCTGAGGCCATACTGTGTCCTGTAATCGGCAATATTTTGTTAGAATAAGTAAAGAGGGACAGTGATGGGTGCAGGTCACTCCCCAGAGGAACCCAGCGTTGTAAATATATAATGACAATATAATAATACGTTTTCGTAGCAAATGCAATAATAACATTCACAGGCATGCTCACCATATCGTCAGTGTCTGTTCCAAGCACAGGAAGAGGGAGGAAAGTCGATCTGGCAGATCATCTGCAATACATAATAATCAATCACAAGTAGATCCTTCATTATTTACTGGTCTGCACATTTCAACATGCATTATTATTAATACGTTCATATTATGAATGAATAGAATTATCACACGGGATTATATGTGAGGAGTATTTATACACAGGATGTAGACGTATTTCATAGCATTATAAAGTACATCTAATGTAAAGGCGTATACAACGCATGTATTATACGTTCAGAGATATGCCCTTAAGATTCTTTACTCAAGTTGATATCCATACAGCTTATGGTAGTAAGTACTATCTGAAATATACCCGCAACTAATTATTGGTCATTCCGATAATAATTTCGCGTCCTAAAAGTCCGCATTGCAGAACGACAATATACTCGTGTATAGTATAGGTGTGCAGTATAGACGCCTACTTGGCATAGGCATACATAGGTATATGTATATGAAACGAGGGAATCAGATATCCTGCAGTGATCACTCGAGGTATGCGAGATATTGAATAGCATATCAATCATAATTAAATATGACTCAAATCTGAATAACGTCGGGAAAGGAGAGATTATTCCCACTCAGATCTGGTGCGAGTGAAAAAGCCTATTGTTAGTCAGCCGCGAGCGGCCCCCGGTTGCCTGCAAGTAGAAAGAGTCCGCCATAGACCGGCCAGCGGTTAGAAGGAGAAAAATCTCGCTATAAGTCGGCCCGCCGACTCGAGAACGCTTACGATAAGTAGAAGAAGCCGACTTTGGTCAGCCCACTACCGTCTGATACGATTCGGATATGAAACTGGTATTCTAAGCAAGCATTAAACTTGACTTTCGACTGCCCGAGTCGAAATTTTAACCCTGCTTTGATTCTCCCAACGCCTATTTAAACCTCCTATGATACTATTCGACCTGGAGCTCCTACAGTGAACCTCCAAGTCCTCAAACGTAGTAAATGGAGGACTTAGAGGTTCAATGTAGGAGCTCTAGGTCGAATAGTCTTGTGGCGACACTATAATATCTCAGAGTTTCTCTTCACACTCACAGCGCGGCGCATCCAACTCACTACGCTCTCGCTAGTACCAAACTAGGACTCCGCTTCGCATATATACCGATCATCAGTACCACATCTTCATAGAAGGTTCAGATCTCTTCAGTATCATAGGAGGTTTAAATAGGCGTTGGGACAACAATGTATACGAGAAAGTATTATATGAGTCTGATCTGCCGCTACTATTTTGTTTTCTTTCAAATGGGAGGAGGTCGAGGGTCTTCCTAGGTTCTCGGGAGCTCCTACTTTGAACCTAAACATGGAATATCGTCCAATAACGGCCCATTGGAGGTTCAAACGAGGGGCTAATTACAATGCAAGTTAACCCTCCTATGACCCTCCACATCCTGATTTGAACCTACGAGTATAGGTTCAAAGTAGGGGCTAAATTTCGACTCGGGTGATCAAACTGCGTTGGAAAAAATTCTGTTAACTTCTCGCGACGGATATTACGAGCCCGATTTATCTGTCACACGATAAAATCTAGTTGTATTATCTAATTCGTATTTCGAACTTATTCTACAAAGTATACATGCATGTGAATTTTCCGTACGCAAAATTGTATATGGGAATATTTCTGTTTAAAATAATAAGTGGCTCCGCAGAAGTTGTGTTCAATAATAAAGGTTTCATAGAAACAAGTGGCTAGAATTATTATCACACAGAAAAGCATGATACCAAATCCCTGCACCGATTGCCTTTTCGCTTCACGAGATAACTCAATCATGCGCTTCTGTACGATAAAATCGAACGTGATATTTACTTATATTTGGTCCTCTAAGAGGGTTGGCGACGTTTCAGCTGATCAATTTAATCACTGGAATGGCCCGAGATGAATTTTATCGGAGAAAAACAAATAATAAATCTGCCACGCCCTTAACAACTCGAGTATATTTCGGCGCGTTGTAAGAATAGAGAAAATAAAATCAGGATGACTGATGTGTAGAAGGAGACTAAAGCTGAGACTAAAAGCAAGAGAGGACACAGCGAGGATGTACGAACAATCAAAAAATCATCCCGCTGCAGTAATTCGCGTAAAATGTATTTACCACCTCGCGCAAGAGTCCCGCCAACGTCGATAACTCGAAAATGAAAAACAAAAACATTTCAACGGCCGCAAATGTATAGCTACCTCCGCACCCGAAAGGGTGAAGCACGGAGATGCAACTTAAGATGGTGATGATGGGTGTTAACAGGCGGGACGGCAACCGCTGAGCGCAACCGAGCATATATGTACTACATAGGTATATAAGAGCCAAGAGAAGGCGAGGAGAGTATTTGAGGGTTGAAGCACAGGGGTGAGAGCCTTGGCGAAGAGCACCCAAGACATAGACGGAGAAGGAGAATGAGAATGAGAATGAGAATGAGAATGAGAATGAGAATGAGAATGAGAAAGAGAATGAGAAAGAGAAAAAGAAAGAGAAGGAGAATGAAAAAGAAAAAGAGAAAGAGAAAGAGAAAGAGAAAGAGACGGGGAAAGTCGCAGGCAAGCAAGCAGGCCAAGCCAAGCCAAGCAAGCACGCAGGCAAGCAGGCGAGCAGGGCGGGGTAGTAGACAGAGAACTGAGGATGACTGAGAAAACCCGAACCGCGCCCATGCGCTTGACTGGTGACGTTACTCGCGGGAGTCGAGAGTCGGGAGGCTGATGGTCAATAGTTGGTCGCCCGCGCGATTAGTGACACTTGATTATCACTCAGAATTACAGCCGAGATAGAAAACAAAATGTTTATATGAAGATATACGTAGAGGATACATAACTATTCAAGGAGTATATAGATATGAATAAATTCATGCGTATATAGAATACTGCGGGGGGTTGATTTACGCACCATTGATATTTTACCTGCATGATACACTATATTATAGGGGGTAGAATAAGGGTCTCGAAATATTCCAGGTCCTCCGAAAATTGGCGAAATCTCATCCGTGGAGCTAGTCATTCACGGGTGTATCGTATACTCGTCGGGAGAATCCACCCCGTTGTTTGATCGGGTTGAGTAGTTGAGAGTATGAAGTACCTGACCTCCGGATCAATCCGCGGAGCCGAATTCTCTTTCTTTCTTTCTTTCTTACGTCGGTTATTTTGCTCTTTTTTTTTTTTTTGTTTTTTTGAGAATTTTAAAACGCGTGATAGGTATGGCACGGGGCACTAAACCATTTTATTGAATAACAGTACGCGCGTTTTGTGACTTGCATTCCCCATCAGTCCCATTTTGCACCCGACGATAACATCGTTCGAACGTAACTGAACCACCATATCTCACACTATTTTAAACAACGCGTTGTCAAATCAAACGCTCGGTCAGGTCCAGCCATCCACCTCAACACGCCCCAACTGACGATAGGGGTTGCTGGGGGCAGAGAAAATGAGGGGTAGAGATGGCTGACGGGGGTAGGTGCGTATAGGCGGCGGCAGATACCATACCGCGAAATTCCAGGAGAGTTCACTGTCGGCGCTTCGAGTATCGTCAGCTTTGTGGGGGGGTTCTTGCAGGGGCGTCTTCATCCCCTAGTTCCAGGGGTGTTGCTCTAGATTCCTAAGGAAATTACCAATGAATGTGGTAAAGGGGGGAAAAAAAGGAAAAAAAAAACGAGGAGTCCTTCTTCTCGCCAATAAGTACGACAACAACAGTCTAAATCAATCCGCAACCCGGTAGACTCGGAGCTTCTTCGAACATTTCAGATAGCAATATAGTAGAATAAGAGTTATAGCAACGATGCAGCGGAGCACCTCAATGTTGGCTAGCTACGAGCCTGAAGGCGAGATGCGCACTAGCTTTTTCATCCCTCCAGGTTTCATTTGCTATCTCATCCCTAAGACCCAACCCCTGATTCAACGTCAGCGACACGCCCCGCGTATAGAACCCCTAGAGAGCTTATTACACACAAAGTAAGGCTTCTTTTTTCGCGTTTTTTTTTTTCTCTTCACACTGTTACATATACATATAGTTCGTAATTTTATGCGATTTCTCGATGAGATCGAGAGAGCTTGAAGATTTTGCAATTCTGCAGACGTCGGGCTGTTTTCGTATAGTAAATCGTTTTTCGTCTACCACATCTACAGTCTAATTGGTGTCGAATGCAAATTCGTATATAATGTTACATCGCATAATAATGTGAGAAATTCATGGGAACCGCGATAAGCGAATTAGGCTGATGGAATATTGGCACAGAAAGCGAACAGATGCTTTCTGAAATACACGTTATGAGAATAGAGGGATATCTGGTTTTCTGACAAACTTTTCGAGCTGTTTTCAGATATAGAAATGCCTGCAGTTAATGGATCTGGTCGAGGTCGGCGTGCAAAGAGTACATTTAGAACTTGTAATGTATTTAGTTTGAAACTCCCGATTGTCGAATAAGTTTATGAGAATAGGGAAACATGGATCGTCGTAAGTGTTGTGGATTGTAGACGATTACAGTTATTGTTAGGTATGAACTGTTAGGATCTTTTGCATATACGGATTGAGAAATGAGAATAATAACAAGATATAGCCAGAATTAAGAAAGGTAATTCACATACAACTGTTTATTGAGACATGTAGAATACATCTGGTCATACACAAAAATCTTTGACACTTTAAATCAAGCTCCTAGCCCGAAAAAGGAACCATTTTAACATTGTTTTAAATTCATCATTAATCATTATGTTTAACTACTTCACACTAAAATTAGGGGCAACTTTTAAAATTGCGGGAAATTAAAAAAAAGCAAAGCAATCGGTAGCTGAATAATAAAAATTTGAAAACACAATTAGCAAATATGTAAAAATTTAGCTGTAATAATAATTTTTTTTTTTTTTTGTTTTTTTTTTTCTTCATCATCATTTTGTTGCTGTTTTGCCATGGAGCTGACAGTTGATGAAACGTAACATTTAAACATGGTTTTCCAAGTAATCGATCGTCATTATTTTTTCCTCCTTATTACTGCTAAATAACATCACGTCACAAAATGCATATTTGCAGGAATATAATAATATAATAATATATATAATATATTTTATATATAATTAAAAAAACACGTCCTCGAGCCAAAATTAGTACAACTTATTTGACCCGAGGCTCGCGCATCTGCCTGACATGGGTCAACCAAATGTCAAGTCTGGTAGTACGCGCCTCGAAAATTTTTATGGCATAGGCCGGGCTAAAGGGTGCACGACTATGGCGTCGCCAGCTACAGTGATGCATTATCCTAAGTGTGACCGCTTCCCAAGGCATCCCAGCTGCCACCGTTCGCCGTACAAAAGATTAGAGTGAAAGTATGGGATGCCCGTTAAAAAGTTGGGTAGGGCCAATCGTATCGTAACGCTAGTACCTAGATCAGTCTAAAGTCTCGTCACTGCGAGTTGCCTCAGCCTCTTTTGTCATGCTCCCATTGCCCCAGAAAGCCAAACCGGTATATTCTTTATTAACTTGTTTGTTTGTTTCTTTCTTTCTTTTATTTACTTATTTATTCATTTTCAATCATCTCATATAGAGAATAGAATTTGGACAAGGACCAGAATTTATGTACGAAATATTATCATTCATCATGTCGTAAAAACCCACTCGGTATGATTAGCAATATCATTCTTAATATATTGTTAATATTAATAGTATGGTATCATCAGTATTATGCTTTCATATAAATAGGGTAGAGGGTAGGGGTAGTACAGTGTGTTGTTGTTTTACGTAAGATTTTTGGAAGAGGGGATTTTTTTCTCAGTTACAATATTATCGTATAAAGACGTCTACCGAGGCACAGTAATTATTATTATTATTATTTATTATTTATTATTATTATTATTAATATTATTATTATTATTAATATTATTACTATTATTACTATTATTAATAAATGTGGCACCTCATGTTACTCTACCGGAACAGCAGTGTGTCAATGAGGGGAGAGGGGGGGGGGGAGGATGTGAAAAGGGTTTGGTTGGGCTTGGGTCGAGGGCAGGGAAGGGGAGGAAAAAAAAATTAGAGTTAAGTAAAACATGAATAAAAATTAACAAGATGCTCATAAATAAGAGGGGTTGCGAGCAATCAACCTTTATCCAGACATTTTTCTTGTTCTTTTTCATTACCTTTTTTTTTTGTTTTTTTTTGTATATTTTTTTTTTTTGTTTTTTTTTCTTTCAATTTTATTTTCTATTTAGATGATATCGGTAGTCCATGACATAAGCCTTATTTTATATTATTCATTATTATTCATTATTATCCATTATTATTATTATTTTTTTATATATTTTTTTTATAGTTTAGTTATCATGATCGTATAAATATTGTAAAACGGTGTCGTTTCTGAATTATATATCGCGTATAGGGTCGACGGTGGTTTGCCTTCTGCTGTTCAATATTAACAAATTTGATGGGGAACCATTCTGTATTATTATCTCATTTGTCATTTTGTCGGTGGCGCGTAATACGAGCACGGTTTGAATTTGCGGTTCTCGGTTCGCTAATCTTATTACTTTTTTTTGCTTTCTTCTTTTTGTATTTTTTTATTTTTTTATTTTTATTTTTTTTTTAAGTTTTCTTTTCTTTTCTAATTCTTTCCCTTTCTTCTTATTTTATTTTTATCCGGGGGGGTGCTTGTAATGCATAAGTTAAAACGGATTGTGTTTTTCTCAAATAATCTCCAGAACAGGGGGGTTGTCTGGGCTCCAGGGACAGGGACCAACTATATAGCCCGCACTTACAACTCTTACTAATTAACTAACAGGCTAACAATAATAACAAGTCAACACTCAAAAGTGTGTGCTGTATGTGTTTCATGCATTGTATACATTTGCGTACATTTTGCAATCTATTTCCAATCTGTAACTATCATTATCAATTCAGTTTCCAGTCATCGTTACGTTTATATCTCTTTCTTTGTAAAAAAAAAAAAAAAACAACTGCAGCAAAAATACATTGTTTGACTCTATATAAAATTCCGAAAGACTTTTTCTCTTCATATCCAAGACACTATCTTATCTAGTCGTTTACAAAATTTTATTTTTTATTTTTATTTTTTTTCATCACTTTTTTTTCCATACTTTTTAGTACTCTTGTTTCCTTATTAAATAATTTATTTTATAATTAAAAAAAAATCTTTTTTTTTCTTTTTTCTTCGTTTTTGAAAAAAGAAAAAAAAAAAAAATACGCGTTTGCAGCAAATAAATACAAAATAATTTAGACGTAAGTATTTTCTAATTCTTCCTGGATACTGTTATTGAAAGACCTAATGGTACAAGTGGGTTTTTTTTTTTTTTTTTTTCCCTACTTTCTCATTCATGAGCAATATTTCTTTCAATCCAATATACCAATCTCACTTCCTTACGTGACCTTAATTAAACAAACCTTCGGAGAGATTGTTAGACAGACATTACTTCACCAGTCTACCATACAAACTCTGCCTGACCCTTAATAATAATAGTTTCACTGACTGTACACATTATAGACCAACAATAGAAGGTCTAGCAGCGCTTCGCGCGCTATCACGCACACATACACACACAGACACACTCTACCTTTCGCTCTATTTGTCTCGCGCGCTTTCTTTCGTTTTCTCTTTCAAAATCACTCTTCAATCTTGATTCTTCTTAAAACCTACGCATCACGTAATAATATGCAGGCTTCGATGAGTCCTCTTTACTTAATACAAGTCGTCACAATCTCAATGTCAACATCGCCTATCGTTTTTTTTTTCTTTTTCCTTTTCCTTTTCTTTTGCTTGGCAGTAGTATTAAACAATGTGACAATGCAGTAGTAGCAGTAGTAGTAGGGGTAGTGGTACTTATAATAGTGTTATAATTAATATAATAATAGTACGGGGTGGTTGGGTAGTCACTCCAGCGTATCATAGTCTCAGTGGCACATCACTGTACTTAAAAATCACAACGGCGGGCGATGGTGGTGGCGCAGCTCAGCGCGGTGATAATTGTCGGTCATTTATCATTAGATTTACAATTGTGGTTGGTAATAATATAATAGTACGGATGGGTTTCGTTCTTATTTGCTCAATCACTCACAGACTGTGGCAGAAGTTAGCTCCAGGATTGGTAAGAGTCTTGATACCATTGGTGATCGTCGCCGGAGGTTCCCCCGACAGTGGTACCCCTGTCACCAAACCCAGTGCCACCGCCACCACCACCACCATTCACACTCGCCAATCCGTACGAATTCCCCAATGGTTGTTGGGCGAGGGGCTGGTTTCCCCAGCTGCTCTGGAAGCGACGTTTAGATTCCCCCTGGTTCTGGTGACCCCCGTCAAACTTTCGCTTACCTGCTGTTGAAAATATGTTAAATATGAGAAACTCGGCATCAGGTTTTAAACAACAATACGTCAGGCTTAATCCTGCTACAACATTAATTTATATCATTTATGTATCATCAAGTTATTGGGCATTCTCCAAAGATATATATATATATTTTTTTTTTTTCATGACATTCTGGTACTGAGCGCAGATCAGTTGCAGATAGAAACAAAACAGCCCTCGTCAATATATTAACTGCAGTATACATAATAAATATATATATATTTTTTTTTTTTTTTTATCAAGTAAAACGGCTCTTTGAATCATTAGAAAGGCTTCATTTTTGATCATGAGTGACACATCAACAGATTCCTAATAATATATTTTTATTTCTATATGTAAACTAACTTAGGCATTAATTAGTATCGGTTGGGTAGGTCACAGGTACCTTGGAGGGAAGAGGAGATGAGTCACTTACTGTAAAGTAAATAATATATGGGAGAACTGTAATAAAGTTCGGAATCGCACCTCGTTCTCAAAAAACATTTGTACATAGTCTTTATCTCAAGGATCTCAAAATCTGACTGATCTTGTTGGCAAACTAATCTCATCCTTATGCGAGAAACGTAAATAATAGAATCCATACCGGAAAGCAGAGTATTGAATAGCAGGAATGTAGCATGATACATTATTATACTCAACAGGTCTATCACGGCTGACATCTGATCGCTGTTGATTCAATGGCAGTATTAGAAAAAAATTAAAAATAGTTAGCGTGTAGCCGAACTTTTTTTTCGTTTCTTCGTTATTCAGTACTTGATTGCAATATGCCACGTGTAAAGAATGCAAAAATTTTTAGAGATGTATTCGATAAAAACTTTATACGTGTACCAGTGGACGTCATCAGGTGGAAATTGCGGTAAAGTAGGAAAGTAGGAATAAGAATACATATAAGATAATATACTGGTCAGTGCATTTAAAAGGATCAAGCAACACTACTCAAGTGTTATCACATTGCGGGATTGTGAAAAAATCAAGCTGTTAATGCCCTCTGCATAACTAAACGAAGGATTATTATTTATATCGCAAAGACGCCTCTTGAAGAACATACGTTTCAACATTATTTAATGTTAATATTTACTCTGTTCGTTGTGTACTAAAAGCAAGATACAAGCAAACAAGTGTGTTAAGAAGCAACGAAATGTGCATGACGTTCGTTAGCAAATTTGTATAGTAGTTGTGTAACTTATACATACATGCTCGCACATTACATGGATTTCTTATAACATTATAGATTATTGCTTGATTTGTATCTAACTTTTGGTGCATCAACGCTGTTTGAACTACTAAAGTTGGATAACGCTAAAAATTCAAACCGGATATGAATAACAGACATTGCCTCGTAAGACATTCTCAAATAAGTTTGAAGACTTGGAGAGTATGTCAAAAAAAAAAAAACCCTGGACAGACGTCATCAGGACAAAACCTGTTCGATATACGTAAAATTTGAATACGATCCTTTCGTGGCATTTATAATTGAGAAATCTGACATAATTCGAGAATGAAATGCACTCCTGATGTCTAATCCAATACAAAATTGTGGATTTTGAGGGGGTGCTTGTGAAAAATGTAAGACAAACTAGCCGGCAAGATAGTAGCAACGAGCATCATACAGCTTGGCAGGTAGAAGGTGGTAAGTGGTGTTAACTTAGTAAGAATATTATTATGAAAAAAGATGATTCGTTGTGGAGATACAGACCATCCTCACCTGGTAAACTTCCCTTGGCGCGGACCCCCCCACGAGCGGCTGGCCGCTGGGCCCCACGAGCCCCTGGGGTTGCGGGGTTGCGTCCCCCCCTGACCGGCCCACGGGCCTGGGAGCCACCGACCCGGCCACGTGCCACTACTCCACGCCCACGACCAGCCTGACCAAACAACACACACCCAATCGTTACCCCTCTGCTGCTTACTTCACTTTATATCATGTATCTCCTATGATAAATGAAATTTTCCCCCCTCCCCTCCATTATCAATTATCTGAATATCTTTTGGTTCATTTAACAAGAGCATGTCGTCAAAAGTAATAATTTACTCTACGAGACATGAATCAATTTATGTACAGGATGGTAAGCTGCAAGAGCCAACATGTTAGGAATTCACCTAAAAGTATTTCTGAGTAAATTTTTGCATACAGCGTTAGCGGAGTTATTTCAAAGTGAAGTCAAAAGCAGACCGGATTTGGGGGTGAAGGAACTTTAAGCGACACAACTACTGCACTGGCAGCTAGATTAATGTTAATCAAACGTAAGCACAGCGTTATTACTATAAAACTATTGTAAGCGTAAGCAGAAAGTGTATGCTGAAGCAAGCGAGAGCGGTCAGACGAGTCTCTGGTTTAATACCAGTAACTTTATCTATGTTTCCAAAATATGTAAATGTATGTATGTGTATATATATATATATATATATATATATATATATATATAATATATTCTTTTATCTCATTCCCTCTTTTCTATCCATGGACTGTCGTACCTAAGTGAGTAATCATTAAATATAATGTAATAAATCTCTATATCATACATCGGTCTTGACTTTCTTCCAAGTTCTGCATCGCCTTTTCCTTGCTAACTCCAAAATTTGCTGTTTATCTGCGACAAATCCTTCCTCCTGATATAAATATTATTGAGAAGTTGACATTGACTGAAAACCACGATGACTTGCAGCCGATCAAATAATTAGCTTGCAATACCGTTTGTCGAAACAGAATTTTTTCCGCCAAGCAGTTGATCGGGAGGAAAAATTGTTCGCAAACGTTATAAAAAATGATGTCGACGTTGATATGATGTTCACAGGGCGCCCGATTCTCCTGTATTTTGGATAACCCTGCAACTTGACATAAGAAAATGTATCATATCCGAGCCACGAGACGTAACGTCGCTCTACAGATAGATAATCAATCAATCAATCAATCAATCAATCAATCAACCAATCAACCAATCGACCAATCGACCAATCAATCAATCAACCAATCAACCAGTCAATCAAACGAGGAATGAATTTTAGTTGGTTTTTGATTTGGATGAGGTGATGAAAAGGTATGAAAAAAGCCCTTGTACACTGCATTCTGCCTATAATTGGGAATTCTCCTGTTGTAGCGATGGGTATTGTTAGGGAGCCCTGCAAGACTACATAATACGCGATTTCCCCCTCCCCTCCCACCCCCGAGACTATAGAGAACCGCATCTTCTTCTTTGAAATATCAACTCTTTATCATGACAAATAATCATTACTTTCATTGCTTTTCCCGGCTTCACTTTTCGTGTAATTTAGAATGGGTCTACCATGGCTCAGATATGATTTGCAAGCAATTTGAGAGTGGCAACGTGTTCAGGGTCGGGATAGTTATTGATAAATATTATGGAGTTAGTTGGTATTCTGGTACTTGAGGAGGGTAACGCAGTGCAAAAACGTGCGCCGCACGTTTATCCATACTCTCTCAAAGGAAAAAAAAAAAAAGAGAAAAAAATAATAACATATTCAGTGAAATTGGATATAAAAAAGCGCCGTGAGTGCAGTGCATTGCCCGTCAAAGTTTGGACGCTAGTTTTAATTATAAACGCTGCATCCCTGCGTTAGTGATTACTAAAGCTAGCACAATCAATTAGCCAATGTTAATAACACACACAGGCCTCAAAGGGGGGTCGTAAAGGGTGGAGAGACAGAGAATTGGATGAGATAATATTGTCAGGAATCCGCGAACACTGTGCCACAGTCAAACTACCGCTGATATCAAACTAATATGATTCAAGAACGAGAACGACTTTAAAACCATTAAAAAAGGCGACCCACCGGTTGAGGCTGCCTGCCTCTCCCTCTGGCAGGTGGCGGAGGCGGCGCATAATCGAAATAGTAATCTTCGTATCGATAATAGTCATCGTAATATGGATCACTGTAGCCACCTCGATAATCCCCATAACCGTAATAGTCGTAATCATAATCTATAAAAACACACATTACAAATAGACCCAAGTTTAGCCACGATATAATCCAATTGGCAACTTATTCAAATAATACATAATAAAGGCATGCCGGGAAAAGATAATTTTTAAAAATGCCAATGAACGGTGAGAAAAAAAAAAAAAAAAAATTAAGAAGAAATTAAAGGAAGACAAAACAAAAAGGAGAATTTCCCTCATCCAATATGTATTAGGATTCGTCGAGGAACTTTTTTTTTGGCTCAGATTCTGGCACGTAAAAAATATAAACTAAACATAATTGATTGCAATATCGCATGATTAAAACCTGGCAGCGATTACCCTACCACCATCACTTATTAACATTGTCTAATACGATACGAATCATCGAAAATTAATACAATAACTAAAATAAAATCATACGCAAAAATAAACAAACAATTCTGAAGCAACTATGGGTGAAAATCTGATCGGTCTAAACAAAAGGTAAAGATAACCAATTGGCTAATAGCTATGGTTAACAATTTTCGATGACTCTATATGGTATAATTGTAAATTTAGTAACTTGTTATACAACTGAGATGAAACAGAGCTGTTTATATAAAAAAATTACCAATCTACAATATAACATACAACGTCAACGTCGCAGCTTACCTATTTCCTTGACAGCTGTAATCAGATTTTACAATTGTTGACGCATACACGCTCTCACAAATAGTAATATAAATAAACAATCATACTTTTCCCTGGCGCTGTGTAGAAAACACACAACGCCACTTGAACTCAATACCGCTAGGGCACCAGAAACGTAAGTACAAAACAAACAGTACACATGCATATTTTGTAATTTAGTCAAATACAAGGTCATGGAGGAGGTAGCGTAGTAGGGTAATAGGGTCAGTTTTCTAAGTATACTTTAACAAGTTCCTAATTAAAGTCGGAACTCAACATTTTTGTAAATGATCATCCTGGCACAAATACTTTGGTTTGATTAACAATAACGTATCAATTTTTAACAATATTCAAATTTATACAACTAAAAGAAGTGATCAGTTCCACGTTAAAAATCAGTGAGTGGTAAAATGTGAGATCTACATTTAGAATCTTTGAAAATGGCTTGAAAAAAATCCGAGTCTTTAAGAAAGCAGTATAATCTAATTTCTCTATCTGTAAAAAAACGATTGCCAATTGATCGTCGAAACCTAATGCAGTTGGGGACAGAAGGAATTCAGGATGCTGTTGATTGTGGATGGGTATTCTTTAACTTGAATTCTTTGATATATCACAAATAAATTTTGATATTTTTATAATTTTTTTTCACACTTCGAATGTTGCCTATCATGCGCGTAAGCTTGAGGTATGTGGTCAGATAATATGGTGAAAAATCCCCAAAAGCATGCGGGATATTTGTGTTAGGTAAGTAAATTTTACCAAGATGTATAGTGTCTGAAAAACCCGGGGAAAAGTTAATATTCAGTGACTCAATGAATGATTCAGTTTCTCCGAACTTGCATATACAGGGTGAATTCTTAACGTCCGTTCACCCAGTCATGTTGAGGTGGCCGAGAGTAAAAATCTGCAATTGTTTGCTACTAGAAAGCCAATCAAGGACTTGATAGCCACTTAATCAATCGGCGATTTCGACTCTCGGCCACCTCGTAACGACACTTGGTGGACGTTAGGACTTCTCCCTGTATATTTTTGTCTTACACAGTAAATGATTATCATTTTCAATATAATGCCAGAAATGAAATGATGTTAAGATAATATTTACGGATATATTGCAGTTGGAGTAAGAAAATAAATTAGCAACAAGAGAATATACGGCACCGACGTTAACTTGTTAAGATAATAATGATTCGAAATAAATGTTATCTTGAATACATCAAAGTTATTTTTATTATGCGGAATTTCATTTATAAAATTATTAATAGACACGTAGCACTTGATTAGTACATTAAAAGTCACGGCTAACAATTGGTTAATTCTTTATGAGTTATGTTAGAGTAATTAATTGTGAGCACAGATTCCTAGCAAAACCTACATAAAACTATGTCGTACTACCATCATCTCCCTGGTCGGGTATAGTATAGATTTGTATAACTTTGAAAAATCAAAATTCAGCAATTCAATGACCAGCTTTCTGTCTTCAGATAAATTGAAGCAGAGCAAAGGTGTAAGCTACAACTATTCTCTTTGGAAAATATGAATATCTTTGAAATTACATGCGGAAATATATTTGGAAATTTCAACACATCAGATTGATATTTGAAAATTTATATTAATAACAGATAAACGAACAGTAATATGTAGGCGGAACGGTGTAGAAAAAAAACTGTTAAAATGTACCTTTTCAAAAGAAACTGAACCCCACTTACCATAGTCACCACGGCCCATCGCACCACGCATGCCAGAGCCAGTTCCTCGAGGTCCGCCTTGTCCACCAGGTACGCGTACTGGCATAGGGCCTCCCATCATGCTTGGATGGGATGGAGACCCGCTGTAAATTATTTAAAAACACGATTAATTGAAATGCCACTTCACTTGATAGAATTATGGATTGTTATGAATGAATGTAGAGAATTATTAGAGGAAAACATCTTACCCGCCACGAACTTGCATCATCTGCATCATTCTACGTTCTCTAGCCCTCAGGATTTCTTCTTTTTTCTTTTTGTCCGACGGTGGTTTTGCTAATGAGACTTCTATATGGGACCCGCCCATTTCTTTTCCATTCAACTCACGCATTGCCTGTAAAAAGTCGTCGAATACGTAGGGTATTGTTTCTCATTTTTGCATTGTCAATTGCAATTAACTTTCAATAAAAAGAAAATAATGCAAAGTTCACCTTAACAGCATTATCTCTATCTTCAAAGTGTATAAAAGCATAATCCTTGATTTTCTTCACCCTCTCAATTTTTCCGAATTGTTCGAAAGATTCCTTCAGTTTCTCTTCTGAGCAGTCTTGTGTTAGATTCCTTACATACAGTACTCGTACCTGTGGGAAAAAGACACAAAATTTAACCATTCCTCAGGGTTCGAAGTAGTAGAATATCTCTGTCAGGTAACTGCTTCACTTCATATTGTAAAAAAAAAAACGGGTAAGGCTCACTTTAGACATGGTTTGCTCGTCAGGTTCCTCCTGGGGATCAGCCCAGTCTACTATGATGTCACAGCCCCAAACCTTGATGCGACCGGTGCCTAGTCTCCTCTTGGCAAGAGAGGCTGACTTGTGAGACTCATACTCCAGAAAGCAGAAGCCCCTGTTCTTCTTCTTGTCATCCGGCGAGCTGTAGATAATCACCTCTGTCAGGCCAGCTATATCGTGGAAAATCATGAAAAACATAGGTAAGGCTTGTTTCAACGTAGTCAAAGTAAAATGATAAGACTAAAAAGAACTACAGGAACAGATCAGAAAATGCGCAAAAACACAAGAAAACAAATCTAGAGAATTATACCATTTTGACAAAAATAAATAAATAAATAAATAAATAAATAAATAAATAAATGAAAATAAATAGAATAACAAAAATATGAATAGATTAGAATAAAAAAAAACTTGGATACAATAAAGAATTTATTATGCCGAATTCAACGACCTTCTGCTTTGCGGAATTTTTACTTATTCTTCACGGATTTGTCGTGTACTCAAATGATATTAATAATAAAGAGATTAAATCATTAACGAATGAAAAGTATTACAGAATCGTTTGTTGTTGCGCGAATAATTCAAATGTCATTAGAACTGACACTACGGTTTGAAAAGACTAACCGATAGTCATTTCTAAATGAAGTACAATAGATTCCTTACATCTAATGCTTATTCCATGTATTTGTAAGAAATTAAAATAGTATCATTGCGGCTGCTACTATCCCAGGTGAGAAAAGAAATTCGCTCTACGTTGAACAAAACGTATTTATCCATCAAGTAATGAATTCGAGTGAACATACGAAATGGTAAAAGAATGATTTGAAAATTGTCCATAGCTGAAGCACTAGCCTCAGACTGATGATATATCCACAAAATACTCAAACTCTGGGGTTGAATATAATGACGATGGATTTAGTTTTGATTCGAAATACGCTGTGACAATAGGACAAAACTGAGAATTGGGATTGAATGATTTTGTGATGAAAATTAATGAACGCGATTCAGGAGAGATTGTTTGTAGAATAATAACGATACATGATGAATAGTGAGAGGTTGCCAAACGAAACGATAAGATCGCCATAGACGGCGATTCGTAAAATAATAAATTATTTCCTCGTCAAAGGAAATGCTGGAAAAATAATATTAGATTTTATCGGAATACTGAACCCCTTTGCTTATTTAACATTCAATAATTATTCCAAGGTATAAACCAATGCCAAGCCATCGAGAACATAAAAATTACTCTGTGCAAAAACCGTAAGAGTCATTTCTGTGTTTTTCTGATAGTAAATAACGACATAAAATCATGATGAAATAAAAATTAAGCCTTAGTTTACGTTAGTCTTTCGTTTACACTTGATCAGTCGGTTTGTTGACCAAAGAACCTGCTGTTTCCCCTTTCCTTTACGTTCTTCCCAATAAATGACCATAGAACCATCTCTTGTTATATTTATATATTTCCAAAGTAGTTTTACTATCAAGGCTAAACATTTGATACGAAAGAGAATTCTATAGCTCTGTAAATCATTGAGTCGATTGCCGTGTATGTGTGTGCGTGTCTGACTTTACATGGGTGAAATGCAAACCAAACACGATTTCAGTATTACGGAGGCTCATTGTACTAAGCGAGTTGGAATCTGTTGGACGGAACCTTTCATCTTGTCAAATATCCGATTGACCTACAAAGAATCAAGTTACATGTTGAGAGAATCCTGCAGTTTAGTATCGTGACACAGAGATTATCATTGATACATCAGACTGATTTTAGGTAATGTGATATAAGGAGTTCAAAGAATTAAATTCCCTATAATTAGACTGTCTGACAATCTAACGCAATATTCGTTATAGGATACGGTTCACCTCTCCTTCCTCTCAGTTTAAAATACAAGAATGATAAATCAAAATGTAATTGGCAGACAGATGTGTTCACTTAATACAATATTGTTGTCTGATCGATACTCCAGTGTGTTATACACAAATGTATGTACATGATACTTATACATCTGTGTGTGTGTTTGTGTGTGTGTGCGTGTAGCTAATTATTTCTAAACTCCTACAAAGTGTTCAGCTAATTATACGACCGGCGATTGAACTCTGGCACTCGCTTCAAAAATGCATTTTTGTCGCTGGCCTCCTCTCTGTGTCCAGACTTTGACAGTGGT
This sequence comes from Tenthredo livida, assembly GCA_963992785.1. Taxonomy (NCBI): domain Eukaryota; kingdom Metazoa; phylum Arthropoda; class Insecta; order Hymenoptera; family Tenthredinidae; genus Tenthredo; species Tenthredo livida. Next base: position 61,775,614 of record OZ023064.1, read on the forward strand.
GCAAGAATTTTGATCGCGAACGTGTACACATTCAATCGAAAGAGTGATTTCCACACATTCAATGAAGATGAGTTACTCGCTTGAATAGACCTCGTATAAAACGACCGGGCATGACTAGGCAATATGTAAATCGAATACACAATCGTGCTGTGATTCGTAATGAGGTTTTTAAATCGCAAAAAAGCATGCTGCCAAAAAATCCCAATCTAAACATAACACCTTTCTGATGTTCAATTTGTTCATCTTTTTTCGAATAAATGTACTATATTGAAAGTATGAAATATCTACCAACGCGTCTAATTGTAAAACAAAAGCTGAGAATATCAACGCACGATAAATAACAAATAACACAATAAAAATACGTCAAATATTTTGGTGGGTATCTAAGCGTAGGTCTGTCTAATAATTACTTGTGGGTATAAAGAATTTTGATTCGTTTTCATGCATTCGCCAGACTCATAAACAAACTTGGGCAGGCCCTCTTTCCAAAAAATTTTCGATACGAGCTTTTTTTTTCAGTTTTTTTCAGTTGTTTTTTTTTTTTTTTTTAATTTTAGTTTTTCATAAACTGTAAACACCAATGTGATAAATTTGTAAAATTTAAATTTGAATAAAAAATTTGGTAACAATTAGGTAGATCAATGACTGGTGGTTAGAACCTTGGCACGATGCGAGATGGTTAGACTTGGAGCCATCTGGCATCGGCGTTGTACCAACTGCATTGATTGACCGACTAATTTAGGTATCTTTCTCCCGACTGAACTTGGTTCAACCACTGCCTGCTGATTTAAGGGCAATTGTCAACTTACGTGCGTGCTTTGTAAACTCTTCGAACAAGTCATCTCGGTCTCGATTCTTTGGAATATTTCCCACAAACAAGCGGTGATTGTTATAAGATACGGTAACACCAATCTTTTTGCCTTTCCGAATCTCATAATCATTTAGCTGTAAGAATAATGTGGAAGGAGAGAGCCAATTAAGCTTGCCTTTTGTGATTTCGCCTGCTTATTGGCTGACAGAGCAGAGTGGGTATTTGTAAAGTGATTCTAGGTAACAGATAGCGGAAGGAATCTCAAATGAGTGGGAAGGGAAGCTCGGAGGCGGATCCAAGTTTTACGAGGATCGAGGAAACGTTTTTTTGGGGAATCGGTGGGTGGGAGTGCCTGTCCGTTTGTTAGCGAGCCATACGCCCCGGCGGTCCACGTGGGTCTCCCGTTAACCCCCATGCTTGAGGCTTAGTCATGAATCACATTTCCGCATTTAGCAAGGGTCCACCGACGTTGAATGTTATTTGTCAGATCGATTCCGTTAGACATTGGATAGATTTTATTGTTGCAGAACGCGTTGAGAAAAGAATTGGCGAATAAGCGTGAATGGTAAGACGAGGTGGGCGATCTGACCGGAAGTAGGTAACGGCGGAGCGAGGGACAGCAAAGAGCAGGAAGCAGATCATATAACTCAACTCATAACTCAACCTAAATATGAGAGGAAAAGAAGACATGGACCAGAGAGGTGTTACTGTTTCACTAATAAACCGAGAGGCAAGGAGACTGACCAGAATCGAAAGTGTCACTGATCGTTCGACCCTCGGGTCGACTGGAGTTTTTTCAGTTTCATAGTTCCATACCATCTACAACCACTACTTAAAGCTACCAAACTCTTATGTGACAGTACAGGTAGACAGGTAGGTAGGTAGGTAACACACGCCTCGAATTCACTTTACCTGTTAATTTACCAAATTCGTCCAAGATCTCCTCTTTGCCTTTTGACTTTGGTATGTTCCCCACGAAAAGTCGTAGATTAGGAACACTAATGTTTACTTTCAGACTCTTGCCGGGTTTTATTTCGTGATTATCGAGCTGTGGGATGAAGAAAAACACACACATGCCTAATTTTGTTTCAAAGAATTGTTCCATATAGGTGTTAAGAATTACGACAAATGGTAAAATTTCGGAAATTTTTCAAAATGTACAATTTGGTGAAAACGGAAAAAAAAAACAGAATAAAAAAAAGAAAAAAAAATAAAGAAACGACATCAATAGTTAGCATGGCGTGGTCCGTGATACCGATTATTTGGCATGCGCTTTCTCGCTCGCCGCTCGAGTCTTCACAATATAGGAAACCGGCGTTCACGTATCATGTATCCTGTAAATAAATTTCAGCCTACCAATTTTTAAATTTTGTTACAAAAATTGTCACTGTCCAATTAGGTGCAACCAATCAATTGAATATACCCCTAACCAATTAAACCAATCAAGATACATTTCCCTTTAAATATTCATTTCTATCTCTCTTTCTTTCTTTCTTTCTTTCTTTGTCTCGTTCTTTCTTATTTTCTCATTTCACTTCATTTCATTTCATTTCATTTCATTTCTTTTATCTCTATCACTTTCTTTGACTGTTCGTTTATTACTCTTTTTGTAAGGTTCTCCACTCCCAATTTTGCCCACTGAGCAAAGAGGAGAGCTGGAAAAGAAACTTGATCCATAGATGTTCATTAATACATTGTACTGTTGGGACAAATTGGACGTCATTGTAATTAAACATGAATAAATGGTCAGGGACATATACGTATAAGAATAGCAGATATGTGGATTGTTCGTAGAGTAAGCGTTAAAATTCAATTCCATTTCACGTCCTGTCTAGGAATATAAGAGATAAGAAAAAAAATTAATAAATAAATGATAACTGTATGACCAATGTAATACGTACTACCAAGGAAAAAAAGCATATAGATACGAACACAGAACAAGCCACATACAAAATGAAATTGCACTCTTTCAAAATGTTTCCAAAGCGATTTTGGGCAGAGATGAAAACAATTCAATTATACCATCAAAAATAATCTATGGCAAGTCGAGTTTACCCAATAAGGAGCGGTGAAACTCACGCAAAAACTGGTGTGTGTGTGTGTGCACGATTATTATCACTATGAAATATTTGCAAGAAATAATTTTGAACTCTGTTTCTGCTCTTCAGATATCACGTCCGCTTACCGACGTCGTCGTAAGTTATACGACGACGATTTAAGAAACATTTCGAATGAGAGCATGTTTTTTCTTTTTTGGTAGCAATAACAATTTTGTAACATTTCTAAAAATTTTGTAAACAATAAATAAATAAAATATCTCCAATAGTTCCGTAGCGGCATGGTGGTAACTATGGGGGGTAAGAAAAATAGAGGTAAGTCTGTACACGTTATGAAGTTTATGAATACGAGTGTGGCCAATGAAGAAAAATAAAAGACACATACCTCTCTAACTGCCTGTTGCGCAGCCTCCCTGTTAGTGAATGTGATAAACGCATATCCCCTGTTGGAACCCGTCATAGGATCCATCATCAGCCTCAAATCCCAAATCATTCCACATTTCTCAAACAACGGGATCAACTCATCTTCGTACATATCTTTTGGAATTTTTCCACAAAACACCTGCAAACAAAGGCGATTGAAAACACATCAGATCTCAAGAATTTGAAAAAAAGTCATCTGCGTTCTCATCGATCATGAAAATGACGGCTTACATACCTCGCATCCATTCCCTGGCGTAGGGCCCTCCCAACCCGGAGGAGGGCCTCCATATTTCCTTTGACCCGTAGTGACGTCTAAAGAATATCCAGTCCTTTCTAATATCATCTGAAACGACGAGCAAAGTTATTACACAAAAACTTCTTTCCATTTCTGTGAAAATTGAAAGAGTATTCACAGAGATAGTAGGAATATAGGGAGTAGATGCGTACCTTGATTTTGTCCTCGTCGGGTGCCTTGGGGGTTGTGCCAGCTGCGGTTCCCTGTCCAGCACGACTTTTTTGTCGATAAGTTTTCATCACGCCGCATAGGTAGGCTGACTTGTTTGATACATGTTCTAAGTTGGACTCGAGGAATTGAGTGAGTACGTTGAGCGCGCCGTCGACAGGAAATTCTTTGAGAGCGTCGAGAGCCCTTTCGTCTAGATCAACGTGAGCCAATTTTCCGGTCTTGTAAATTTCGTCCAATTTTCCCGCCACTTTGTCGTCAAGTCCGTACTGAACGAGTTTCGCGTAATCCTCGGTCCTTTCGACATATTCCATCTCTTCCTTTGATTGCTTTTCCTCCATTTTTATTTCCCCATTCCCCTCTGCCATAGCTACAACAATAGAATTTCGGCGTTACGACTCGCGTATGCATTCACGCAGATTCTACACAGACAAGCACTTTCGCATTATTAAACGTCTAGCCTAAACTTTTCCCGCGCTAACCGACGCACGAACGATGACGATACTCGAAAATAAAGAACAACGCGATGAGAACGAGTTTGAGAAAAATAAATGAGAAATAAAATCGGAATAATGATAACAACAGTCGGGAGGGAAGGTAAACAAGCGTATTAACACGGCAAGCCCGCGGTCGCCGGTTCAAAAGAACAGAGGCTACGCAATGACAGTACGCGATAAAATCAGGTTAGATGTGTCGAAGTGGACAAAGGAGAAAATTAAGTTTTAGAGAGAGGAGAAAGGAAGAGAAAAGAAAAAGAACAACGAAGCAAAAAGAAAAAAGAAAAAAAAAAGAAGAAAAAAAGACGACTCATCGGAATATAAAATAATAAACACGTTGTTGCTCGGACAAATGCACCGGTCGCGTGAGTCACTGATTTGTCACGTTTGAAAACAATTGTTACGACCCGGCAAGGTCTTTCGAGATATTGCAAAAACTGAAATTGCGAATTGCGAAAGGTAGCCGCCGGCCGGCAAGAGGTTGCAACCCGTACGTCTTAAAGAATGCGATGCACTTCTGCACTCGGCACGTCACTTGGTTTTCCTCGGTAAAGGGATTATCAATATTATCACCGATATTAAAACTGATGTGAAAACACGGGAATAATACGGCGTCGCGTTCCCGTCGATTCGCACGGCCTTATTACCTCAGAAAATAACTGAACGGAATCCTCCTGCGAGGAAATGGCGGCAGACGTCAACGTGATCGCGTACCCCGGGGTTCACAAAACGACGCGCAAAGATACGCTCAAACCCAGCGATCCGGGTTGGCCATTTTCTTTTAACAAGAATCGCGAATTCGGATTGGCTCGCGCGAAAAGTATAAGAATAAAAATAAGCGCTTGGCCTACGGAGTGCAGTATGCACTCGGCGAAAATGACAAAAACAAGGACACTTGAATTAATTTTTCTTCAACCGCCGCGCGATACAACATTATACTACTACACAACGGCAAATAAATAATACATGTAAGAATTGTCGTACCTCTTTCGATTAATAATAAACTCTCGAAAACAAACAATTTGCAAAGCGAACAATATTATAGAAAACACAATGAAGTATATCACAAGGATTTTTATCTTTTGATCCTCTTCTTTTTTTCTTCTTCAAATTTCGTACAGTATGTATATTAGTTGACAATTATATTGTTACTAACGTGTTATAGTATGCGTATTAATTATTATCGCGAATTTCACAGATTTATTAATTATGCGCGTTATTATTTTATAGGATAGTTTTCGATTTAAAACACTCGTTTTGACGTGCTATAATAATTTCCTCTGTCAAAATTTAACCTCCCTTTTTTCTTTTTTTGTTTATCTTTTTTAAATCCTAATAAATCGCGCATGTATATCAATATATCACTACTATCAATATTAAATTTGATTACGCCAGCGTTTATAATTTTGTGTAGGCACTTTAATGTTACAATATTGCAATATGATATTATATATATTATGGTCCGGGGCACAGCGTACTTTTGATATCGTGTAGTGCCTACATAGCCGTAATGCATAAATTGGACTGTCTCGCCGAGAGAGCGGTGCAATGGTGCAAGCCCTACAAAACCAAACCAGTTTGCTTGCTTGCGCCCCAATCCGATTCAACCGCTTGCCTTGCCTCCGTGCCTCGTCTTGCTTCGCGGTCGCGTGTTGTATGTGTACGCACGTACACACATATACCTATACTTACAACGTACACGTACACGCACCTCTACGCTCTAGGTGTAATCGCGCGTATGTATTTCGCCCCGCCTTAACGCGGCTCTGGATTGTGTGGGTAAATACACCGACGAGGGCACGGATGGGTGAAATGTAACCGTGTGCAGTCGGTGTGCAGCGAGTGCAGGGGCCGCGAACTCGACGTCTCATCTATACACGCACATTATACATATACATATGCATGCATATCCAACGATATGCATGCGCCGACGGTGATGCGGTATGCATGCATGTATGTATACGAACGGGGCGCGCGTACGAGGCGTATACTTCGAGTATGCTGTGTGCACCCGCGTCCTCGCCGCGCTCCCGGCTTGTGAGTTTGCAGAGAAGGAGGCATGATTATTACTAAGACGGCTGCAGGTTCGCGTATTGATACACACAGAACCTGTTTCCCCGCGTTTTCAGCTTTCCTAGCAATTATTTTCGCCGATGCGTTCGCTGTAAGTTATACCCCTAAATTCGTTGAGATCGAATATACATCTTGCGCGTAAATACTTATACAGGTACATACGTACGCGTTATGAAAAGTTTCCGATATATAGGTAGGCATATGTAACTCGAGGCCGCTTGTACGGCTGCAGCGAATTGTTGTAAATAAGTTCGCTATTATTCTGCTGCTACAGCCTTCCGGTTTATTGCGCTCCTCTGTCTGCGCGTCATACAGACGCGATGCATTTTTTTTTCTTTTTTCTTTTTACGTCGCGGTCCCGCATTGTCGTGGGAGGTCAAAATATCCGCTACATCTATACCTCGATGTGTATTATAGCCGCGGATAATTATTCCGTGAAACGCATCTCCTTCGCATATCATATCGTCTCAGAGATTAAAAACAATCGCACCGTGAATATATCGGGTCGAATAAGAATGATTATCGAGTCGCTGGGTTATATTTTACATGCTTATAATCATCATCATTCAGCAGCTGACTATATCATTGTAAGAAAATGAAAGAATTATTTACACTATAGGTTTAATATAATCGATAGTTTATATATTCAAGTTATTTTTTCTTTTTCTCTTCAAATACGTGCAAACATAATAACATACTATCATCGAGTTATTTTTCAAAACACGTTGATTTTGGAGATCAACAAAATTCTCACCTATATAGTCAATAACGCGACGCGCTTTGGTATGTACGAGATCGGAATTAATTACCGTATTCAAGGTATAAAATGTTTATCGCGTCTTTATTTTAAACAATATTCACAAGGTCTTTAGCTTATGTGCAAGGGGCCAATAACTTTTCGCGCAAACATCGCTATTGCAATAACAATTCACAAATATACATACTATACATGTATTATTTCGCTGGCTGCCTCCAATAATATACGTCTACTTATAGCTATACCTATCTGTACAACATACATATATACATACCTATATACATATAACATATATATATATATATATATATACCTATAGTATAGGTATACTAGACGGTGAGCAAATATAATATTATATTTTAGTTTCCCACGCATAAACGTTACATATATATTAAAGACGACGTCGGCGCATTGGTGTGCGTGTGTATACTGGTATCTGCCAGGAATACGTTATTATTATTATGATTATGTAGACTGTAAAGTTTTCCCCAGGAGCAGCCGAGAACGGGCATCAGACCCCCAGCAGTCGCGTCTCCTTATTCGAAAACTTGTCTGCGGGTATGAGAAAATCTTTTTTTTTTTCACAGGTAAACAGGGGTGAACCTGTGGGGCGACAATAATGCCTGTGTGAGCTTAGGGGGAACGAAAGCCGCAGGGGGTCGTACGACAAACCCCCCTGTCGGGGTGCTATACGACGTTATTACCATGACAAAGCCGACCTAAATGTTATGTCCCATTAAGTTACAGCTTTGTTTTCACTTTTATACTGGGAATTCAGTTAACACCTTTCCCGCTGTGAACTCTCTGCGCGGATCAATTATCTACCATGAATCCGATGTCGCTACAATATGCGTTATGTACGCGGGTATACCTACATATTATGATTATGCAGTATGCTGCACCGTGCAACGACCAGAAAAGTTAACATATAATCACAATAGTATATAACGTTCGGCACCTCGCGTATATAGCAGTATAATCACTTATTTCAACCGTATTTTTACTATGCAGTACGTATATGTATACGTACATGGTACATGCATGCAGGTATATTAGGCAAAAGAAGTGTAAGACTTTCAAAGATTTCTGCTGCCCTCTGATTGTGAGAGAGTTTGAGATTCGCCCCGATTTCAGGCCGTGGGATCGATGACGAATATACAATACTTTCAATAAACGCTTCTGAGCAGTACCATCTGCTTATACTCCGGAATGTTAATTGATCGTCCTACAATATATCATATGCCTATCTGCATATTTACAATACATGAACATTTTCATTGCATGCAGAGATATAACTGCAGGTATATGTATTTATAAATCTGCGAAGTAAATTATTATAGACGAGCCTATACTGCACGCGTATCGCGCGCGTATGTATATTACATACCATTATATTGTATAATGCGTAAGAGACGTTGAAATAAAATTGTGTTATCGCGGTGTAGGTATACCTACATACGTATAATACCCTGCCCTGTACATACGTAGATACACTACATACCCAAATATCGAACCCTATAGCGAATATTACCGTGCGAGCCACGTATGCATGTTTGTGTATGTATGTTGTGTATATGTATACGTACACCGGACGTTGTACCAAGCACAGTTGACGATTGTGCATTGTTATCTGCCATTCTGCCAAGCAGCTGTTGCGTCTGGTGTAAGTTATTCAAATTCGGTATAGCGTGGTACGCGCAAATAATCTTGCCGCTGATATAACGATTTATAAAACCTGATGAAAATTGCTAAAGTTTGAGATTTTTGATTCAAGAATCGATGTAAGATAAATTGAAAAAAAAAGTTGAAAAAAAATTTCATGTAACTTGTAATACTTTACAAATGAATGAGAAAAGCAATGCGGAAGAATAGTTGAACGTTGCGAAATAATATTCATTCGAACGATCCCGTTGTAAATATAGGTATAGGTATATTCGGGATGATAGTATTGAAAATAAAGAAATAAAACGATTGATAGAAGTACACCGCAGTAATCGTGCGAAATTTCGATGGCAAATTAGCTGATACACCATTCCACGGCAGTTGGTATGTGTAATATAATGCGCGATGACGAGTAGGCCGTTATCACAATTTTTATAATTGCAGTGCCATGAGTCAGGTGCAACAGCAGCGCACTTGTTGCTTTACGAATTCCGAGGCTCAATTCTTTACATACTTATATCTGTATTATTATATATTACGATATTAATTCGACTACTGCAATCCACTATGGCCAGCAGCTGCGTTATACACATGGTGTACCTGAAACGCCATATAGTAGACATAACATGACCGCATCAATGATAAATTTTACGTATCGAAGGCACTGAATCATCGCTCAACCGTCAGACGATTTGAAAGGCGCGTGAGTGGCCCGAGTATCGCAGGGCTTCGGTTTGTCTCCGCTGTTGGACGCGTGTAGAGCCGCTAGCTAGCAGCGTAGTAGGCATCGTACAGTGTACACCATTGTACACTAGTGTAGATACATAAGCTGTGTTAGTAATCCTCGCTCCCCCGTTAATTTGTTTGGGCGTTAACCGCGTAGGACATAGCGTGCGTTTCTTTCGTAGAATGATTAGTCCGTCAAGTTAGTCGGTATCTAGAGAATAGCGTCAGCTGACGGCATAATAAACATCGTGTCCGTGCGTATCTAGCCGTGAGTTGTGGGTTATCTGTTTTACTATGGCAGTGAGTAACTGTAAGTAATATTATTGTCGTATCGCGCGTCGTGCTTGCCAAGAACCAAGATGAAGAGTCCAGGTATATGGACGACGTTTTCAATCGCGTGTTTGTCACTGGGCGTTGTCGGCCAGTATGAGTGGCAGGTGCGCGATGATTTCGACGAAATACGCCGTCGAATGGATCAGGTTACGATTGACAACTGTCCGATTCAGCACCTCGGCGATTTGTTCCTACCCGAAGACACGGTGTCCCACTTACCCGACATAAAGGACATAAACATAAACCCTGTATTCCCGAACAGAACCGCCCTCCTTCATCTCCACAACATGGCAATGAGCAGATCGTTCTATTGGAGTTATATACTCCAGTCGCGTTTCATTAGACCCGCGATAAACGACACCTACGATCCCGGAATGATGTACTACTTCTTATCAACCGTTGCCGACGTGTCCACAAATCCCTACATAAACGCCTCGGCCATTTACTTCTCACCGAACATGTCCTATTCCCCTTCCTACCGAGGGTTCTTCAATAAAACTATGCCCAGGTTTGCTCCGAGGACGTTCAGAGCCGATGATTTCAACGACCCTATTCATCTAGAGCGAATCTCTACAAGGAATACATTCACCGTACAAGATCTAGGCGCCTTTCCAGCTAGCAGTTTGAGCATGGATTACGCCACTGATTATTATCGGATAAACGAATGGTAAATATCACCAGGACTCAAGTTATGAAACTGAATTAGCTTCTTTAATCCATAAGATCGGTCATTCTTTAGGTATAAAAAATGGCTGCCGGACAAGGTCGAGAAAAGACACGACACGAAAACAACTTATCAAGTGGAGATAAGATATGCGAATAACACAAATGAGACGTTTACATTCCATGGACCACCGGGTAGAGTTGTTTATCTCTAGACATGGTTTCACTCGTGACCTGCCTTCTCTCATTTCGCAATATTTGAATATTTCAGGCGCCGACGAGTTTCCTGGACCAGTTAATTGGACTAAACCCTATTTTGATTGCGGACGCTCTAATCGTTGGCTCGTAGCTGCCGTCGTTCCTATCGCTGATATTTATCCTAGACACACGGGCTTCAGGCATATCGAATATCCAACGTAAGAATAATGGAATATTACCAAGCAAGACTCAGCAATTTTTGCTAATGTACTTGAAATTCATTGAACATTTGATTGGATATGTTTTTTTCCCCCAGGTACACCGCTATCGCTGTTCTTGAAATGGATTTTGAAAGAATAGACATAAACCAGTGTCCTAGAGGGGAGGGGAATAAAGGTCCTAATAAATTTGCAGGCACGGCACGGTGTAAAAAGGAAACTACGGAGGTGAATCATTGCGGATAATTATTCAGATAGGCATAATTCTCTATTCAACGTGAATATCAGCTTCCGAGAGATCCTAATATTTGCCATTATTCTTAAAAAAATCTTACAATCACTATGTGTCATGGCTTAATTTAGTGCTAATAACTTCTAGTGCGAACCATTACACGGATGGGGATTTAGAAGAGGTGGCTATCAATGCCGATGTAAACCTGGCTTTAGATTACCGACTGTCGTTAGAAGACCCTACCTTGGAGAAATAGTTGAGAGAGCTACCGCTGAGCAATATTATAACGGATTTGATTGTTCAAAGATCGGATGTACGTATGCCTGATTTTTTTTTTTTTTCACTTTTCTTTAATAAAAGTAAAATATTTCGATATGTGATATTAGCTGACGAGGTTTCTTCCATACTTTTCAGGGGTCCAAAAAATGCCTGTACAATGGGATAAGGCTACACCTTATGTAAAAGAAAAATATCTGGAAAAATTCAACGAGTACAAGAACTCTACGACTGGTCCAGAGTCTCTGCACACTGAGAAAATGAACATAGAAGAAGCTCTGAATTTCATAATCGGAGTTAACGAGGATAACTGTAAGAAGTGCGTTATCATTTTTTCATTTAAACCTCGATAGTTATTAAGATTCTCTATGAAAATTCTCATATCATATAATTATTTATGATTCTCAGTTTCACTCTCCAAGACCTGAGTTTGCATGGAGATATAAGTTTCAAAGCAGAGGAATTTTTTGAAAATGAGGCCAAGATGGCGGTGAGATTGGCTAATTTCATCAGCGCATTCCTGCAAATATCAGATCCCAAGGAAGTTTATTCTGGTACAAGAGTGGCGGATCGTCCCTTGACCGAAGATCAAATGATTGGTGAAACCTTGGCCATTGTATTAGGAGACACTAAGATCTGGGGAGCTGGAACCTACTGGGGACGTAACAAATTTACCAATCGAACCTATTTCGCCCCTTACGCATATAAAACTCAACTCAACACTAGAAAATTCAAAGTCGAAGATTTGGCTAGGCTCAATGGGACAGGTGAGGAGATAGACTCCTTTCTTATCATTACGTAACACCCGAAAAATGAAGATATTTATCAACAAATAATAATATGATGATTTTTTGACAATTTCAGAGGAAGACTACACCAGGAAGCCTTGGTTCAGATTTCTCAAACAACGGTGGGCGACTAACTTTGAGGAGTTGGAACAGTATTTTATGAAGATCAAGATCCGATTCAATGAGACCGGAGAATATATGAAAAAATACGAACACTATCCCAACTCGTACAGGTGAGGGAAGACGTTGGACATTACTTTGGTCAGATTAATGATGCAAGAAAATATAATATAATAATGAAAAGTACCTGTTGACGACTTTTCTTGCGCTCAATCAGCTGATTGTTCAGCTCAGCTAGTCTTGGAATTTATTCACACCAAATGCTTGTCACTAAATTGAACTGTGTTAAGCAAAAACGTAAAAGAAATAAGAAATTGACCCAATGCCACGGCTAAGACCCATAGTGAATCTTAGGGCTGTAGAACTTTGATAATTTCACTAGCAGCGCGTCTTTGCAACAGGCTTGAGCAAGGCATGCGAACTAAGAAGATTATGATTCGGGCAAAGGGCAAAGGGTGAGCTTTATCTCTGATGTATAATTTATTCTAATGTGCGGGGATGGGGTGGGGTGGTTTGTATCTGTGTAGGGCAGCAAACCTGAAACATGGCCACTGGACCACTCCTTACTTCGATTGTAACGGCAAAGTGAAGAAATGGGTAATTACCTATGCATCCCCGTTTTTCGGCTGGGACAACTTGAAAGCCAAACTGGAATTCAAGTGAGTATTAGGAGGCGTACGTATACGGCCGACCTCCGTGTGTATGTAAATTGAGTGTGAGATAGTTCGAGCAAGAAACCAGTTCAATAATAGAAGTGGAAGGAAGAGGAGATCATATTTAACATTAAGACACTTACAGGGGTGTCGTAGCTGTTACCATGGAATTGCTTCGGCTGGACATCAACCAGTGTGACGATAAATTCTACGTCCCAAACGCATTCAAAGGCACACACAAATGTGATAAGAAAACATCATACGTGAGTTCTCTGTATTGCTATTTCAATGCCAAAGTACGCGCGTACATTTTACATGTTTTCCAGCAGAATCCTCCCTCAATACAATCATTACTCAATCAATAATGGTTTCAGCTTATACCCATGGTCGTATAACGACCAGTTCCACATCTTCAAACAGCTTCGTATTAAATAGGAACACTCGAAATAAATATATGTTAATGCCTACTGATCCGCGTTGTTTCAGTGCGTTCCGCTCCTAGGTCGAGGTTTCGAGACAGGAGGCTACAAATGCGAGTGTAAACAGGGTTTCGAATACCCGTTCGAAAATTTGATCACTTATTACGACGGGCAACTGGTGGAAGCGGAATTTACCAATATTGTTAATGATCAAGAAACTCGGTAAGCAGATGAGATGTCTCTGATCACGATGTAAATCGTTGATCATTATATTTATGTTCTTAAAATTTTATACAGAAAATTACGTGATTCAAACGCGGGTGGGTTTTTATTTTTTCTGTTTTCTTGTTACAGGTATGACATGTTCAAATGCCGTTTGGCAGGTGCAGCTTCAATTCAAGCTAGTTGGTTACTACTGATCGCTGTGCTTGGTCTCTTTTACAGACTGCATCGCAGATAACAGCTATTATTTTTAACATTCGTACAAACTTTATAATATTCTTTTATCACGTATATTTAGGTATCTTAGATCTGAACATCAAGAACCGTCTTTAGCTATTTTAAAATATTAAGCATACATATCTCATGAATTACGATATGTAGATTAAGTTACGATATTGTATAGGTATGTCTGATTCTCCAAAGAGAAATATTACGTCCCTCTATTTTTATACATTATTATCATTTATTTATCGATGATTAAAAACGGTTTGCGATTTCTGCTCAATTATCAGGAACGCGATGGCGAATTACCTTTTTGTAATTTCCGTCACACTGAAAACCATTAATAATACTGACAATCGAGTTCTTGTCAACGTTGAAAGTTTAGACCTGAAACTGCTAAATCATTTCCATAAACTAAGTGAAAGCTGCGTTCCAATAAATGTTAACGAATTCCGTCCAATTTTAATACTATTAATAATATCTATAATCGTATTTTTTGTAATTTTTCTTTTTTATCTGATGCATTCCCAATGTTTTTATACGCGCTTTTTGCGGGAATTATTTTTAAATAATATAATTATACAGTTAGATTTATTAGTGTATAAAATGCTCGTGATTACGCGAGGGTAAATAGTTTTGTAATCAAATTAGACTATAATACGGCCGTCCAGAAGTTCTATCAAATTAATGTGCCTAACGAATCTCTCAAGATGTAAGGACTCTCAAATGTATTTTACTTCAATTTACTAACGTTCCATACGAGTACAATTTATGACAAGATCTTAACATTATAATGATTATACAAAATATTTTATACAAAATATTTGATACAAGATAATAAAAATAAAAATGGGGAAAAAAAAAATTAGCTGTCGTTTGAAATAATTCATATAAAAATCCCCCTGCACTTGATAGATTATAGAAATATCGACTGATCGTTACTATAATTTTACTTCAAAGACAACGTATGAAGATGTGTCAAAGTTTTCTCATCTGCCTTTTGCGCGGACTTGGAATGATTACCGATGAATTGGACTAGATTAAATTATTCGCACGGATAATGATAGCGTAAAATATAACACAAAGGTATTCGTGAGATCGTTATCATAGTAGCCTATTTGATTTCGTATATACTCACTCGTGCTCATGACGTAGTTGCTGCAAAAACGTGGGCGAGTTTTGACTTTTGAATCTCAAAAGGGAATTGTAGCTGGTAGGCCAAACGGAATCAAAATTGTTTCGATGATTTTGGGGTTTCTTTTAATCATGCAAATTAATTGAATTCATTTAATTTCAAACCAAACAAGGAGCATTATCTCAACCAATACGAAGAGACGAACAACGTTTTGTTGTAAAAACAAAACTTCCGCGTTGCTAGAGCATTTATAAAATCTGAGAAACGAAAAATGTCCGCATTATATTTATTCGACGATTTTTATGAATTCTAGTGTTTTACGTTTCGAAAATGCGTAGTAGATGATACACTACAACGCATACATACAACATAGGGTATTACGAGTCTTTCCCGGTCAATATAATTACGCTAATTATTTAAATTTCTTCGAGGAGGCGAGTATTTAATATTATATCTCATCGCAGTCTTGTAGTTTGTTGCCGATTATAAAACATATTCCAAGCAACACCCAGGATAATCACGATTATGCCGTAAATTGAAAGGAAAACGATCACATAAATAACTATCAACTTAAATATCATCTTGAATTTTGAGTGGTAAACGCGGTCTAATCCGAACAACAATGAACAAATATCATTTATTTGCGAACAATAACGTTATGGAAATATCGAAAAAATGGGTCTCTGGTCTTTAGCGGTAAAAAAAATAAAACATGTTCTTTTTCTTTATCAATAAATAGGCACAAGCTGAGTTTCATCCATCATGATTATATTCTGTACAAAGTTATCTATATCGATTTAATAATTATTACACTAGCAACTGATGTAGTTGCAGGATTTCAAATACATTTCTTTTTTTAGCCTCGATTTGTCTCTGTACATAACAACAACGCTGTATAGTGTTTAAAAATCGCATACCAAATAGTTTATGTATAAATTTCTTCGAATCCCGATTAGCTATGATCTATAATATATTTTTATGAACACAGTTGATATATTTTGTACATACATAATATATTTAAACAACGAATATTTACATTGTTGCATCCAAGACAAAACTTGTGGATAAAATTTATACCTGGGTGGTGGATACATGGTATTATTCATCTAATAATGTTGCTGTAAAATTGTTTGTATATCATATATAAAATTCCTGCCACCCCAGAAACCCGGGTACTTAATAAATTGTCTACTACCTATATTAATTGAACAATTATTTACTTGGCAAATGAGTATTCTTCAGGTATAATACCTTACTCTTCTTTATTCTTCTCTTTGTAGTGATAGTTTATGAAACGGGTTCCCTGCGTGAGCTGGGCTCCTTCATTGACAAAGTGACAAGCAAAAAGGAGCATGTTTCGTGGCTGTACTCTGTATGCGAATCTCATAAACATCGCCGAATACAAACACAGGGCTGTAAGGAAATAGATAAATGAACAAGGAAATAATCATACGACCACTTCCATGGTTATCCAAACTTATCAGATAAATGATGTTAGATACAAGACTAGTTTGAATTCCTTCTGACGCCTCGTTCATCAAAACTTGCTAGAATAGCTGATCAAGGTTATGCAAGATGTAACAGACTGGTTTACGTGATTAGAGAGAATTAAAGAGAAATTTGACTTGTTAAGTAGAGGTGGAGTTCTCTACATTTCATTGAAATATGTTTAGATGAACAGTGCACACGCGTGTGCTTCAACAGAGATCTCGTGAATACTGATTGATTTGACCTCGGTGTATGAGGTAGCTGAACTCTATGACTAGATGATATATATTATAATTAGGTGTGGTAACTCACCCAGAGTCATTTTTCCACTTATAAATTTCGGGTCTCTTCGAATATCGGCGATAGCGGCGATTGGGATTAGCCAATTAGCAATGGGCCCCCAAAAATGAGTGCTGAAAATTGGTAAGATAATTTGTTAGGACTCGGTTTCTTTATTTCGAAGTGTTCACCTATCATACTATAATTGTTATATCGCGTGTATGTAATCCTTATGTTGTCTTTCGCGTGTGACAAATTGGTATTATCTAACCTCATAAAATAGTCGCGAGTCTCTTTGCTCTTTAGGATTTTTAACATTCGACTCATTTTGACGATATGTAGTTGAATAGTTTGTCAGTCAAAAATGTGAACCACTTGAATTCACGAGTAAATATTTGTATGAGCGATCAGAGGTGAAAGCAACGGCATTCACGACGAAACACCACAGTGAAACTAACGAGCGCGAGATCGAGTACTGACGCGTCGTCTGCAATTGCAGACAACCATCTAGTCAATAGAAGTCATTTTTTACGTATTGATTGCTATTAGGATATCGATGCTGATTGAAAAAAGCTTAACAAGGATATACGCTTATCTAGAAGATCCCAAGAGTATGGGATTCCTTGAAAATCCGACACGTTATAGTCGCCCGCTTGATTTTAGACGCGTGTCACAGCGCGCGAAATCTGGCCTTGCAAATCTTGAATTTGAATAGTGGTCAATTTGAACGAGCGATAGCTGATAACGCAAATAAATTAAAAGGAACCCGAGATGTTTAGCTATTAGTGTGTAAATGTATTTGGATAAACGTTATTTAAGGTGTATATGCATACGATTAAGTGGCTGATTGTGGAAAAAATGATACTCATAAGCATTAAACATATTTTTAATTTAGAACACTCATCCAAAATATGTACACAAGTTTCACATGTTATACTGCCTTATAAAACTAGTTTATATTTTCGTATTTTTTGTAGTATAATTACAAAGGGGAAATAGATATTACAAAATGTACAAGAAGATCAAAATCATTTTTTTTATAATATATAAGTATAATAAACAGATCTGTATCGTATTACAAGTAATATTAATAATTAATAGTCTGATGTGTTAGATGCGTGTGCGCTCACTGCGACTCTGCATTAGTACTGTATTGACTGTCCCAGTTGAATTTTTATATCATGTTTATTACACGTTACGACTTGCGGCCTAATGAGCTCTCAAAAAATATACAGTCAAGTGTTTTCTTTCTCTGTTCATAATTCTCTATAACAATTGAAGGCACATTCTGATGGTGTAATTGACAGCTTATAGTTTTGTCGTAAATACATAATAATCATAAGTAAATCATCGATTAAGAACTTGTGAAAACCACAACTTTGAGAATATTTATAAAAAAATATCAAGTCAGGAATATCGATAACGGTTCAGTAATGATATGAAGACTGTTTCTTATTGGTAAACCATTCGCATTTCATTTTTTCTTTCGTCGTAAGTCTAGATTAAATTTCTATAAGGACACTTTCTATAGCGCAATAATAGTTTTTGATCTAATTTCGGCAACAATATACTCACTCCAACGTTCAATTTGCTTTAATGATATCACATTTGGTCATTTCGATAAATAAAATGTATGCATGCACAATATGCACAATAAATGCTTTACAAATCTAGTGATAATAAAAAAACAGCGTTTGATTATAATCATAACTGGCGCGTAAGTGTATCGTTGCGAAAATTCAATCTTGGTACATCATTTTGTTTGATGAAATTTTCTAGCTAGAATCTAAAAGGGCATAAATATTTATCTCAGAAGCAGTTTTATTTAAATGTAATCTATGTTGTTTCTGATCGAGGCGTGTAATATTTCACTTTTATTTTTCTCTTTTTTTTTTTTTTTTTTCTGTACATAGTACATACATTGCCATTTGCTATTGATTATGGGGCAATTTTCAACACTTCAGTCCCAAAAAATTGATATAGCACGAGTCAAGGATAGTTTTTGATAGAGTACTGAAGAAATGTTCCAAGTACTTAATCAGTGTTTGGTGGTATATTGTGGAAAACCATTGAAATCATGAAGTATATTGTGTGTTACTGATATTGATGTAGTCAAATTCAAGTCGAGTTGATGCTGTTGTTTGTTTCCCGCACTTTGTCAGCATCAATTTCAATCGATTGTCATAATATGTAATCACCGTATAAACGTATGTACAACTAATGTATGCAATGCCGTATGACGCTATATCAAACGCTGTTCCACGGTGTAAACATGTATTAAAAAAACGTTCAAACACAAAACTGCATAATTCGCAATGAGTGTTACGTTACACCCATTTGCAGAATCTATAGAATAATAATATTAGAGTAGCAGTATTGTTTATTCGATATAAAAGAAAACGTTAAATAGGATCATTATAGTTATATAAGCCACATTACACTAATAATCTGCAATATCACAGTACTTGCTGAACGTACCAAACGCGTACTTTCCAATATGAAAGTCAATCTCAATGAATGAAAATGGCAAGCAAAATATCTGCAAAATATATTTCATGATAGATCGTTGCCCAACCATGAGACACCTTTTATGCCTTTATGCCTTCCTTTATGCTCCTCGCCCTCTGAACTTCCAAACTTCTTTCTTATTAGCATATACCCATTCATTTATAAGCCAAACTTACGCTCAAAAGCTTCCAAAGCTATAATCCTCTCCTAATTATTTTCCAATTCGTTTTGCACTATGGAGGTCAAAAGTATATAGTAAGGTACAACATAACGCGTCGAGTGACTTATAAGTGAACAAATACAACTTGCTTGTCGATAAAAATTGAACAAATTATCGACGTAGAGGTAAGCGCTAGAATCTTACCTTACACAAAGCCTAATGTCATACATATACGGGACCTTGATTGTCATTATCGTCCAAACTGATTCGGCTAGGATAAGCGGGTCCCGCGCCATCATCGAAAAATCGTCTGAACGTAAACTCAAAGAACCCATGAAATTGTTTCCCATTGTCCAACATCTCGTCGGATTTGTTAGAGTCGGACGATTCAGAATTTCGTAATTTATCAGGATCCACAGGATCGAAATTACTCGTGTCGGTTGGATACTGAATGCGAGGTATGTGCGGTGCGACTTGACGACGTAAACCTTTGTCAAAATCAATGTTCGAAAAGAACGGATGACTTTTCACCTCGTCCGCATTTTTTCCTAAGCGTCGATCGGCTCCCACACAGAGCTTCAAAATTAAATCCATACCTTCTGGCGATAGATTTGCTTCCTTTGGGATATCCAAGGTAGTTTCCCAATTTATTACCTGATCGAAAAAGCGAAAAATCCAAAGTTAATACCGTTGATTATTATGATTTTTCAATTATAGCTCAAAAGCTGGGTCCTAGTAGCAACACTCTGAGTTCTGTTGGTATCGTACGAACCTTGTGTTGCGTTTCTGCCGGACTGTTTGCCAAGAAGGGTGGATGACCCACCAACATTTCGTATAGAATAACACCGACGCTCCACCAATCGCACAGTTGGGTGTAACCAGTGCGTTGTAGGACTTCAGGTGCAATGTAATTTGGTGTACCAACTAGGGAATGAGCCAGACAACGTTGATGTTCTCGACGTCGCCGCCGCTCCAGTGGCTTTAGCTGATTGCACCTGCACTCGTTGTTCCAGTCATCCGTTGGATCCATTGAGTCCTGCTTGCCATGACCTGAGAAATACAAAAATACCTTTACACCAGTGAATTCAATTTTCTTATCAGCCGAAAATTCTATCCTTATGAACGAAAGGATCTGGCCAAAGGCTGACGATGAGTTGGTACTTGAAATCAGCAGATCTGAATATGAAATGATTTTCAAATCTGTTATAAGTGAATCTGGTATCCGAATTGATGTTATAAAATAATGAAAGATGCAGTGATGGAGAAAGTATCGTACCATTTTGTTGATAATACTTGGAGTTGTGGGTCCAACGAAAGCCTGTGCATAGCCCAAAATCTGTGAGCTTTATATGGCCATCCCGATCGATTAGAATATTATCTGGTTTTATGTCTCTATGAATAAATCCCATTTTATGTACACTTTCTACAGCACAAGTTAATTCCGCTATGTAGAACCTTGCCAGAGGCTCTTCGAATATACCAAGTTTAATTAATAACGACATCAAGTCTCCCCCAGGTATGTAATCCATAACGAAATACAGATTGTCTTTGTCTTGGAACGAATAGTACAATTTGACGACCCATTCGTTATCCGCCTCGGCCAATATGTCTCGTTCAGCTTTTACATGAGCCACTTGATTGCGGTTCAGCACATCTGATTTCCGCAACGTTTTCATGGCATAGAACTGATTGGTATCAAGTTTTCTGACCAACGTGACTTCGCCAAAGGCTCCGACGCCTATAGGTTTTATTTTAGTAAACATAGACTTGTCCATTTTGGCTCTCTTCAGTCTGATGTAGTTTGATTCTTTTTGCGACAGCATTTTCCGCATTTGACACTGTGCCTCGGCGCTGAGACCAATCTTGGCCATTTCAGTTTCTAACTGAAAACGTCGATACAGTCTTTGCTTGTGAGATTTCAACACATTCTCAACGTGTTGTTCCATGAAGAATTTGAAAGCCTGTGGAGAATAATTTCGTACTTTGCAGTCCCGTCGCTCTTCCTCTTTCTCTTTGCTCATATGTTTTCTTTCAGGTATAGGAGACTGGTGTTTAATTTTATACGATGGCAGTGACGGGCCTCCTTTGGCCCCACCCCCGTTCAGAAGAGAGGGATGATTGTTATTGTTGCGAGAAGATACCGAGGACGAGGCGGTAGGCGGAAGAGGAGGTGTCTCTTGTGGATGTTGGCTATTTTCTGCAGGCGAAAACTTTCTCTGAAGAGGAGGGTGATGAGCGATAGGAGAAGAACGAGGTGCAGGTCCACATTCCATTGTTGAAATACCCACAGAATCGTCATTCAGTGTTCCATAGGGTGGGGGAGGCAAAGGATGATGTATCCCACGCTGAGCTGCCAAAGCTTGCATGGTTGTAGCGTAGCTAGGAGGTTCGGTAGTTGGTACGCCGACCGGTACTCCTACGCTCATAGAAGAGGCAGGTGTTGAACAAACGTTGTTAACAGGTGGATAGGCTGGCGGAGGTTGTTGTAGTTGTTTCTGTTGAATCGATGAGGCGTAAGACGGCGGCGGCGGAGGTGTATTACCACTTGTGGTGGAAATTGGTTGGGGAGAAGTTGGCGCTATTGCCGTTTGCAGGACAGGTTTTTGCACTTGGGTACTTTTAACAGACTGCATAATGATTGGAGGCTGAGTTTTTGCCTGACGAGCGCCCCAGGCTTGTAAAGGAGTCGGTCTAGCCATAGAAGTTTGAGTGCTGGGCGAGATGGTCGAAACGGTGATGGGACTTGGAGAGCCCGCTGACGTTGGCCCAGAATATATGCCAGAAGAAGGGCTTTTTCGATAGTCTTGCTGGGACTGCGTCGGACTTTGACGATTTTGTATAGAAGCACTATAAGACGGCGGTTGAACGGGCCCAGCCGACGACGACGGAACTATGGGATACGGAGGAGGGGGCTCAACTTGTGAACTAGACCCACTGCTGCCAGATTGATAAATGCTGAGTGCTTGCATTTGCTGCGAAAGTTGCTGCTGTACTTGAGGTCCGTTTTGAACAATCATAGGCTGACGACCGCTCGAATTATTATTAGAAGCTGCAACAGGGCTGGTACCCCGTTGCGGTGGGTTTACAGATCCTGAGACAGAGCCGGCGTTTCCTGGCACAGCCGGCGGTGGCCGAGACGGCACTACGGGGGCTGGGGACATTCGTTTGAGCATTTGTTGCATATTGGTGGGTACATTTGACTGAGTATAAGGAGCGTGTGGAGGCGGGGGTGGAGGGGGCGTAGAGCTGCATCTTGGTGGAGGTGGTGGCGGCGGTTCTCTTTCTGCAAAATTACTTGGCGAGTATTGTCTGCTTAACTGAGGATGTGGACTAAGTTCTGTGAGCCGAGGACTGTCAGACCGAGAACTCCCTGCACCGCTGTCCAATGCAGGACTTCCACGCTGCAAGCTAAGCTCACGTTCCAAGCTTGGCTTTCTGATTAGTTTAGTGTTGAGTTTGGCGAGTCCGTTAAGAGATTCTCCTTGTGCTTGCTTCAGGAATTCAATAGCTGCATCCAGACGCCAGCCCGCTAGTTTTAGGGCGCGTAAGCCAGTGTCCTGTGGGAATATACACATTTGAATGTCAGAATTGTAAGCCAGTGTCCTGTGGGAATATGCACATTTGAATGTCGATGAAAAATCAACTAGACTAGCATAGAAGCAAGTTTCTCCTCAATTTATTATCAATACCTCAGAATACCCCATAGCTAACAGTTGCCCCAGCACCTGTCGCTGATCAGGTTTGTCTGCTGTTGATCCCGAAGCAGCTGATAGCCCACTAAGGCCAGAGGCTGAACTGACCCCACTGGTAGTCGAGAGTGTTGATATAGTACTGGCCGCACTGGAGCCGACCTCGCCAGTGCCACCGATATTAGCAAAAGGAAGTAAGGAATTGCGGATTTCAGCTAGCGCCTTCTGATGGTATCCAGAGCCACGAGTGCTCGACTTGCTGACCGCAGGTGGATTCATAGTGGCCCATGCTAGGCCCGCCAGGACCTAGCTTCGATCCAACTCTGGCATGAGGAAACCTAAACAATCAGCCAAATTAGCTAATGTTTTTCTTTACCAAACACAATGGTGAAAATCATCTTAGTACAATCTCCTTAGATTCGATACAAATTTCACAAACTGGGTCTCTGTTCTCATTTCCCTGTTTTTGATACTTTGATGAGCATGCTACAAGTTATCAACAGTAATCGTATTCCCGAGTGAGATACAAGACGACTTTCGTTACCGAACCTAATAAAAAAGACGGCTGTTTTGTTGCATAAAACTTGAACTTGCTGCCGGTCAATGTGTGAATATACATCTTGTGGAGGATGTAAAGATAAGGGATTTGCAATAGGAAAGTGACGATGATCCCTGCGTAAAAGAAATTAAGGCGAGGAGACTAACGATCGAACATTTCATAATTCGTTATTAAATTCTCGTCTGATTCAAATTGACAAATTGAGAACGGAATTAAAATCCTCGATAGTTGATCATAACAATAATAAGATGAATAAAGATAATAAAGATAATAATGACAATAATAAATCATGGTTTAGGAATTGTTGATGCTCACCGAACAATTGAAACTAGCAACTATTGCAGTTCGTTAAAAACATTCTTCGCTGGCATGACAGTACTCAACACCCGACGGTTGTTGTTCTTCTTATGATCAAGAGACTCGCAAGATTAGGAAGAAACTTTAACAGCAGCAGATTCTTGTTCCCAATTAGAATCGTTTTAACAAAATATTAGAATTCACTTGATCACTCAACAAATAGTTATACAGCTCTGATATAGGTTAATAGTTTTATAATTTACGGATAGACTAAAACTCATTTGGCATATTGTATTTATCGATGAAACTAGTCGTGTGGATGAAAATCAAAGTTGAAGAAAATAACTGACAAGTTGTGGAGAGCGTGTGTCATGGCTATTCGATGAACAGAATTATTATTATCCCAGTTTGAAAACTCGTTTAAAAATATTCTACGATGCTTTTAATTTCCGTACGAGGACGATACCGTACTGTATTTTCATTATTATTGAATTGGCAAAACCCTGAGGAATTTGCGAGATATAATATAGAAGCGTATATAGTTTATAGGATTTAATCCGTGTGTATGTATGGAAGTGTAGCTATAGAGAAGACGGATTTAAATATCTAAACTATTTCGTTTAAACACTTTGCGATAACCACTGAATTTTCATGCCTTTTGTTAGTATCCGTAGGTGGATACTTTTTCTAAACAGATAAAACCTCTTACTCAAGAATATATTGAAATAAATTCCTTAAAACTCGCGAGAGTGATGCCAGTCTAAAGGTCCGCGAGCATATTCCGTAGTCACATTATATTTTGGTTTAGGGGTGCGAACGAGAAATACTGATGAAAGTTGAAATCAATCACTACACGACGGAGGAGACCCTTTTAATTGCAAAAACCTGGCCGAAATCATAAGAGCGATAACAAAGAAAGATACAGCCGTAAATTACTAATGTAGCTGGCAGCCATTTTGAGGTGCCACATTCCTTCACTGACTTGACAATCTTTTTCACAATTTCTAGTAGATACACAACTTCTGCCACGAACATTCCACATTTAAAATACGTGTATCATCCTATGAGCTGGCTTTATTTCCACCTATTTACGGAACGATTATCCGAACCGTTTTATCGAAATTTATCAAAAATGACACATTCATTGAACTTTCATCGAAATAGGCGCTACTTTCAAATGATCAAAAAATCAATCGGTCCAGTTCGATTTCATCTTCAAGGCAAATTATTCAACTAGAAATGCACTACCAATTTCGTTCACACGCATGCCTTTAATAATATCACATTATAATATGTGCGAGGTTATCATTTTCCTTACCAACTAGCATCCGACCTAAGAAATAAGCGCATTTAACAAACAAGCGAAGCGAGCTCGCGAAGCAATAGAAAGACGATGTCTTGGCAACTCGACTGCACCGTATCCTAACGATTCACGTATTTCAACACAGATGGTAGGACCGTAGTGATTTCGCTGCTTTGTCGCGCGTACGTCCTGCGTGTTTGTTTCAACTCTATTGTCCATGCCCCGCGGACAGGGCATTTAATAGCATTCGATAACCAATCAAAGAGAGAAATAGAGAGAGTGAGAGAGAGAGAGAGAGAGAGAGAGAGAGAGAGAGAGAGAGAGAGAGAGAGAGAGAGAGAGAGAGAGAGAGAGAGAGAGAGAGAGAGAGAGAGAGAGAGAGAGAAGGGCATTTAATCGACTTTCAGCCGACTCCAATTCTAACCTCTCGTTAGTATACCTATTCGCAAATAACAAAAACTGTAGCTTATTGATGAAAGAAAATTTGCCCCTGCGAGGTAATGTTCGGAAGTGAATGAATGATTGAATAAGCAAATAAAATGGGTAAGGTGATGTCAATGTTGTCGCGAAAAGTTCAAAGATTCAACGTCGAGAATCGGGCTCAAAAAGTTATTTCGAAAGATAAACCGACCCCCGCACCTCGCCACAAACCGTCCGTAAAAGAATTGGAAATGATGAAGCAAGGCAGGTATTTACATAACTTTATTATTTCGAAGCCTGTCTACACGTATATCATCATCGAATTCTTGGCTGTCGCCGTTAATTAATTCTTATACCTGATCCTCGGCCACTCGCCAACACTCGGAATTGGCTATATTCTTGGCTTAACTAATTTCAATGAAATTTACAGCTGACGATGATTTCCTGGAGAAACATAATATCAAAGACGCGAAGCTTGACGACCGTCTTAAGGAGGTCTATCTCGTGTCTCATGCGACTGAGGTGACCTATTTATTTACTTGCGCGCAATTGCAAGATCTTGTCATCTTAAAATTGAATTTTATGTCATTCACGAATTACAGATGTTGGAAAAACTCAATTCAGCAAATCCAGAACGACCTCTTCCAAAACGTAGAACAAACGCGGACGAGCTTGAATACGGAGTTTATGAGCCAGTAGAGATCAGAAAGGGGAGATGCACCCTGCGGCAAGCTGTTCAATTCATAACCGATCATAACACGGAGCCTGTAAAACATACCGCCGCCGATATAGCTGCTGAGTACAGACTCAATCCCGAATCTACAAGTATGACTAATTCGATTGGTCATTTTTTTTTTTCCAAAGTCACAGTTTTTCATCGCTGAATATAATAAAAATTCTTTATATTACAGGTAATATATTGAAACACTTCAAGACGTTCAAACTCTACATCCCGGAAGTGGTGCCTGATGAAACGAAAAAGCGACCAAAACTACCATGGGAAAAAGACGAAGAAGAAGCAAAACAATTAAAGTAGTTGGTCTTCATCAATGAAATTATATGTAACTCGCAATTAGAAATGATTGTACATAGAACTAGTTATTAAACATGTATAAGAGTGAAAATTGTTCTCCAGTTTAGTTTCTACAATGAAAATTATCTCATCAGTCTACATAATATATTTAGAATTTCCGCTACAATGCATTTACTCCGGAATTCATAAGTCCCGGTTCATTATTGGTCGCCATGACAACTGACTGACAAAATATCAAAACAAATATCGAGCCAAATACATGTCTGATTAATTTAATGCTTGTAAATTCAGTAATACCCAGAGTAAATGAGCCTCTTGTCAGCCAAAAAATATACAACGGTATTAATGATACAATATATTCTTTTGCTATATGATATAAGCGTTAATGCATTCGTACTGTTAGCCCAGGATCAACCGGTCGACATGCTCGTTCTTTATATGCAAGTATAATCCGCACCTTGCAATCTTCAAGAGATTCTAACTGTTATTTCAACAACTTTTTCACCCGCTTTTAATTAGGAATACTTCTTTTTCTCCTCTTTTGTAGAATTCAAGACTCGTGTTTGATAATAGCACTCACTACGCTTCTAGGCAGCTTTTTCTCCACCTATATCTTCAGGGTGAGTTGATTCAAAACATTGTTGTTACATCACGCTAGAATTATTATTCCTGTAGCTTCCTGAGGCAGTAAAAATTATTGTTCTCTCTTACATCGTAGGTCGGATTAATACAGTTGCTATACTCAAGGTTTCGTCTGACGTTAGTACTTTGCGTAACTTACCTTATCCTCAGTATAACATTGCATGCCTGGCATGTAACTTACCAATGGACCCCTACGCAGTCTCACCCTTGGAATAAGGGCTTCCATGCGCTATATGCTATACACAGAATAGGTAAGCAAAAGTAAAAAAAAAAACAAAAAACTTTAATAAACTTTGTACAGAATTTATGCAAAAAAAAAAAAAAAAACCAGTAGTATAAATTTTGGTACTCTCAATTACTAACGCAACTAATTTCCAACGGTATTGCAAAAATATGCTTTTATTTTTGCAGTTGCAGTCATTTATTATTACTTCTACAAAAGAGCAGCATTGAGGATCAGCGATCCACGATTTTACGAAGGCTCCAGCTGGGTGCAGAAACAACTAAGTCTTCCCTAATGTATATTTTGTCTACAAGCGCAACCAATAGCCATTAGGTATATTACAACCAGTTCAGTTTAATATACTCTAGAATTCATATTCTCACTCGTAATATACGCAATGACAATATAATATAACATAAATAGCTTTTGAAGCATGCCCTTGTGAGAAGCCAGTCCCAAGTTTTTTAATGCTACATCATGTAATGTAAAATGCAATAATAATCGATCGACATTTAGCATAAATAAATTATCCATAAGGTTTATAATTGTCTTATAATACACTCTCAAAACTTATGGATAATGTATAGTAAACGTCGATGTAGATAAACATCAAATGTATATCGACTAATAAATTTATACCATATTTTATAAGGAATGTTAATCATTTTTCACTAATACATGGTATAGATAAATAGAACAATATAGTAGAAATGGGCAATTTTCACTTCCATGTTCAGATTACCGTGAAATAAAAAACCAGCTCTTATTTTGAGTATTTGTTAAAATTTAATTACAACGCTACATATTTTAGCGAATATGAAATTTTCGAATGCATATTAATTTTCATCATATATACTGCATATTTGATGCTAAAAATAGATTTGTGTATGATATTGCAAACTGAAACTACTTCTCTTCCCCCTGGAGGCCAAGCGTTTCACATAAGCTGAGAGTTTATTTAATCTATTTCATTACTTAGTCTCCTCGTTCTTGCATCAGATAGAAGATATATGATACAAATAAAAACATTTAAGCTTGTAAAAATTGTATTACAATCCCGATGTTATTGCATTATATGTATTATATTAACTATACAACTGATAATAAGTAATTAAATTCTCTATAGTATTTTGGAATGAATATTTACTATTCAAATATTTTTAGACCATGTCTTTACTACGATTATATAAGGAAATTTTTTTTGCAAATATTTGGTCATTGTGATTCAAGTGGACATGCCTACTGATACCCCAATGCAATACTTAAATCTAGTAGCGATTTAAAAAATGAAATATACAAATTTACAATAGGGAACGTCAGTTTGACGCATGAGTGATGGAATCACTGAAATGTTTAAATCAATTCAAATTATATCGGTAGCCTGTGGAAAATGTAAACACTATCCAATCCAATTGTCAACGTTCCTAAATTATTAAAAACTTAAAATCTAAAGGCTGTGCTTTTCAGAATATGTTTTGAGGATCCAGAAATAATTTGTACTAGTATTATAAATATTTTCTTGGACGTATTATCTATAGAAATCGTAGGATAAAAAAATATTATTACCTATATCGTAACACTCAAGTATTATAAACCCGAGCATTTTTATACGTTATGATTGCCGTGCAGAAACAGTAGCTTGTCGGCCAAGTGCGGCGGTAGAGCTGCTCTTCTTGTGTCATAAAGAACTTGAGTATCGGCCGGTATGCGTACTGGTGGAGCACAGCAGGCAGGAACGCAGTTATACCTCCGAGCAAGCCGGCCAAGATTCGGGCATTTTGCTGTAATCTTAGCCCACCACTGTAAAGGACAGTAATCAAGAGGCGCTGTTGCCTCAGATTGATACTGGACCAATTCCAAGTCTGCCCTTTCTTCTGCTGGCATTCCACTTTTTGTCGCGCACAAACCTCCCAGCAGCAGTTCCATACCTACAACCAGTCTTCCTTTTAATCATAGCATTCATAGAAAATTGTAAACTTTGAAAAGTTTATAATATGGAAGCAGTCAGTTCGTGAACAGACAATTGCTTCGATTTCGATTTTAGACTATTCATTGTGGGGACAAATATCCTAGCTCACGCACCAGACAGACGGCTCTTTTTACTGGATGGTTCTTCTTCAATTTTGGTATTCTGCTCACCACCCTCCTCCTCGATCAGCTTCGTCAGCATCTCCTTGATTGGGCCAGCCACCATGTTTTTATCTTCTTCGGTCGCATATGGTAGTTGTTTGAAACTATGGAGTTAAAACCAGTGATATTCGATGAGAAACAATCCTAACTGTTTCAATTTTCATAATTGCATAAAATTGTAACACATGCTTCATACAAGTATTATAATTGGAATCACGAGAAAAAGCAGAATTCTTAGCAAATATTAGTTTAAGGAAAATCAATCACCGTGGATCGAGGGTGGTAGCCGTTTGCAATAGTACCGTTACACTGGGATCAGAATATCGATCGCACAGCATATCAGATAAAGATTCCTTGAAAGAACGGGCAGTTTCACTGTCTGACTCTTTGGCTTTAAGATGGGAAGACACCAGCTGCCACAGCAGAGGCTTTAACAGGGATATAAGTGGCATCTTCTCTTCGCTCAGGGTCATAATTGTAACTTTGAAGGGCTCAAGAACGGTGACAAGGTCCTCAACTATTTTCCATTGCTCGTTTGTAAGGCTGACAATCTCCTGGTCAATTCCCTCCATTCCCTCAAGAAGCGAGACGACTATGTTCCTCCGCAGTGCCATCTGTTCGAGCATGTGGTATGTGGAAGTCCATACCGGGGGGTAATCCATGACCATAGCGTTTTCTTCCAGCTGTGGGCATGTTCAAAACATCACGTTTCAAATCCCAACTTGAGACAAGAGCGGCAACCAAGCAATTCAACATTATCTTAAGACTAAGTGTGCTGAGAAATTGATGAATAGTACCTCTAGTATCTGTTCCTGCATAACCAGGGCAGCAGAGGCCGCTGGATGACTGACAATAGCTCCTATCGCAGTTCTACATTTAGCCAAAATAGCAGCGACCTCATTATTCTCAAAACACGCCTGGGCGCATATTTGGAGAGTGTGAAGCAGACATGGTACCAAGGCCAAGCCTCGGGTGGACAGTGCTGTCAACAGCTCGAGTCTGGAGGTACCAACGACCACAGCCGTGATCCTGTCGACTCTCAAGTCCCAATCGAGAAGCAATGAATCAATAGCAGTTCCCCACTGAGATTCGCCCCATTCCGAAGATATGTGCAATGTAGCCAAAACTTTGCATTCAAGGGAAGCCTCTCCCACGTTTTGATAGTAAATTGATATGGTTGCAAAACTTTCACCAGAATTGGACCTCCACTCCTCGATTACCAGCCCAAACTCGCCATTGACACATGACAAACTAGCCGCGACAGATTCTCTAAAAGTGTCGTAAACCTTGGGTATAATTTCATCTTCCAATTTATTTTTACTAGGAATTTCACAGGGGGATCTTAGGGTTGCAATAAGTCTCTGGAATCCTCGGCCCTCTACTACTTCTGGCAATTGCAGATCCATTATGATAAACTCTGCTATCGCATCCGAGACCGTTTTACCATCTATACTAGACTGCTGTCCCTGGTTCTCCTCTGGCATTAGAAAAGCAACATTTTGACTCCCATTTCCCATTCCCGAACTACCCTTGATCATAACTCTTAACGGCGTGCTGATACCGATGTCATCCTCCATGTTGGAAAGACTAATGTTAGGATCTGTTACGAACTGTATGTCCCCGTCTATTTGGACAGTGCCGTCAGCAGCGGTGGTATAAATATGTTGTGTGTTGGTAAGGCCAGCTTTGAGCATTCGTTTTTGAGCACGTCGCTCCTTAGTCTCTTGGGAAAGTGTTTGACGACGAGGGGGATTGGTCGCTTCAAGTTCCATCAACTCCTGAGCATGCTTATTTTGAAGATGCATTCTCAGGTTGCTGGTGTTACGATTGTAAGCGATCTGGGTCTTGCATAGTATACAGACTATCTTGACTTTAGTCAATATATCGCCGTCGTCCGTCGCTGGGAAACCAAAGAACTTCCAGTATATACTGCGCATGGACATAGGCACAACTAATTTTTTGTAAGTGTAAGTATGCTTTTCTTCCATCATTTTGGCAAGGACCATTTGCATCTCATTCTTATCGTCGACAACTCCGGCTGATGATTTACTGCTGTTTGATCCAGTTATTTGTTTACTTTCCATGATTACGTATAGGGATACATAATTCGTTCAATGATTAACCTTATATGGTGTAGATGATTATATTTTACTGCTATTAATAGTATGTATACTCTGTATTCCTCACATCTCACCAAAATGGACGACTATCGTTGCATAATTTTCAATTCAATAATATATCAGCATTGGAAAACTCAACGACACCCCAAATCTACAATATGCATTTAACGAATAACAAATTTACCGCGGATATTCCGATATCTCAAATCAACTTTTGATGAATTATATTTTATTGATATCGAACTTCAATTTCTCGCTGAAAAGAACGATGCCCGTACGGATATCGACCAACGCCACGAAAAACGATGCTATCGACTTTACGGCCCGCGTCGGCTTCGCTTCGCAATACGCGTCGGCAACGTCACGTGTCGCATGTCGTCCTCTGCCCCCATGCATTGACTAACAACTTAGTTAGTTATACCATCTTTCCGGAAACTAGACGGTTGAAGCTCGATTTATAGATTCTGGATGTATCAAAGGTGTGAAAATAACAACAATAATGATAATAATAATTGAAAATAAGTCGTATGATCCGCATTTCCACTAAATTTATGCATCGAGTTTGCGCACGTTTTCCAGCCTCCTCCGGCTCTCTTCTATAAATTTGTCTTTTCATATGTGCGTATATATCCGCGCTGTGTCGTCCGTCTATCGCATATTTCTGCGTCTATGCACAGCTGCTTCGAAGTGGGGGTTAGCCCAGTCGTGTAGCGAAGTAAGGCAACGTTGTTCTGCATTCGGTTAATTCACAAACTACCATTAACGAGAAAAAAAAAAAAAAACTGAAAACATTTTGTTTCAAATAATACTCTATTCGAGTAATGCCTTGATTAAATATGAGTACGATGATACAAGTTTATAATAGTTATCGATGTGGGAATATTAATGCGTCTTACGGACCGTAGTGTTCATTTTGAAAACCTTGCATTTTTTCGGAGTTCTATTCTGCATAATATGGATTATCGCCAAAAGGTATGTAAAATGACAAGCATTCATCACTGTTACTTTTTTTTTCTTTTTTTCTTTCTTCTTTCTCAACTTTCGACCCTCCCCAACGCTCGTTACCCTCGTCGCATTATACCTACTCGCCGATATTATTCTCGCTTTTTAAGTGATATACCTATACTTTCATTTATTGTTGCCTTTGCCAACTGCTGCTCTTGCTCCACATTAGACAACCCGTATCTGAAACATATTTCACGAAAACTCGCGCGTGTGAAATAGGATATTCTTAACCAGAACCAGATGTAAGACTCACAATCTGCAACGTCCCTTCAGTTTTTATCCCCCATACTTTACAACTTTAGAAATTTGTCATTGTTGTCCACGTAGTTGCAAAAATTACCTAGGCAAGGTGATTTTGATCCATAGAAATGAACATTCATCCTTCTATATTTTTTTATCTATGAATGTATAAATAGTATACAAAAGACGATGTGCCTGTGTCTTGTTATCTCACCTGCGTTAGTTATTCAATCGATGAAAATTTTTCAGATGGTTGTTGCCTCAAGTAAAACGCATATACACAACGATGGCGAGGATGACGACGACGAAGACTTGGAAGCACTCAGGATGGCAGCTCTTCAGTCGTTACGTCCAAAAGATAATATGCGCATGAATCCTCAGATTCGGCCGCAGATGAGAATTAATACTCAACAGATAGCACAGCCACGTATGTTCTACAAGGGGCAACGACCTCAGAAGAGACCCTTTTACCAGAACAGACCATTGAGGCAGAACGGGGTGGGTAGAAACTGTCCCTACAGTGAAACAAGAAATTAATTAGGAAAATTGCTACGCTAAACCTGTCGCGAACGATACTTACCAATATTGTTGTATCCTAGGGGTGGATGACAAATGTGTTGAATTATGCTTTCAGGGTATATGCTTCCAGAGGCATCTGAATCCAAACTTGATAGCCATAGTACCGGTTGAAGAGGACATTGTTATTCCACAGTCCGAGCCTTCCCAAAAATTGTCAGACACAGCATCGCCTAGCCATAATCAGGCGGCAGGTGAGCTTTTGGAGTATAGACAAACTATAATCGCAAATACACGTGCCTAGCCTCTCGTTGTAAAAAATTTCAAAGCCCCAATAACGACTTGAATTAATACTTGAATTTCTGTTACAGATGAATCAAAATTTTGCAGATATAAAGACGACGCTAGTGGTTCGGAGGAAGAAGACGACGGAGATAGGAGAGAGAATATCTCCGATAAGCCTGAAACAGAAACTGCAGGGGAGGAAAGAGGCTGCCATGAAACAGGTGTCGAACTTAGCGACGTGGAAAACGTCAGTACGCACGACGAAAGTCCACAACGTAGCGAGGAGGATGAAAAGGAAGAGGACGACGACGACGTGCTTCTTATGGCGGACCTGGAAGAAGAGGACAGCCTGGAGCGTCTAATGGATGAAATGGAAAGGGAGATGAGCGTGGATAAGCCAAGTGATGTTACAGAGAAAAGGCATTCGAGAAAAGAGAACAGAAGCGCGAAGAGAGAAGAGACGAATAGAAAGCAAAAGGATAGAACAAAGTTAGAGCCAAGAAGGACAAACAGAAGCAGCAGTCCCACAGTGCCGTCCCCTTTGGTACCCAGTGTGTTGAAAAACGAGCCAAGACCGTTGTCCCCGAAAAATTCTAACAGGCCTGTACACAGGCGTAGATCATTATCCCCAAAACCTAGATCTAGAAAAAAATCTCCAAGAAGATCTCCGAGACGATCTCCGCCCAGACAACCGAAAAAATCGCAGAGAGATGGAGGTGGAAGAGAACCCCTCAGATTTAGATCCCCCAGAAAATCGCCACCTCGATTTTCCCCGAGGCCCAGGTCTCCAAGACTCTCACCGAGAAGATTATCACCTCAAAGATTATCCCCAAGGTTGTCTCCATACCTTCGATCGCCCTGCAGATTGCCACGTTCTAGATCGCCGAGAATATCTCCTCGTCCTAGATCGCCGCGACTCCCTCGCTCAAGATCACCCAGATCATCTCCACGAAGATCACCCGCCCGATTATCTCCAAGAAAAT
Source organism: Tenthredo livida (assembly GCA_963992785.1). Classification (NCBI taxonomy): domain Eukaryota; kingdom Metazoa; phylum Arthropoda; class Insecta; order Hymenoptera; family Tenthredinidae; genus Tenthredo; species Tenthredo livida. The sequence goes on from OZ023064.1 coordinate 61,810,442, forward strand.
TATCACCGAGATCGATAAGGTCCCCAAAATTATCACCTAGACTTAGATCGCCGCGCCGCTCTTCGCCACGTACTAGATCGCCGAGAATATCACCACGGCGAATGTCTCCCAGAACTAGAAGTCCCAGAATGTCACCAAGGCTTTCTCCTAGGCGGCTGTCCCCCAGAGCCAGATCACCCAGATTAACACCTCCTCGAAGAATATCACCTCGAGCCAGATCACCTGGACTTTCTCCTCACAGGTCGCCGTGGTCTTCTCCGCGAAATTCGCCGCGTTTGTCGCCGCGGAGAAGGAGATCGCCGAAAGAATTATCGAGAAAAATTAGGCCGCGTTCTATAACTCCATGCAGACACCAGAGTCCGCTGGTTAAGAGAGGAGCGTCACCAAATTCGAGAGCAAAGCATTCACCGGACGAACCAGTCAAATCTAAGCCCAAGCAGAAGGAAGAAGCTTACGAAAAGGCTACGCCAGGAGACACAGGAAAGGGCGGCGACGCTGTTGTTAATAATGATCCAGTTTTAGAAGCGAGAAGGCGAAAGTTTGAATCGACCAAACCGATAGATCTTGTAAGTGCGAATAAGAAGATAAAACTGAGTAGGAAAGACAATAGGAATAAGAAATCAGATCTTCTGGATGAAGCTGAAATTGATGCGACAAACTTGAGGAACGCTTACAAGCCGAATGCCGAAGTTGAATACGAGACGATTGAGACTGATTCCTATTTAGGAGAGGACTTTGAGTTTGAAGATTTGGAGGAACCTATAGAGGAATCACCGGCGGCAACTATCGCCAGTGCGGTAAATGTATGCAGCGAAATAGAGCCGGCAAAATTGGAGCGTGAAAAACCTGTGAAAAAAAAAAAGAAGAAAGATAAAGAACTGTACCAGGTTCACAAGTCTAAAGGCGAACTCCCGCTTTCCGAACGTATTGGCAAGGAGAAGAAGTGCAAGAAACGAAAAGAAGTTGTCAACGACGGTCCTACCGAAAAGACAGAGACCATATTTGAAGATCTCACAGTCGACGAAGAGGAGGGGGACCTCCGAACTGAACTGAGCAGGAGACGAGCTGAGAGGTTGAATAGAACTGGACCGATTCATCAGCAATCTGTTAGGCTTGTGCAATCGGCATTCAAAGGAGTTGTTAGCGAGTGAGTAGACAACTTTTGTCACTTTATATCAGAAATAGAAAGAGAAAGCTTTTATCAGTCTTTTAATTCTGGGAATAAAAAATTGTCGACTTCGCGAAGATCTAATAAATGTTGTTGCACTCATTAATATTTCTTTTCCCTAGGGTTGTGAAGAGCAACGCGAAGAGCATTAGGAAACAGCTAGTCAAAGGTGACGAAAAACGTGAGTGAAAAAAAGATAATGCATTTGTTAGATTTGGAAAATGCCCCCATTGTCATTGAAATCAGTGCATGTTTTAAATTGAGAGAAACCTTTCGCTCGATAATATTCGAATAGTAGTATTGGGAATGGATATTAATATCTTAGATAAGGTGTAGTAAATTTACCCAGCTGTTGTACTCTACAGAAAATCATAAGGAGGTGAGGCGAGTGACTGTACTCCATCGACCCGTATCAGATTTGCACGAGTCAGAGGGTGTGTATTTTACCGCTTGAGGATACAACAAATTCTGAATCTTTCTCCCTGACCATTAATTCATTTCCATATAACTAGATATTTGCCAGGATAGGGATCTTCCATCTTTTGCTACATTGGATAAATTCATTTAAAAATTGTCAACGGTATCCAAGATAAAATTGTATCTAATTCTTTTCTGTTATTTCAGATGAAACAATTGTGGATTCAAAGGTTCCCATCCGCTTCAGATTAGGTGTGAACAAAGCGTCGCAGGACACAAGAGACTCCAAGGTATCGAGAAAGAATTCCAAGAGACAAAGTCGCAAGGTAAAACACAATACAAGTAATTTATCTTTAATAGATGGAGATCGTCTATGTTAGCATTAAAGATTAACTCAATTGAATGGCTCCTCAATCAACATGTCATATACAGACCCACCCCCCAGACCCAGATGTTAAATAACATCTATAAAGTATTGAACAGGTCCGATTGTTATATGGTTAATCTCAACAACAAAAGATTCTAGTGATATTGATTCTTAGGAATCGCTCAATTATATCGTGATACATAAGAGTTAAGAACGTACTACGTTCACGCAGTTATATAGCAGCGTCAGTTTGGAAGATGTTTCAACAATAGTCAAATGTGCAGCCCCAAATTCATTATTTATGAGCATGCTATGAAACTCGTTTACCCATAGCCAGATATAGAGAGGGAGGGACATGCATAGATCTAGTATTTCTGTTAATTGTACATTTAATTTATTCATAACGCGTTCCCCAATCTCTGCACATCTTTCGTCAAATGGAATCTAAAGTTTTCAACTCAGCAGAGTATAGATGGTAGCTCTGTACCGTGGGTATATACAACGTGTCCATATTTGCCAGAAAACTTTCACAATGCGGGCCTAAAATCATCAAGCGACGATTGAAAATCGATAACTAGATTTGGATGTATTATTTAGATGAGTATAAAGATAGCGTGAATCTTCTATCGATTGACCGGTACAGATCGTAAGTTAGCTCTAAGAATATGCTTAGAAATAAATGTGATATCTTTTTTTTGTTTAGGAATAATGTTAACGAACGATCGCCTGATTGCATATTTATACGAAGAAAGAGTAGCTGTTCACCTTACCTCATTATGTTATCAGCGTTTTAAGGATAAGTTTAGCAAAGATTGCATTGTATAACCAGTTAGAATTGTATGGTAGATATTATCTTTAGTTTCATCCTCGAATATTGTACGCTGAAAAGAGAAGAAGAAAAAAAAAAGGAAAAAAAAAAGAAAAAACATAGATGACAATATCGAGACTTCAATGATTTCTAATTGTACCTAGTTATTTATTCTTACAACATATTACTTACGCTGATGATTAAGTACAGTTGTATACCGCTGTCTATTATGTCAAAAAGGTGTGTAAATAATTCACATCACCCGACCGTCAAATAAATAATAATATAATGGTATTCAGAAACGATTTTTGTAAACCTGAACGAATCTGACTAAACTTAAGTATATTGTAAAAATGAAAAATCGTTTGATGTAGGGCTGAAATCTAGTTAATTTGTTTAAAACAATTAATTATCTAGGTAATTTGCGTTAGTAATAAAATCTACACAATTCAAATGAATTCACAAATTTGTACAAACAAAGTATTCGTTCTACAAAATATTTAAAAAGAAAAGGCACAAGGTACAAAACTTTGATACCTTTCGTTTGATTTTGTCGAGAATTAGTTACCTCACAGGGTACAGTTTATAGATAACAGTTTCTCACTCAAATTTTCTACTGATTAAACAAAAGGTGGAATATATTTTAAGAGAAAGATTTGTACTCTACTATTTATACTCTTAATAAGGCTCACTCTCCTATTAATTATTTTTGTCACACTCCTGGTCTGTAAATCATGGTGATGATAGTGTAAAAAAAAAAAAAAAAAAAAGAGACTAAAGAGCAAAGTTATAGCGAATGAAATAATTAGATTCACAATATTATTCATTAGCATACGTTGCAATTATACTCTGGTGTGCTATCGTCGCACATTTTATGAAATCACGTTGGTGTTTATAGCGCTACAAATATATAGCATCTGAATAGAGATTGCGCAAAGGTTTTTGCATCCCAGCAGTATATTGGGTTTCTTTAATTCTCTTGAAATGATTTTAACACAAACTTTAAAGTTTGCCAATTTTTATTACTTAGATCGCTGTTCCAGCATTTGAATTCAACCATAAATTGTACATAGCATTTACACTTTATTCCATTATATTATCTCACTTGCATTCATCATAATAAATAGCCCAACAATCCTAATTTGTATCGTAAGTTATTGTGATTCCCGCCGCCTAAGTTCATACCTACAGAGGTATATCTGTAGTGTTTGTATCTTTACTAGTCAAAACTTCAACCATGTGAATCAGCCTTTGTATCTATAGTATAATTAAACATGCTAATGTCATATGAAACAAAATATTTGGGTCCATTGTTCGCGATGATGCCTAGTCGAGGTTCGAAAGCTTATTCGAAAGATTGAGAAATTGGGTGGAATTTTTTTTTATCATAGCAAAAGCTGATGATACTGCCCGATGGATGTTATTGTTGTTTCAAATGATGAATGAGTTGATAAATATTTAAGGTCTATAGCATTTAGGTATGTTAGATATAAATATTTCCCAAAGATCGTCAACCAGACTGCAATGGTTGTCAATTATGGGGAATTGACTGTGAAAATTTTTTGTTAAAGATCTGATACTCAAAGGTAGTAGAAGAATAGAGATCTATGATGACTGTTTGTTACATTTTTTATACCATCAAATTTATTCATAATCCTTGAGATATTTAGTGATCAACTATTTACTATTGAAAAGGTATACTTTAGTATTCAAACGATTTTACCATCGTTGGTAATTAATGCGTCAGACGCGTCATTAATATAACACAGATACCGCTCACTCTAAGAATGACTGTAACTAATTGAATCTCTTATTTCAGAAAGTAAATAAATATTTTTTTATATAAATTGGCATTATTCATTAATCCCATATTTACTGAACAGGTGAAAAGATTACATCAGAAATTCAATTCAACATACTATTTGTATTCCATCAAGTCTCTTATGGCAAGTGCGAGCGATAGCGAGCAGCAATGCAGACGTGGCTTTAAGTGCAACGTCAAGCTCATAGTTGAATCGTGAACTCCAAAATTTCCAAGTCAAATTGATAAAATAATTAAATAATGACCTGACGCCTGCCTAAGTAGCTGGAAATTGATTTACAACATATAATTTCTTTACGCTGTTTTGGATCTCATTTATTGGATTCTGAAATAAGAAGTCGTATCATGGGAAAAGTGGAAAATAACGAAGGAATTGATTATTGGTATATCTGGGAATTTATTGCTGCATCATTGATACAATATTACTCATTGTCAGAGTCTGTCATAGTCATATCTCGTTGACGCCAGGGAGGCCAATGACCCCACAACAAATGTCCTTACCCTAGGTCAGTGCCCTTCCCAGTTTCTTGCCCGGTAGGTGCACCAACGGGGCTCAAAATGGTATCGCCATCTCGCGGTTGAGTTAACGTAAAAATAAACAAAGTAAATAATTTTTTTTTTCTACACGCATACAATAAAGAGAATGATAATGAATCTTGAACAGAATATAAAATTCGCTCGAGTGTTCCAAGGAATCCAACAACCCTGGATATTTTTTAGCAGCGTTGCCCGTACTTCAATATAAGTAGAAAATACAAATTACATGAAAACACCGAATACGTGATAATAAAGTTTATTAGATTATGTAGTATATTTATGCATCGTGTATGTACGTGTGTCTGTATGCTGTGGCGTGCGTGTGTGTGTGTGTGTTGTGTATGTATGCGTGTATATTGTGTGTCCTCATTAATTGTAGATTTATACATAAAGCAAGTAAAAAATGTGTTACCTTGGAGCTAGAGTATAGACTAAATGAATAATTTATACATGAAAAATTAAAATCAAAAAAATTATTTGGTTCACATAAGGGTTGCCGGAAAAAATTAATTATACCAAACAAAATATTAAAGGATAAGATTTGAAATGAAGATTCATTGCATGTTCTTAGGAATTAAGTTATTTGCCTATCCGCTATGATCACAGTTACAATTATAGTATGCGTTATCAGATAAGTTATTACTTATTAATGATAATTACTGTATTATGTATATATACTATATATTATATGTATATGTATGTACACCGTGGTTATAAATAGTTATTTTCACAAAATTAAATACAATCTGGTTTCAATGCCTATGACTAGTGGTATATTGGTATGCCTATCTGCTCATTAGTCTTACGTATGTTATAACATTATTAGATAACATCTACTACAGGATAAAATAGAAACGAAGCAATAATAATATCGGTTTAGAATATTAATGGGATAACTATAACAAAGGAATAATACATCATTATTATGCAAAAAGCGTTTCTACGTTTCATGTTTGATACACTGTACACATAGTTTTTATTATCATGCTTAGCTCTCAAGCATTCGCGGGTATATTCTCGTTTCTGATCAATGCTCAGTGAGTTCCGTCTCCCGACGAAGCCGTAACGGAAGGGTGTTAGGTTTGTATTGCGTGAACACACGACCTTGGCACCAAGCCTTTGTGTTCCCCCCTTGAGCAGAGTAACCACTTGTTATCGACTTCCAAAATGACCCTCAACTTCTCACCTTCGCCGAATGAAAGGTGGCCATTGTCCGACGGGAGCCTGTGGGTAAGGGTTCTGACCTCTCTGAAAGATGCAAAGACAAATGATGTACGTATAGAAATATCAAACAGGGTTACAAGCACCCGGTAAAAAATGCCCCAACACTTTGCGAGTAATTAAGCTTGTTAGCTGTTACCCACTTGAGAGAAGGTTTCGACGTTCCTGCGGTAGAATTCCTCGCAAAGGCTGCCGGCCGTGGCAATGAGGTAGATGCAGCTCGTCTGGGAGGGGATATCAGATTTTTCTCCTTAGCAGCAGCTCCGATAGGCGGTTTGTACGGCAAAGAACTCGGCCTGGCAAAGTGAATCCTTGGAATGCCACCCGGCTCTTGATCGACTCTGCTGGTACGTCCGATAGCTGGGTCTTTTCGAATTTCGCCAGGTTTTCTATTCATAGTTTTTGGTATTGTTGTCACGGAAGGTTTTTTCAACGAGGGTATGCCGGTAGCCGGTGATTTCGTATTTCTTGAAACTGGAGATATTACGTTCGCCGTTTGTCTGGTAGGAGACGACAACAATCGGGGAATTTTCGACTTTCCAGCGCTGGTTGGTGTCCGGGCCGGAGATGCGGGCGAACGCAGAACTGGCTGCTCCTTATTGTCCTCTTTGCCGATCATCAACTCCCACTTTTCCTGAAGTTTCTTGAATTTCATACCACCGGGTACAGTTTCTTCGTTTTCAACCTTGCGAACAGGACTGGTCGAAACTTTAACTTTGGTCAAAACATTTTGTTGAGCCGCGGCCCTCTTCAATGGCGAATGTTCTAGACTGTCTGTATAATCTTCCGAATCCTCGGCCGCCAGTTTGTCAAACGCTTGGAATAATTTCGAGCCAGCCGGAAGATTGCTCCAACGTTTTTTCACAGCATTGTTCAAGTCTGCTTCCCTCAGGATACCTTGGGTATCTTCAACCTGCGCGTAGCCTACGCAGGATCGTGGTCTTATTTTAGTTGGACTGGTGGAGGTGCCACGAAATTCTCCTTTACTTGGAGAGTTGTCTTTCGGCGAATCAATGGTCTTCAGAGCTGCAGCCTGTAAGTGTGAAACAAGTCGTAAGTTACTTGTGTTAATTAGCGTCTGCCGTTCTCTCAGTATTCATGTTTATGTTTATTCTTTTCTATACTAAAGTAGAAGTAGGTAGTGGGATTCACCGTCGTCGCGTGATTGTTGATGTTTCCAAAGCTGTTGTGCAGTTGTCGGTACTGATACAACATGTCCAGTTGAAATGGGCAGAGCGAGAGCGGCTGAAGAATGTCCAAGAATGCATCTACCATTTCTCTGGCATTAACGCATGCAAGAGAATTAACAAACAGACTGCTGCTGGAGTAGTGTTTACGCAGAATAGATTCTCTTGTGCATAAATATGCGAACCAGGCATCCAACGCCCTTAAACTGGTGAAACAAATTTCATGGTATTGAACTTAGGAACTACATAATAATAATAGAATTTCAGTGTACTAGATAAAAGACAGTATGATGCACGATGTGTACACTTTGAAATTGGAATAAGAGAAAACATTTTCATGAATTGATTTTCACAGATTAACAGACAACAGCAAAGTCTCTCCTACTTACTTCAACAGGCCGAACACAAATGCGTGAAACTTGAGCATGCCTTCGGTGATGAAGTCCTCACTATTGATTTTCTGTACCAATTCGTTGAGGGTTTTAGTTAATGGCCCTTGTTGAGAAGAGGCCTCGACCACTTGCCAAACGCTATTGGCAAGTGGGCCAAAAGTTGAATTAATACTTGGTCTCAGTCCATCGGACATAATGGCATACAGGGCGGGGCACAGGTTGCTCAGGCAGAGCTGGGCGCACTCATTTCTATTCGAATGCACCTGCTTATCCTCAATTGCTTCTGTGTGCCAATAGTTCAGTATTAGACCCACCGACTTGTTTACCGATCTCAGCATGTCTGGAAATGAAAACAATATCTTGTCACTGGTTATCATGCAAGGGACATATTCCTTCACAGTGCCAGGAATTAAGTGTCCTAGCACTCTTCGCATATGCCTCCTGCCCAAGGGGGCAGCAGGGTATCATGTTGAAGAGATGTTTCATAGCTGGAAATCTGAATTTACAATACAGGTATCAAGCGAGACAGTATGAGAATAAACGCACCATTCTTCTCGTTCAAATCGAATGATTTAGAATCGCTGCTGCTATCAGGAGATTCCGTTATGGGTGTCCTCCTCCTCTCTTCTGGCTGTTTGTTTGTTACGAACTCGAGAGCACCAGCCTGGAAGAAAAATGATGTGGAATGTAAGTAAGTGTTTTTAGTCCGCTTGAGCCCTAATGATGCAAAGAGAACCAGCATCTTCACCTTATTCTCGAGGAATTTATTTCTCTGTTGTACCGCAAAACTGACTGTCTTCTTGTTAGACTCCATCATGTCCACATTCTTGACCAAATCTTTGTTCATCTTCAGACGTAAGAACTTTCTGACGTATGATCTGAGCTTCACGTCTTGATCCTCGCTATCTCCGTCGCTGCTTTGCGAAGAAAATCCACTGTGTCTCAGGAAATCTTCCAACTGAAGCATGTCGTTGCTTCGTTCACTCGGATCAGCCTCTAGATCTATGCAATTTCCAGCCTCCTTCAATCTCTCTGGAAATCAGATGAAAATTTCAATTGTTGCGAATGTCTTGAAGAAAAAATCAGCGAAAATGTAAGCAAATAGAATGAGAATCGCATTTTCAAATACCTGCATAATATCGACGCTCTTCCACTTCGTCGACATCTTTCTCGGAATCGATAATCCTGCGATTCCCTGGCAGCTGAAGATCGTTATTAAGATAGTATGGCTCCTGCAGAGACATTCGTTTGTTGGTTTCTGGTCCTGCCTGTTGATCCTCGACTTCTTCGACTCCACCCATCTCGAACATACTGTATCTCTTGTTGCCGGTCAGTTTGTTTTTCCTCAAAATACCTCTTGGTAGGGGAGGTCGCGGTGGTGCCTTTGTGTTGGAGCGTGGCTCTTTGTCTCCATGTTGTAAGGATATTGACCGTTTAGGAAGCACTGGAGCATTCATTTTCGGTTTACACGAGGGTCTGTGCTGTCTTGCATCTTGAGAAGATAGGCTTGCTTCAGAGCTAACGCTGTCGTAACGATACAAGTAGAGGGGATTGGTATTGATCATTGGGCCTTGCTGATTGGTGGAAGAATCTGATAAAATCGTCGACGATCCTCTATAACCGGACGACGGTTGTGTGCCTGTGCTGCTGGTAGATGAAGCGTTGTTGGGACTGACCTCATCCATAGTACGAGCTCTGTGACGCATTTGTGGAGATAAACAGAATAGCGGTTTTTTTGTTTCTTCGCCGAGTTTAACGTGCCGCGACACTTCTGGGACGTCGTGAAGAATCTTTTTGTACTCAGTTGGCAACAGAAATGTCAGAGACTCCCAATCTTTTATGTGGGAGAAACCACGTTGTTTTAACGCGTCGACATCGTTGCAGGAAAATGGTCGGCTAGATCTGTTGTATCGCTTCCATCCGCTCGCAGCTCTGTCGAAGCATTGAGGCTTCAACGCCACTTTGTCAAATTTACCGTGGCCCAACTGTAAGAAGGACAAATCAGGTAGGGCATAATTTGGATAAACAATATATGCGGGTCTTTTTTCAATAATTGTTTCGCGAATGGGTGGATAATGGCTGTCCTCGGCAGAGTATATCAGTGAAGTTTGAACCCCGTTGTCCTCAACTTGGGGGAAGACTTGGGTTCCTGTAGTTTTTGAAAGTGGTAAATCTTTTCTGAACGAATTTGTCCATTCTTTGTTCGACTGTGTTATGTAATCTTTCAAACAGAAGGTCTTCTCTCCTTCGCACTTGTTGCCGAAAGCCGACTCATTTTTCGAAATGCTCTCAGACAATTCTTCGACAGATGCGGAGGACTGGGACTCTCCTTCGAATTCCTCAATTAACGGAGATTGCTTCCTCAGAGTATTATCAAAATTCTCACCAGCAAAGGTATTGTCTGTACCTTTGCTGTTGTAATAGTCAGATTTCACCCAATTGATTGAGAAATCATTCTCTAAAGTTTGATTGCTGCACGTATTATTGATATTGTGCTGATATATTTGAGTACGTGTTCCACTACCGCTACCGCTACCGCTTCCACTGTTACTAGTGGGCCAACCGCCGTCGCTGGCCGACCCAGACTGATCAAGGGTCATACTCATCCCTTCCGCGCTCATGCTTTTTTGTTTCATGAAACGTTTCACTAGGCTTAAATTTTGGATCTTCTTTCCTGTCGATATATGATCCATGCTCTCAGAACTGTCTTCGTTCATCGAACGACTCATTATTGACCCTGAACTTTGCAGGTGACCCACGTGATTATTTGATTCTGCTGAATCGACCTGCAAGTAAATAGGTAAGTAAGTAAGTGAGCGATTATACTTTTTATTTCTCCATCATTTTACAATTGAAAGGAAAATGATTGATTATAAATATTTGAACAATGTAAGATGGTTACGGGAAGAATTTTTTGCTGCACATTGTCGAATTAAAATTTATTGCCATTTAGGTAATTAAAAGTACTCACAGAGAAATTGAGAGGATAGCGGCTGAGATCCCGAGTCTGCGTGAGATCGGGTAGACTTTGACTTTTTTTATTCAAGTTCAGATTCATTTGTCCAGTTGCTTGAAGAAAATTTGGTATTGTATTATTATTGCCAGACGGATGACGAGTCATGACGTTATTTGCCGAACAATGTTTCAAGTTACTCCAAGTGGTGTATATCTTTGAGTCTGATCTAGCCATCGAGAGACCCAAGACATTTTTTAGATTCAACTTTTTATCATAATAGAAATCTGGAACTTGATAGATATTTTGTTTTTCTGTAACAAGTAAAACCGTGGTAAGTCTTATTTCTTAATACCGTTATCCATTTACTTTAAGCTTCTACCGACTCGTAACCTGTTAAATAAAAAACCGAATAACTTTTTCCCCAACCAAAATTACCTTGATTTTCAAAGTCTTGCGACCCATCAGAATACATAGTCATGCTGCCTTCAAAGGCAATCGTATAGTTGATTTTGTTGTTGGCCTGGCAGGTCAGTAAGACATCTTCGCAATCCAGGGAGTCGACGCTGTAGCTGCCACCTGGTGGCAGGACAGGTGTCTCCTTAACGGGAGAGAAGAGGAGTGACGACTTGCATATGGACATTGTGTCCGTCGTCGAACACGCCGAGTCTTCTCCCTAGGGAATAAAAAATTCACTGAGGTTTGACCATGGCTAAATTTACATTTGTACAGAATTTTAATGCCATGCTATTGCAAACAGAGTCTGCCTCTGTTTTCTCCTCATTATCGCTAGAAAATTAATAACATCTATAAAAGCCAACTTTTTGCATATCTTCAACACAGGCACTAGTCGAATCATGTACAGTCACGGGACAGATACATTTGCTTAGCGTAAGAACAAGCGTTGGATTTTTAAGACTGCTCTAAGCAGAATGGGTTAAAAAATTGTCAATGATCTATAAAATGCAGAGTTGAGCCTTAGTTACCCTGCAGATCGTCTAGCAGTTTCATGTCACAGGGCTAAGGTATGATTAGCTTTTTTGGGAATGAAGAAGGGCAACGTGCAGTCTTTTGACCAAACGGTTTGGGAAATGGCTATTCAATACATTCACATATATTTACATGCATGTATGTGAACGTCACGTGCTTAAAATCTGTCGAGTCGCCGTGTCCTACCTGGCTGCTTGTATGGGGGCTGATGGGAGAATCAAATTCAAGTTTTTCCATGATTGAGCCAGACATACTGGCGTATCTTTCCCTTTGATAGTTTGACTGGTACGGCAATAAAAATAACAGAATAGATAGATAGATATATATACGTGTGTATGCATACATATGCATAGTATAGGAAATTCTTGTGCCTATGAGTCGCTCAATAATCAATTCAGGCACAGAGCAGACTTACAGAGACTGATAAGAATACATGGATTACTGCAGCGCCCCTTACCTCCGAATGTTGAACAGGATCAGTGCATATCACGGGAAGAGTGAGCAGAGAATGAATGTCGGCAGTTCGAAAACTCTCCATATCAATCTCTGCAAAATTGGCATCAAGGTATCGGCATTCGGCGTCGTACCTCAAATCGTCTCGAGTGTACGAAGCGGACAGCGAGGATAAAACGCTCGAATGCACGTGGAGCCCAGCATCCCTATAACTGAATGAATAATCGAGAATCAGACGGAGGATTAGAAAAGATCGCGCCCTAATTTTTTTCAATTTTTCTATACACACTCAACAACAAAATGACACAGGTGTTTCTTCTCAGAGTTGTGATAGCGGCAAAGAATATGAACAAAGTAAATGCTTCTCACCCGCAATCTGCGAACCACTGATAATCCATATTGTCGTGCACAAACTCTGAGCCAATGAGATCTTGAGAAGTTGGATCCATTGATGGGTTGGAATTGCAGTCAGATCCGGGTGTCTGTGGTTCGTCCATGGCTGCGCCTCCTCCTCCCCCGCCTGCGAAAAATATCGAATTTTCACTCAAGGGTGAATGTAACGATAAGAGAATGTGAGACAGTGTCTCAATGACAACATTCAATAATGGCTCGTTTTCATATCCTTCATTCTCTGATTGTGTGTTTGTATACGATCATAAAAGTCACCTATAAAGAGTATGAGATGGGATAAACCCTGGTGGTCTATAATCTCTATTCTTAAAACGAGATGAATAACAATGTCTTTCTTAAGATGGTTGAATCTGTTCAGTTCTACATTTCAAACTACTTAGGTGGTGGGGTAATTCGATATAGGCTAATTCGGATTGTTGTAAAACGGCAACAGCTGTTCTTGCCATTGCGTGAAATCGTCTAATCGCGAAATAAATATATTTATCCGAATATTTGGCGCAACAAAGGTATATAGTAGTGTAATAGCTGTGGGAACGCCCGTGTTGTCGAGAAATTCTTTATTCATAATATCTCAACACCCGGTTGGAAATTCCTTGTTGATTATCCTGGTATGCGGTCAAGAGGAATAAGAGACAACGGTATTCGTCCGTTAAATTTTATTACCATCATGATTGACATCAACACTAACGATCTGTTTACCAAACGCTAATGACTTCTCCTTACATTAGTTGTAAATAATGCTCAGGCATTACCATAGTTTTGTGAAATCTTGAGTGATTCATCAGTTGGTGCAATTCCAGCGATCGCTAGTACTACATACATACCGAGAATGTACTACGTTGTGTATGTGTAAGGCATGTATGTAGGTAGGTAGGTAGGTATGCATACACACAGGGCGACGTCGAATTGGTCGAATACTAACCTCCTTACATGGCAGTCAGATCGATTTGATGCGCACGTATATGTGACAAGGTAGTACGCGGGTATAATGTGGCACCATTTTCAAGGAGATCGTTGGACATAATCCCGTGTTGGATTACGGATATATCCCGTGTTTCGATTGATCCGCGGAACTTATCGGTTTTACAAATTCACAAACAAGTACCACGGATCACGTGCGATACGAATAAACGCAATTATTTATCACGAGAAATCGCAAGGGAAGGAAGAGACGAGGACGAGGACGGGGGAGCCCAATTTCTCCGACAACAGCTCGCAGCGGATCACTACCGGACTACAGCCCCACCAGTCAACAAGCCAGAGAACTCGCGTAGTCGCGTTTGACGTTTCCCCGTAGGCCGTATCTCGACCAACCGCCTCAGTCGCAGTTTTCTTCCACCAGGGCGCAGCATCGGTCTGAATAGTCATCGGGTGACGTCACACAGTCGTGAGGCGCATTCTTTAGACTGACTTCGACCCTGCTCTCGACCCCTTCGACCCAGAATTTACGCGCCCCTCACAATTACGGCTTCGTAAATATAAAACGGCGGCGAACAAATGGATAGTTTATTAGTGCCTACGTTAACTTGTTACCTATAGATACATCGCGCCAGTAGAGCGTACAGCAATTGTCGAAACTTTTTTCTCACGGCTATTATTCGATTCATCAAAGAGGGTTCTCAGGATTCAGTATGTGCCGTTCTGCAATATTCATAGTCGTGGTCAGTATATGATTGAATATAATAAGTTGATCCAGTTATTACACTCGCGTCTGCAATCGGAACGCGAGTGTATAACACATCATCAATATGCAGGAATAATATTCGACGATTCTCAGCAATGCTCTTGAATAAGAAAGAATTACGGCCAGTCTGTAGATATTTGTAAAAGGGTATCGCGTGTAATTTCACGTACAGTACTACCTCTTTAAGAGAGAGGTCTAGGGCGGTTAGGGGAATAGGAGAACCTTGCACGTACGGGTAGAGTGGGGGAAGCTATAAAACTCGCTCAACTGGAACGGCGGGGAAATTCTCTCTTACCGAGGGCTCTCTTAGAGAGGTAGTACTTCACTATGTAAACATACATTTATGTGTTCAGACTACGTTCATCCACGCGAGCGTGGCGTTGGTCTGCATACGTATAGTATATAGTATTATATATAGTATACATTGGAATCCTAATAGATATCAGCGCAGCATTTCACAGGAAATTTTCAACTGTAGTCAGTTTTCTACATTCAGTAATCATCGACTAATCTCTGTAATCATTTAAGATTTGGTCGTATTTTACATACTTAATTTGACGAGTCAGTTAGTTTGAGTTTGAACATATTCCCGAACATTATACTTGACTTCCGTATGTCAACCGACCATTGATTGCAGGGTACAGCTCTTATCAATTCCTATAAAAGCGTACCCGTGATAATTTCAAGACTCATCGGTACCTATATGAAGAATATTTCAATTCAATAATATCAACACGTGATATTTCGGCTGCTTTTTTTATAAAAAAAAGTCATTATAGCGGACGTAAAACCGAGGTCTGCACGCGCGTAGGGCGCAAGCATCTGTACTCAACAATTATACGTTGTAGCTGATCATGGTTTTAACTAGTGGTGGTATACGAATACACCATATTTACCCATTTAACCGATGACGTAATAAATTCTAATAACTTTAACCGCGCTTCATTCTATGCCTTCCTCGCTCTGTCACAACTATGCTCGACCGCAGCAACTTGCGGCAATGAAAAATAATTGCTTTAACGGATATATATAATGTTTCAAGCCCGCGCGCGGTGCGGATTCGCGACACGATATAACTAGCCAGCGTTATTCGAATATTCACTATTTGTCAGAATGAAAGAATACGAAAAAACATCATTTCCGTAACACCATAGGTATCGAACACCGGGCACATAATAATGTAACGGGGTAGGCTGCTAAGCATAACTTTTAAGCAGGGCTGGTTCGCTGTTAATTAAAAATTAAGTTAAATACCTATACCTATGATTCTATATAGGTACGTATACAATTAGGGTGCTCCTTATTTCGATGAATTTTGAAATGAATGTTAGCCACCCCCTGGATACCTTACAAATGTATGGAAAAAATTTCCGCAAAATTTGAGCTCTTGATTCCAACATTAACATGTGCCCCAAAATTCCCAATGGTTTGAATAGGAAATAAATGTAATTTTTTAGACCAGTTACTTTTTTTTTTTCATAACTCCGACAAAAATTGATGAAATAATTTGAAATCTGGCACAGTGGTTGCTTATAATGATAGGAACAAGCCGTGGAAATTTCAAAATTCAGATATCCTGCAGGGGGCGGCTAACACCCTTTCAAAAATTCATGGAAATAAGGACCACCCTATAGTATACATATCACTATAGTATGTATGTGTAGTTATTATCATGAATGGTTGAGCTTACGTTTATGCAAAATATACTCTGAATGCTCGCCGGGCTTCCGGTTATAATGCCGTTGACGTCGTTTCCGCTTATTGCAAGACGGCGAAGTCGGTCGGGCCGGGCGTGCCGAGTTGCTCAGCGGAGGGCTGCTGCGACCGACTGAGAACTCTGCTATCTTCATTATGACGCACAAAAGAAGCACTAGCATCATTTGTTTATACTTCGTAATGTCTTTGCTAAAGCATTATTAGTCCACTTATCTCTTTTTCCGCGAAATTAAAATTCGCTCACACGCAATAGTTAAAATACTCAAAATGTTTTTCCGCACCAATGCATACGTATATGGATACTTATAGGTACACGACGATAGACCACATTATGTGCCCACTATAACTCAGGATAATTTCTCAACATAACACAATTGCCTAACGCCTACCATTATGCTTTACAATACTTCTATAGCGTTCCACAAATTATTTCAATTATCCGTGAATTATATTTAATACAGCTCTGCCGATGGGCGGCTGTCTCTGTCTGCACTGCACACTGAGAATAGTTGCAAGAAGTTAAGCTCGGACGATGTAAGACGCCATTTTGCCGTTAGTAATATTTATTTTTGCTTACGAGAGAGTATATGTTTACACACGAACGTGTATGTATATATATATATATATACCAATGGACAGCGAGGAGCGGATATAGCTTGTAATCTATACATCAATTAATGTACCACAATACAATGAATTACACACTGCACCCGCCAAATTGTCTAAATAAACTGCACGTATATTAATCGTAAATCTGTAGATATATGAGGATAGATGAGCTATGCAGGCTTATGCGCATAGCTGATGATTCTGGAAATTCATCGGACTTATTTCCGTTCCTCGCATCTACTGCAGTACAATTATTACATCAAAGTTATAATTTTTAGTTCGACGTTAAATTATTGTACAGGTATATCCTCTAAGCTTTGGCTCGGAAAATGTCACGTCGGGAGACCTTTTGTCGATATATAGGTATACACTGCGTACAAGCGTAAATATCACTGCAGAATCGCAACGCTAACGATGAGATCCCTCACAAAAAAACTTCACTATCACTTCACGCGCTATTATTGTTCATAAAATGACAATTTATATCTTTTATATTTATTTTATACCAGATATATAGCATACACTGCTATTCTCTATCCAAAAAAATTCTATACATTATTATCATGAAACCGCAACAGTTCTTGGTATATACTATTATCTAGGTGGGTGTATCATTTTCTGAACTCTTTCCCGAGAAGTACTATGAAGTAGTACTGCAGATTGATATTTACATTTATGTATATTATACACGAACGTGTGGAATTACACCGTGGTATATTTATATGTAGTATATTATATTAGCTTGAACGTAATATGAAATAAGATCACGATACAGCGGTGTATATGAATGCGATAACGCGAACGATAATACCCTGGGCCACACTCTGAGTCAGACTGAATCGCGGAGGCACGGCGCGGGAGTTCGTCTGCACACGACCCGACAGTATACACGACATGGCAACACAACGCTGCAGGGTTTAATCTCTATTAATAATACTCTCGAGCGAGAATAGAGCTACTCGTTGCTTGTTACAACGTCCTGCTGCTCGTGGCTGCTGCAGCTGCAGCGGCGATATACGAATTATCCTACATATGCCTCGCTTAGCTATGTATGAAAATCATAACGTTAGACGAATCGCTATGGTGTTTAATGAATATATTCAACAACCGAAGCGGTTGAAAATTATTTCTTCTTTTTCCCAATTGAGGGAAAATATGTACCTACGTATGAAGAAAGGTTCGTGAAATTCTGCGATGCGGCAATCTGGAAATATTTTTTGATCTATGCAGGGATGATTAAATTGTGTGTACTGTACAGTGTACGGTATGTATTATGCCAGGCGCATATTAATTATTACAGCTAAGCGTAGGTATATGTAGGCATACGATTTCCTAACAATTTTAAGGATAAAGTATATAGTTCCATCTACGACGATATTATTTGACAAATGATTGGAAATAATGATGAAGTAGCTTACCAATGGCCTTGTCTCCCGATCCTCGGACTACATCTGTCACAACCACCTGAAACGCAAAAAATTATATTCATAGTACGAGAATTATGGTTTCTAAGTCTCTTATACCTATACCTTAATATCCTTCAAAATCTTATGCAATATAGGGTGGTAAGTATATTGAAGCAAAGTTCATGTTTTGTTTGTGAAACGTGAAAAGGCCAAAGCTCGATTTTTGCAGCCTGTGTATGTATATAGGTAATATTCTCTGCTTTGTATAATACGGTTCATTTTTAATTTCGAATCTGTCGTGAAGAATGGTGAAAAAATGAATACAATACCATTCACATCTAGGTATAATAGCAAAACAATTCGCGATACACCTATCGTGCTGCAGATTATGAGGGACTTGTGTGTATACCAACACATAATGTATTATACAACGATAGGGTATACCTTGGTAGTGTATGAATATACACACGTAAGTGTAAACTTCTTTTACATATGCCAGGTAACATATATAGATTATACGCAAGCGTATATAACGTGCGTGCGGCATGGTGTGCGTATATCTCTCTCTCTATAAGTATATGTGTGTCACTACACTTATGAGATACTTACGCTCATGACACCGGATACAATAGGTAGCTGCAGTGGGTCTAAGTATTGAGTTAATCCAGAAAAATCTCGCCCTCGGAATCACCGCATTGCACCACAGTATCCCAATTTGTGCGGAAAAAAGATACGAGTTAGTAAAAAAACCCTCAATTCAAGGATCTGGCAAACACATGATTACGTGATTTCCGCGACCGCACTAGTTTAGGGATGCATTCTGAGTCACTAGGAAGAGCCCCTCCCAACCTGCAACAGCCCTCGTCGGTACAGGACGCGCATGCCCATTCTGGGCCTCCCTCTACGGCCTATGCGCGATCAAAAGGGGATGAAATTTTACGATTCGTGCTCCTCATAGAAGGCGCCTGTCGCAACCCTCTCGTGGATTTCAGGTTGCCTGTATAAATATAATACCGTATTCAGCTGGCTATCCAAGCCTTGATTCTGGCAACGGTTTCGTACAGTAGTACACAACTACCCCTATTTCCATTTAGAATTTTCAGGGAGTAGAATTACACTCTGGTCTGTGCTCTATACCGCGTACAGTAGGCATATGCAGTACAACGTATAGGTATGCGAGGAATGGAAAATGGGATTGTACGATTGATTTGTATATTGTGAAATACTAGTCGATTTTTTTCGTCGCTCTCGCGGTCGCGGAATCATCCCTGCAGAACAGTCAGCGCAACCGTTCGCTCGAATGTATTGATTTTACGTATACCTTATATACCTATACCCCTACACCTACCTACATTGCGTGCCGAACATACGCGTTGAGCCGACATATTCCTCAGTTACATTTCCATGTAAACTCTTTCATATATGTATAGGTATCTGCAGGTATATATAATGTATATACCTATTTACATAACTACTCGCGATACCCATATCTCGTGTATGTAACATAATGTGTGATTGTGACATTTATCACTTCGAAGAAATATTCGATCGTGTTTTGAATCTCGCTCTCCATATATTTGCTTATCTTATTTAACTATAGTCTGATTGTAGCATTGGACACATTGAATTCATACCTATATAGATATACAAATCGATATATGTTCACTATTGAAGTTGAAGATTTTTATTTTATACACGCTCGTTATATCCATAATACCTACCATGTAGTATACCTACATGGGATGTGCCAGTATATCCGGTTATCTATCGTGCTGTTATCGCTGTCAATAAATTACGTATGTATGGTGCCAAAGTCGCAATGTTCTGTGCGAGCTGCGAACTTACCGTTCGATGGACATAAAACATTTTATAGCTGGTGAAATTATTTATATACATATAATTAAAATACTTGTTACATTTTGCTTCTCCAGTGCATGGACTTAATTATAGCTTTTGCCATTAAAAACTACTCGGGCTGTGCTGGCAGTGTTGATCGTATGTTCGGTTTGAAATCTGCTTCTACGCTCAAGAAAAGTTACGTACGATAAGCACTTCTGCAGGGTGTTGTTTTTTTTTTTTTTTTTTAACGCTTTGTAGAAATCGTCAGAGCCTAAAAATGGGGAAGTGTGCCTTGCTGTGTATGGACAAGAAGAATACTTCGCTCATAATGATATCCACAACCGTATGGCTACTATAGGTATACAATATACATATGTATATGGTATTCGTCACCCCTTTTCGAATCAAGCAGTATTTGCAATGCGCCTGATTAAATGCAACCGGTGGACCTTTCCCGAAATATTCTGCGATAAAAATACATGTGATGCCTCGCTACTGAAACGTAGATGGGAGATTTCAGCTCATCTCGACCACTTTCCAGACCTGACCGCCTCGGATTCGAGTGAAACTTTTTTTTTGCTTCACTCAAGGTCCAGATTGGAAATTAAATTTTTTTCATAATTTTTCGAGCCCCCCATCTCGGAGGCATAAGTAATGGAAATTTGCCGTTTTATGAAATCCCACAATTTTTAAACGATGATATCTTGGGATTAAAGAGTCATATCAATGAAAAAGAGGTGGTTAAAGGATTCTGGTCTGGTCTTGAAGGTGGTCGAGATGAGCTGGATTCCCCAGATACACCTCAACACCTGGATGAATGAATCGGCTCACAAATTTACCGAGATATCTTCCCAGTCAACGGAACGGTATGAAACATCGAGCGCCTGATCGCAGGCAATTTATTTCGCGCGGAGATTCGATCAACGTGCTGCCCTCTGTGTGGGCCTAGTTGTAAGCAAGATGTAATATTGTGTGGTGAACGGTCGAGGCACAGTTTCTTGCCTTCTAATGCCTTCTGTTTTATCGACATGGTTTATTTATGCCAAAAAAGTACAAGTTTTGATCATTCGATAATCGATTGTCACATCTTCCAGCAAGGGTGGAGATGATCGTAAGTTGCACAAAGGGAAGAGGTACCACCACCCATAGGTCATAGTTTATGATTATTATCAGTAACGTTCGGCTTGGAGTAGCAACGGGTACGCGATTTGCTCCCCAACGGTTTCTGTAAACCCAAGTATGTAGTATCAAATCCGAGTCGCGATTTTCCAACAAGTTTTTACGGGCTAATCGAGGGCTCAATCAATTATTGTGTTAAAATCAGTGAAATCGGTTCGCGGGTTAGCCGAGATTAATATCTGACAAAGTCAATCGGGCGAGTGATTTACATTTTTGGTATCTTCTTTCTCATCGCCATAGTTCAATTTCGCCGTATAAAAATGCGATACAAGTAATTCGATTGTAATTTTCGTAGATCAAATTTGCCGGATCGCGACGCCAACTTGTTGGCGGCCATTGTCTAGGCTTGACTTGGCGTCGGGGCGTTTTGTCTACATATTGGCATTTTTTCTCGTCGCCATAGTTTAATTTCGCCGTGAAAAGGAAATTAACCAAATTTCGCAACGAAAATCCCATACAGGTAGTAAAATCGTAATCTTCGTGTATCATTTCGGCGGCAACGCGACCCTCTCTCGTCGGCCATTGGCTTGACTTGGGGTCAAAGCGCCGCGACGCGTTTTCATGCAACTATCGAGGTATGATATTGACCTATTTATCGATATTCGAACGGATTGACGGTGAACGGTCATCGCGTGATCAATCCTTATTATTTTCCTGCCGTTAATTTCAGTGGTTAGTTTTCTGTGTATACATATGCCAGGTGGATGTATACGTAAAGTTACGTGAAAGTGTCGATTAATGTGGTGAGGTAGGAATTTCATCCGAGTGAGAATATTTTCCGAAAGTATGAACTCTTTAACACAGAGGGCGGCAAGTGACGGCAAGCGGCTGCCATGACGCCATCCCCCGGTGGCTTGACGAACTTTTATCTCATTATTAGAATACGTTCGAATCATTTGACACAAATTCAATTCCTGTCATGGTATACTTGTCATTTTTTAACTACGTGTATATCTACCTCATGGGTTCGGTAAAAAGTATTGAGAATGCCTGAGTGTGAATCGCAATGTGGAATAGATATGCAATTGATGCAATGCTACAGTGCAGGGTCGAGTCTTATCTAGATTTTAATAAAATTAAATTCGTACACATGCGATTCGAATTATATTATTTGTCATCAAATTTCACCCATAGTATGATATTCATACATATATACATATAATCCAGAGTGCATTTGTGTATAAAATTCATCGATGGTATGATATTCATACGTATAATCCAAAGTGTATTTGTGTATAAAATTCGTCGATGGTATGATATTCATACATATAATCCAGAGTGCATTTGTGTATAAAATTCGCCGAAAGTATGGAATTCATACATATAATACGATCCTATCAAACCCCTATACCCACGATAATACGATATTGAATATAGCGATATATTTTTATTTCACGCGCGAATCAAGTGTATCCTTCCACGCCCTGCCCCTGCCCCTGCCCCCCGCTCCAAGATTTCTTCTCCAGAGGATTACATTTCGAGGTCCATGATTTGTGAATTTCGATTTTCGTCCACTATCGTATATCTGGAGATCGACGATATGGTGAGTCTCGCATGCAATGAAATATTCCTCGGTTCATTTGCCGATCTGACGCTATGATTTATCATTAGCGTCGGCAGAAAAACCGTTGTATACTATCTACACACTTTACTATATCTGTTTCTCCATTTCCTCTATCGCGTAGCGTGAAGGTCACATAATTGATTTCGTATATATATGTATATGTATTTTTTCATTATTAGATCGCGTTTGCCAGAATTTTATGGAGTTTTCCAAGCACTAGTGCGTGGACAGCTCCAGGAAAATTGTGATTTCGACAAATAGTAGGGCAGAAAATAGGATGTAGGGCATCGGCGCATAGAGGGACTTCATGACTCGTGTGAGTGACGCACACGCCCTCGGCTCGTCATGAGGTACTTCTTTCCGTGCCCTTGCAATACAAATAACTATATTTTCTAGTTCCCATAATTTGCGACATATACAATTTATTAAATTCGAATTTCAAAAAGTAATCCCCCTCATGGTCATTTCTTCTAATATTAAATTTTGTGATGCTTAATTTCCCCCTTTAATCAATTCCATACAAAAGTCATATCGTGGTATTGCAATATATTATATAAACCTACTCATATCCCTAAACGAATAGGATCTCGTGACTTAATCCGTTCTCTCCCTACAGGCTACAGCTGCATCTACACAAAACATGGAATTGTAAGTTTTCACCACGGTGTGATTGACGAGGATAATGTATGTGTTGTTGTGTATGTCTAGGTTTTGCTCGGTTTAAAATTGTACGATGGATACCAACGGAACTATAATTTCGCGCGCGTTAATACAGGGGGGTGTGTGCTTGAGTGCGAAAGACGTGCGGTTATACAATATTTTTCGCGTTCGTGGGTCCCCGAGTCGAAATTTAGCGCCTACTTTAGACCTGTAACTCCTACCGTTTAGGAGGATGTGCAGGGTCACCGGAGGTTCACTTTCAATGTAAAATGACCTCCTACTTTGCACCTAAAACAGTCAGATATCGGACAATTTGCCACTTTTAGGCTCAAAATAGGAGTTCCCGAGAACCTCGTATAACCCTCCAGACCCTAGAAATTCGTGATCACGGATTTATGGGGTGAATATCAAAATTCAAAACGTCATTAAATAAGCATAATCAAAATTTATCTTAATTATGCTACAAATATTTCAATTACACATTACGTTTGTAATGCACTGAGAGAAATATTGCTAATTTACAGATTAGAAAAACTTCGCATTATTTTGGCCGGGATTCGATCCGGGGACGCACGCATTCGCTCGCATTACTAGTCGCACGCTCTACCGACTACGCTAAACTATCTGTTGAAATAATATATCACGTTTCCTTATTAATTTTGAAATTAGCATCTGTCTCAATGATATCAACGTTTTAATGCAGCTAAGATATCTTAACTAAACATCTGTTTCCTAAAGTTATTTTGGTTATTAAAAAATTTCAATTTTATCAAAAATGTTGATTTTACACATAGAATTTCTCTCAGTGTGCGTAATTGAAATTATTTCATATATGCAATCCATTTGTGATGTTCAATTCAAGTTTTTTAAATTACACATCATCAACGTAATGGATGATTGAAGAAAGTTTAACGACGCATCACAAATATAACGTATGATTGAAAAATGTTTAATTGGACATTATCAAAATAATGGCTAATGAAATAGGTAAAAATAATTATTGACTTCCAACCCTGATCAGAACGTAGCGGTTCAAAGTAGGGGTTCCAGGTTAAACAGTACTAAATGAGGTTGAGTAGGCTGTAGAGAATTAAAATAGGAGTACAATTCCACTGCGAGTAGGACTCCGCGGGTCAAAATAGGCGCTATAGGTTGGGCAGTATCAAAATAGGTTGATTTGAGTGCTTAGAGCAGTTAAATAGGAGTACAATTCCACTGCGAGTAGGACTTCGCGGGGCAAAATAGGCGCTATAGGTTGGGCAGGATCAAAATAGGTTGATTTGAGGGCTTAGAGCAGCTAAATAGGCGAAAAATTTCGACTCGGGCAGGCAGGCAAGTCGCGATAATTTAAGGACTTGGTATTATTTTTATTTTTTCACAGCGTCAAATGATTCGCGCGAGTTGGCACCAAGAATTATCAGAAACTCATCTCTTTCGGGAATAAAATTCACTATAAATAATCAGATCATGTTTCGCTTAGATACTTCTACATTTGATTTATCAATATAACTAATTCTATTGTTCAAATTCACCTAATAGTAATCGTTGCGTAATTAATCGTATATATGTAGCACCCGGTGCCAATGCCAATTGAATCATTTGAATGGGCAAGACGCTTCGCTGCATCTCTGTGCCTACGTGGGGGTACAGAGGTCAGGGATGCTGCGCCCGAAGAGGACGCCGACCTTCACGCTACCAAACTCTCTGCTTTCTGAATACTCTTTTTTTCCTATTCATTTCCTGTTCGATAAATCGAACTTGAAGTTATTTTTTTTGCTCTCTTATATCCGATGCATTATTTTCATGATTGAAAAACTAATAATTTTCTTTCAAGCATATTTCTACCCTAAGAAAGTAGATCTCTTGGGTGGTAATAATCTTTATTACCGTCCGATTTTATCCCCCAGCTTGACGGGGCTATCGCAAAGGGGCAGCACGCCTACCCTTCGTCGTCTAAAACGACGCTGTGATATGTATATCTAAAAGCGCGGGGTTTTCCGAACAGCTAGATATGCAGACAACAGAATAATGCAAATGAAATACCATTTTATTTTCATTACATCGCTAATTCCTGAATAATAAAATCTTCATATTTTCTGAAAGTGCAAGTGGAATAAAGTCATGTATATTCTCCAGTCAAAAATCCGTATAATAATATATTGTGTAACAAGTGTGTAATAGTATACATATTGTATGAACCTCACACTCATCGGGAATCACCAACTCTCCGCACCAGTATCATAATATACTAATTTCTGTACGCTATCGAGAAATTGTTAAATTTCCCGAAAAACGAGCAGGAGAGTCATATTGTTGTTTTTTTTTTTTCACACATTTTGTCAAAGAAAAGCAACTCATGTTCTAATGGCTTCACAGATCTATGCGCAATGTATTTTAATCCAAGACGCTCAAGCGCGACAAGCAGGAAGGAAAAAGTTTCGTAGCTACCGGAATCAGTATAGATGATTGGCGTGGACCCTGGTGCTCGACAATGCAACGGATGCAACCGGATGCAATGTTGCGGTAAGAGTGGTCCGGCGCACAATCTTACCCACACTCACGATTAGCCGTTCCGTGCATACGTTCTGCATGCTAAATCGTGATGGCTTGGGCGCACTCGTCGATCCTACAGTAGTTCAGTCAACGGGGTTAACGCCTTTCAGTTATGTCTTTCTTTCGCGCTTCCGTGTTTGTTAGCTGGCTAAACGCGAACTCTAAATACCATCTCATTTATCTGTAAGTATTTTGGCTAATCGCAAGCTCAACTGATCCATGTATCAAGGCAAACAGTTACTGACTGAGATCGTCTAGCGGGACTGTGATAGATTATTAACGGTGTCCATCACTTCCCGCCAAAAGTTTTCTCTCGTTCATTGCAGTAACAAATTCTTTGTGTTGTACAAATAAGTAGGTATATGTATGTATGCATACGATCCGCGTCGTGTCGTGTCGTGTAGTGAACCGAACCTTTTTTCCTCAAAAAAATCCTACGATGTTGTGTTTACCAAGTCTCGGTTGGAAATCTGTCAATTCTGTGTACATGTATAAACATTTCCTTCGTAATATGGTATACTCGCGCAATAGATTATTATGGAATAAAATCCTTGTGTCCTGTGCATATAGGTATAGATATACATAATACAATATATCGTGGCGAGTGGGTGCGTTCTCCAAGTTCTATCCGCAGTATATGGAATACGTATAATATAGTATATTCGCATAGTGCAGTGGATTATTTTTGGATACATATTCGTAATTCCAGTGTATCCCGAGATCGAGGATGGTGAGTTTTGCATGCGATCAAATTTCTCGGTTAATCACTCGATCCGTGTTATACATGCGGTTTATCGTTAGCGCCGGCATGGGTCGTTGTAGACATAACATACCTACCTGTCTCTGTCTCGCTTTGTCGATCGTGTGCCCGGAAGACCGTGTCATTTACTGCCCGTGTGACAATACATAATACTCCACCCTATAGACGTGCAGGTGTGATGCATCTCTTATCTCGGGTGTCGTTAGCCTGAGTGCGTCTTCAACTGCACTGATTTTTGATATATTATAAATTTCTATTTATCGTAATTCAAGGTATTCTGTAATATAACATTTATTTCCCCCTGGTTATCAGTTCATCTGTCATATCTGTATATCATATGTGTATCGTTCATCAGATACACATACTATACAGGACTCTGTCAAACTGATTGATCCAACCTCTCCCCACAAGCCATCTATTTTATACAAAACGGCAACCCTTCTCCACGTTGTAAATGTGATTGATGAGGACTGAAGATTGCCTGTGCTGTATCTGGATTATCCTATGCGCAATCCCGATCGTAAACAAATTTGACACATTATCTGTAGCTACGTCTGTGTATAGAATCGTGGGTGTGACCAATCGCGGCTGCACAATCTTCTGTTAACTATATTAGAAAGATGGGTGTTGTATGATTTGGTGTGAAACGTGTGTCATTTATCAATCTTATCTCCGCGTTTATGCGGGGCGGGGGGGCTTGAGATTAAAGGTGAGGGACGGGCAAGCAGATCCCGATAATCCATCCAGATTAAAACTCAAGTTATAGCATCATGGATTATCGGAAACTGACCTCTGAAAAATGAATACATTCTATTATCATGTGTATTCAGTGAAACTTTTCTTTTCACGGACACCTCTCCACAACGGACGGTCTGAAAGTCCCCGGCAAAATAGCATAGGCTCTAATAGGAAATACAATTCCTAGTAACGGACATTCTTAATAACAGACGCGGACATTTCCATTTTTCTGTTACAAAATCTTTAAATAGCGGACACCTTTGCGAAATATTTACTCCCTTCGTTGTTTGTCGACAAACGAATGTTCTGACCCGCCGTCGAACTGACGTGAGCTTGCTAACATCTTCGCACTGATTCTTGCATATGTACCTCGAGAAATAATTTTATCGTACAATCGTTACCGCGTACGGATGCAATTGTTGCTTGTGTCGTATAGCCCGCGGTGCCATGCACGGATCTTACATTGAATCTGTTGAACGGGAATAGTATAACCCTCCACTGCAACAACCTTTATCGTATATCGCTTTGTTTCAACGACACAATAATAATTGATCCAGGTGCCTCGCTTCATTTGCCATTTCGCATTGGAACAATTGAAAATACAGCAACTTCGAGACTTCAAATCTAGATATCGGAGTTTTAATAGATGTATATATGTATAAGACTATATGCAGGCTCTAGCTGACCTTCGTCCGCTGGGTATCACGCGAAATGCAGCACGGTCGAATGGTTATATAATGATAATGGTGCGCGGTCTTGGATGCGCGATTGCTTGCGACCATCAATTAAGCACAATCAGCACTTACAGGTACGATGTAATAATAATGACAATAGGAGGAGTATTATACATACAACGTTATGTTCGTATGTACACTTCATGTGTTGTAGAGTTTCGTGCAAGTGTATAAAAGTACCTTATACTTATTAAGGTTCCCGGTCGACCTATTTCGACCTATTACAATAGAAAATTCCCCGCACTCTACGAAGTCGTCGTATTCAACAGGTGTACCCGTATACGCGAACGACGGTAGATCGTGTTGGTCGTGCTGGTCGTGCAAACTTAAAGCTAACTTGGCGGGCTATTATACGGTCACGGACGAGATTGGGGTGGTCAAATAGGAATGAAAAATAGAACGGAAAATTGTAGGGAAAAAAAGGGAAATCATTCAGGGATAACCACCTACTGCACTGCAACATCGCGGTCGCCCGGTCATTCAGTCGGGCGTTTCACCCTACGGGGACCAGATAAACGTATCATGCTGGATTTCTTCGCCGAACTCTGGACTGGTTGTTCCACTTTAACTCAGCAGTATTCGTTGAAAAAAATCTACGCGTGCATGCGAGAAAATATCTGAAAGCGCCTGGAAAGCATATTGGGACAGAATATTTTCAATAACAATCGAACCTTATAAGTTATATCAAAATAAGTGAACAAATATGCATACTCCCCGAATATACGGGAATGCACTAATCACATCCCTTACACCGCGCTATGATCTAGAGTGCGATATGTGTCGAGTGTCGGTACCAATATTCGAAGTAGGGAGGTGGTCGGTAAGCGGTTTGCTGCGCAGCGGTGGCGCGGTGCCGCCATGTACGTTATAGTTCGGTTCACCAGGTCCAGTTTACGGCGTGGCGTCGAGGCGTCGTGACGTGATGACTGTGTAGTGAAGAAATATTATATACCGGCATCAACGTCGCAGCAAAGTTTGAAAATAATATTCCATTTGTACTACACCTATATTCATAGGCGATATCTTCAAAGACCACACTGTCAAATTGGAAGAATTCCAGGGATAAGAAAATTAATAAATCAACCTAAGAGACATGGGGCTCGCGCAGAGATTTAGGGGTAAGCAACAGGCATGGAATAACCTGTTTTCCAACACTTCATAGATACAGAGTGTGTGGTCAAGCACCGCGTGTTATTAGGTGAATTTTAGTGAATATACTTGGGGTCTTCATCGTTCAACGAGGCCCTTTTTTTATTCGAGTATATTCACATGTGAATTTAGCTAATCTTTACTTCGTTTCAATTTCAATAATTACTACTGTACTCTTGAATAATACATCTTGAATTAATCTCCGCCGCATAAGACGCATGCTACGGCTCACGTCGCGTCGCTTCATCTAATTATTTCGCATACTTATGCATGTATACGTACTACACTATGTAAGCGTATAAAATCGTACCACGCGAGCCGGTCTTCGTGCATCCACGTGGTTTGATACCATTCATATATTTTTTTTTTTCTTTTCTATCATGTAAATATGAATAATCTTTTCCCTCCGCTGCAACGAATTTGATAATATGCGGATCGTTGCACGTATGGATACGTTCAACTTCTCGTTCACACTTTATTTCGACGGAATTTTTGTTATACTCTTCGTATTCTTTCAAAGTTTGAATAACACCGAAATGTTTATTTATCACGATGAATACGCCGGGCCGAAGGCCTCGGACCTCGCATCGCATTTGCATACGGCCGTGGGTATTGCATGATTTTACCTGAAATTGCCTGTATTGATATGTACGTGTATGTTGGCATACATATGTACATTTACTCACACAGTTCCGTACGTGCTTATGTGTTTTATTGTAGTCGACACGTGGTATTTCCGGTTTCTATCGTGTCTACAGCGTCGTCCCCTCAAATCATATGTGTTATGCTTATCATGAGGAAAATCCTCTCTTGTTGGTATAATATATTGTAAGAAAGCGATAATCGAATCCTACGAATTTTCAAAAATCATATAAATTCGCAGCACAATCAGATCTCTATCCACATCAAGTGTATATATCAATCCAATTTTGGCGATTCGATCTTAATATCCACGTCTATCTTGGTATGTAATTGAATTCGATTTCATATTATCAAACGCGAGCCGCAATCTAAATAAAGCTGGCTTACATAAAATATAATTAGCCAGCAACTCGGCAGCTATGCAGCCACCTACTGCGGTGACGTACGCGTATATAGGTATAGGTGGGTAGGTAGGTTGGCAGGTAGGTAGGGAGGAAGGGAGGAACGTACGTACCTACGTATTATTTGCGATCGAATAAAGTGAGCACGTCTTACCGGCGTCGTCTCATATAGGTATATGCTTCTTTATAACTTTAATATTGACGACCAATTCTTTACTCGTTTTGTTCAATCATAATGACGCATTCGTGTGCTCCTTGCTTTCTAGACTACTATACACGTATTTCATAATTTTGTATGTGTACACAAGTATATGTATATTGCATATGCACACGTACGATGATTCCGGGCATTGAAGAGAATGATCATCAGTTTTATTTGGTTCTCATGGGGGCTCTCATGTTACTAGGTTATTAGGTTTATCTCTGGAGAAGCCGCGTAAGCCGCGTATCTCCGTTTCGGAATGTCGGGCGACGAGTATACGAATTGATATACTAACGTAACAGGCACTTATACACATATGTGAATAATAATTACGTACTTACACAGCTGTACGTAGAATACCCAGGGATGTTATCTAATTCTAATTAATGAGTTAATTATCCCGATGGAAGTTGCACCATGATATCTGCTGTTAATTTTTGTGTCAGAATGAAACGTATGATATTGTTATTACCTATACATTTGTGTATAGGCATAATTCCTACTATAGTATATGTGCAGTCTATATAGAAATAACTTCACCTTTTCTGGATCATCTTTTGCCTCGAATTGTCTGCATAAATGTTACTTCGACTAATAACCAGCTCAGCCTGCCAAAACGGTGCGCGGGCGATTCAGGGATTCATATCATATAATAATTCGCTGACGTCTGCCTACATTGACGTGCGCAGGGGATAATGGCAAATATACTTGGGCAATCTTGAAACTTCATTACGGCATAATCCCGCGAATATACATCAATAGATACACATAGGCCACGAATCTATTTATACAAATATGATAAGTATAAAGTTAGCTATAAAAGTCTATATAGTTGAGCATCGAGTTTCTATTTTTCGCGGAATTGAGAACTTTGCCAGGCGAATTCTTCAGCATACGATCAATTCTACGTACGTAAAACTGTATGAATTGGCGCCTAAAACTTATTACTAGAAACTAATGGTTGTCAGAGCGGAGTATACCAAGTAGGTATGCGTGCGATTATTATCATAATTGATTGACCGATCGTGTAATCGGTTTGGAAAACAACACGTGGTATGCGCCTAGTGGAATCTCGGGGATGATTGAGAGACGGTCAGAGACTGCATCGAAACTTGTTGCAGCTGCTCAGCTGCTCAGCATGCTCCTTGACTTGGCCCTATATATGGTATAAACAATTCGACCGTAGAATTACATTGGCGCGGGAACTGAAACAAGCATACGTGTATGTAGGCATAGGTGTGGATGTTAATAGCATTCATTATTTCAAATAAAAGAGCAGCCGAGGGCACCTGACTCGCGACAATGTCAACGGTGCTGCGTAACACGTATATAACTATAACTATACAACCTAGTTGTATAATTCTGGGCATGAATAACACGAATAATAATTTTTTTTTTTTTTGCCTTCTATCACGACGCGCGGTGCCACTGCATTATACGAGCCGGTTTGATGTATCCACACACATTCATATAATTTAATGTTATATTCATTTAAGTGGTCTCGGCGCGGCCGCTGCGGTTTATAGTATACAAAATATACAGGCATAATATGTACACATGTAGCCGTAAGACAATGATGAACGTTCTAATTGTCGATTCTGGCTTCCATTGTCCCCATCGTGTGTTAAATTGATACATTCCAGTATATGGTATATGTATCGGCTTATGTATGCATTGTGATTTTTCTTTTTCTAATTCTATTTTCACGTCGTGAGTCTATCCATAAAGACGTTATTTTATATTTATAAAGTATGTAACTATCAATCACCAACCTATTATCTTTTTCCAAACTCGAATGATCTTTCTATTTTTTGAAAAATCGGAAAAATGTCTTTCAATGAGAGTGCAGGTCACTTCTCGTTGCGAGCCACAGGGATTTTTCACTTATTGATTTGGACGATCGTTTTTTGCAAACAAAATATTCAGGGAAAACTCCATTGCTTGCTTTTGCTTTTATTTCGTATTTATTTTTTGATCTTTCGAATCAATATCACTTCTTTGGTTTAGAAGGCCTTGTAATATATATACTAGTACGTGGCTACGGTGACCTGCAGATCTACTGGAAGGACGCGTGTGTCTGTACGCGTCGATGCCACAGGTGGCCGAAAAAGTATAGACAGAATGAAGAATAGTGGAATTTTATTCACGTCAGCCAGGCTCGACCAGCGTAAAATCCCCTATGGGTATAGTAGGTATGTAGTTGGAAATCCGCGCAGGTGTAGCACCGAAATACATACTACCATATTCGCAGAAACCGAAGAGGGAACCTAAACTCAATATATACTACGTGTAATCGAATTATATAGGTATTTTGGCTGAACGCGTTCGATATTACATTACGCAGAGAAAAATTCAGGGACGTGGTAGTAATCTTGAACTACTATAGCTATTAGCTATATAATGCAAAATGAGAGAGGGAGTGGATGGATTTATTTATTTATTTATTCTCGGACAAGGTCTCTATAAACCTGTACAGCGCATACGTATACAAAGCGAATAGTTGTTATAAAGATACAGATATATACCAAACCAGTACAGAAATTGTATAATTGAAGGAATTCATACGTTACCTACAATCAATCAAAGAAACATTATAATCTGTACAGTAAATGATGAGAATGTAAAAAATTACGTGCACGAAGAATGAGAATATAACGGAATAGAATTGAACTGAATTGAATTGAATATTAGCAGAATAGAGGTTTATTTGTCTCCTGGGACGCAGTTCTCTGAAAAAAAATTATAATCCTAGGTACCTACTATATGCACTCATGCAATACATTAAGGAGACTCATCTACGTTACATAATTACACATTATACATATATACGTATAACACTACATGAATAATAATGCTTACTCCAACTCTAACAGAGTAATTTGGTACGTATACATACGTACAACACATACACCTAGACGAGCACCGGGATAAGAACACACATCGCGTAAGGCTGATATGGGATATCCGCTGGTGCCGGGCGACTGATTATTCAAATGAGAAATTCTACAATATTATAGAAGAACCGTTTTATCCTCCGATGTTGCGTGGGTACCGGGATAATAACCAAAGCCTTCAATATACAATGATAATTTTCGTTTCCGAGAAATCGCGCGTGTTAAGAAATCGTTCACGGTTTATCAGTAAAATAAGTTTTTGCAACTAACGCAAGATTATTAGAGGTATATAGTATAAAATGATATGATGATCATCACACAAGTATATGTTATTCGTTATTAGTCTATTTATAGATGAATCTGCTGACGTTTCGCAATAACCTAATTATTTTCATACGACATGGTATACATAAACGTCAGACCTGAGGTCAGACCAGCAAGCCCAAAACCCTCACTATTTTAGATTGACTTAATCATCATATAATATGATACTTGTTACGGTTCAACATGATCAAATCAATTTTTTCAATGTTTTATTATTTATCATTCCTTCACAATGAGAAACAAAAAAGAAATTGCCAATGGAACCCGATTTACAATTACCAAAAAAATCATACGTACTCTGTGATTACCTAGAAACATTCTCCATCAAAGATCAAAGTGGAACTACCATATACATGGAATACCCCATATACAGTGGCGCTATAGTAATTATAATACCCTTCGGATGCGTCGTTTCTACTGTCGTATGACACCCGGTGTACACTACCGTACGTATACACGGAGTTATACACACTATTGTTGTTTTCTTATTGCACGGTTCCATATTAGAGATAAACTTTACGATCTTTACGATCACTGTGCAGCCTACACATACTCTTCCATTTATAGCCTGGATATATTTTATCACGCTCTGTTTTATACACAGTTCGATATATTATACACACACACACACATATCTTACTTTACTTTATATATAATATATTACGCCATGTTTATAGACATGTCAAACACATCTTCCCTTTTCTTATATAGAAATTCTATGGAGCACGACCAACCACCACTTTATAACAATTAGTAACAAGTGCATATGTAGATCTGTGTACG
Organism: Tenthredo livida; assembly: GCA_963992785.1. Classification (NCBI taxonomy): domain Eukaryota; kingdom Metazoa; phylum Arthropoda; class Insecta; order Hymenoptera; family Tenthredinidae; genus Tenthredo; species Tenthredo livida. The sequence goes on from OZ023064.1 coordinate 61,845,005, forward strand.
TATAGGAATCATTATCGGGGTACCGTCAAGCATGCACAAATCCGTTACGCTACACTATACGACCGTAGAAGGAATAGAACAACATTGTTACATTAGTCGTATGTGGGCGTAGGTGGATTAATGTCTGTTAAATATGGGGAATTCCACGTGAAATCGACCTGGAATTCTTGTAGATTTTTAATCGAAAACGTTTGGACGTTAGCAGCTGATTCGATATATGCGAAAATCGGCAATGTCCGAGCTTAATTGAGATTAACTCGAAAACTACATATCACACGAAGAGAATGTTGAGTATGAAAAAGTTTCAGTTTGAAGTGAACTTCAAAGTAATGATATGGAAAAGATATGGCAACTCTGAAAAGTTCAAAAAAAAAAAAAAAAAAAAAATGAGCAAAAAAGTGATAAAAAATTAGTTTCTCAAATTTCTCAAAAACCATACGTTTTTTCCTGCTAAAAATTTGAAGTTTGAACCGATTCTCAAGGGGTCAGGGTTTTGGTCAGGTCGATTTCACGTGGAATGCCCCATATATACATATTGCAATGCATGTGTGTAGGTGTGTACTGCATGCATACGTATACCCATACTTCCAGCCTGCGACTATATCTCCACAAAATCGACAAACGGCGATTGCAACGTCAATCGCGTATGAGCGATGAGTTTACAAATTACATAACAACATTTTTGCGTTTATCTAGCTGTTTACTCGATACCAGCCAAACCTCCGGGACCTTACCCCCGGCGCACGTATTTATCGTACTTTCATATACATTACATACGATTTATGCAATTATCTTTTTCATAGGTATAAATCTATATAATAATAACAACGCCGGCGACTTTTGTGTGGAAGGTGTGGGGATGTCCACACTCGAAATTCTCCCGACTAATTGTAAAATTGAATTTTGCAAGTACGAAGAATATCAATTTTCTTTTGATCCCAAAAATATGTGGTTGCCCCCAAACACATATCGATGAATTCATATCTAAAAACCCTGTTAGATGTTCGACGTTCGCAATGACTAAATAAAAAACGAAAAAAAATTATTCCACTAATCTTTGATACCCCCCCTCGCCTCCCACCTCCGTTCGTGGTCCAACTCCACACTCGGGATCATCAGAAGTCGCCGGCGCTGAATAATATTTAATATATATTATAAGGGAGGAAGGGGCAAAATGGACTAGCGGGGCAAAATGGACCCCTTGGGGAAAAAAAGTTCATACTCCAGTTTTTTCATCGTCATTCGTTTTTTTTTCTTTTTTCGGCGGTCCATTTTGCCCCGCGGTTCATTTTGCCCCGCCCGTCCATTTTGCCCCATGCTCCCCTATTTAATCTTGAAGCTTCTCTCTGAATATGAATCTGCAGTCAAGACTCGACCGATTGTGTCATTCGTCTATTATTTCGGTGCAATAACAGTTATCGTCACTTGCTTAATCAATTACAACTCCTCCTCATTCATCTGTGATTTCACCACTATACTGTTACCGCCTCACTTATATCACTTATATCACTATTTGATCACTAATCAAGCCTCGTGGTGTTGTAGTACCGCCAACACGTACATATTTTTTTCTTCAATATTCGATACAGATATTCGTCGTTGCAGACTGTGACAGGGCTCCACCCCCCATATACATTATACGTACTATACAACCTCCGTTACAGAAAAATGTCGAAAATATTCCACCTCGTTTCTAATATATTGCAGAGAAGGTCCCTCGGCGTGCCATACTCGGAGTCATGATGTTCTTGGCCTGTATGTTCTCTTACGTAATAAGGACTAATCTTTCAATCATCATTGTCGCGATGGTCGCGAGTAAGAAGGGTAGCGGTCTTCCTGAATGCCTGGCAAATTTAAATACAACTGTAAACGCGACTACAGGCAACGTCACTGCTGTAGAAGAACTTAAGGACGTAAGTTATGCCAATCCATCGTCAATGCACCGATGATGTCGCGGACATGAGGTTTCATAACTTGGATATATCGATACTTATCCGGATATTAGTCTGCCTTGCTTTACAAAGTTATAATGCGTTATAAGCTCCTCGATATATATGTATACTGGGTATTATACCCATGTGTATTGTTATACCATAGAATTTGACAAACGTAAATCATTTTCTACCCTGCAACTATAGTTATTATATATATATATATGTATGGGCAATTAGTATAGGTGTACATGCAGGTCAAAAATAAATAAGTAATTTGTCTCCGCAGTATGGCGAACGATTCCCGTGGAATCAACACATCCAAGGGTTGTTATTGTCCAGCTATTTCTACGGCACACTTCCGTCTAGTATTCCTGCCGGTATTTTGGCTGAAAAAATTGGCGGTTCCAGGGTCGTTGCGTAAGTCCCTTGCATACTTTGTTCAATGTCTCTGTTCATTGCACTACATTATGTAAACAATCCCAGGTAGAGTTTGCCATAGTTGACAATACGGCCCAATACTGGCACTGCACCGGGAACCAACTAATGCGAATCAACGCTGGCCCAGTACTGGTGGCGTATTACTCACAATACTGTTGAACGACGAATCTTTTGAATTATAGATTTTGGTTGAAAATTGAAAACAAAAATTCATTCTTCTGACTTCGCAGCGCTGCGCAGGAAAAGTTTTACCAAAGGTTCCCTACATCTAAATTTTCCATGCGGCCGATTGAAATTTTTTTTTTATAATGATATGAAATAAACAAGATTACTATATACGTACGCGAAATATGTGCAATATCTGAAACTTCCATGTGATAAATATAACAATATTATATTTGAAACCGTTTGCGATTACTCTAATCGAAATTGTTCGAAATTATACTACGTGGATATAGTAGCTCCTCGATAAGAAATATTGCTCCATGTATCTACATAAGCTTTTCTGATCATTTTTTATACGTGATGCTGTATACTCATACTTCCGAATTTAAGCTAATCTCCATCGCAGGTTTGCAACGTTGATTCCCGCCCTACTGAACCTGCTTGTGCCCTGGGCATCCAGTGTTCATTATGCGTTCGTTTTTGTCCTCCGATTGCTCATGGGATTCTTCGGGGTCAGTTGATGCTTGATATAGTATATATAGTATATACCTAACATATCTGAAGTATATTGCTATATACATTCGTTATAGCTTATAGGTATACCAAGTGGTATAACATACGTCAATATGTATTATAACTCTTCTTCCATAGAGTGCCGTATACCCGGCCCTTCACGCCATGATTGCCAGATGGGTGCCACCCGGTGAAAAGGGAATGTTTGTGTGGACTATGCAAGGTACGCGATGCTATCAACCTGTACCTATAACAACTACTATACCTTAACGTATATACTATACCTATCGATCGGTTTGCGAAAAAACTGCAGGTAATTCCGTATATCGAAATTCACGGATCTTGTACGTGTCTCGCATGCATAGTATCACTTTATTTACTACAATAAGAAACAGTTTAATATTTCCACCAAAGCTTTTCGAGCAAGCAATGTGTAATACTGCAATGTTCAAGTTTTTTCTTCACGACATTGTAATTGAAACAAAACTTTACCTAGAGCTACAATTCACGATCGTCATCAGATTCTAATGTTAGCGACTCTCCTTTGCTTTGATCAGAATTTTAAGACAGAATTTCGTTTTGTCTACCGCGTGTAGGTATAATTTCATTCGTTGCGTAATAAGATATGCAAGTATAGGTAGGGTATCGTGTCGGGACATATCATTATTGGTGTATGCCTAGATGTACACTGATGGGTATAGTAAGTGTAGTATAAACACGTATGAATATCACGGGGAGACGGTATTGTCTTGCATATATATAGGCGGACCTTTCGGGACTGTGGTTACGTTCGCTCTATGCGGTGCGATAATCGAAGCTTTCGGGTGGAAGGCTGCGTATTACGTGACCAGCGGACTAATGCTCGTATTCTATGCCCTCTGGGTTTACCTCGCCTACGATACGCCGGAAGAGCATCCTGGAATTACGGAAAAAGAAAAGTTGTACATCAGAGAGCAAATCGGAAGTAATATCAGCAAGCAAAAGGTATGTTCTACATATCTCGTGTACGGGACATACCTAGGTACCTACGATCATAGACAAAAATCTCTCTTATACTCCCTTCTGCTCTTAATCCGTGAAGTTGCCGCTACCTGTCTTTGCGGTTGTTACGTCGATTCCATTCTTGGTCCTGCTTTGGGCACACTTTGCCAACATGTGGGGAATATATTTGATATCCACAAATGGGCCCAAGTACACGCTCCAGGTTCTCGGTTTCAATATGGACTCCGTAAGTATAATTATTTCTTATATAAAATTTTCACAGTTCGCGCGTTAGGTCTCAGACGCTCCTATACCTATGCGAATGAAAATTGTATATAATAATTTGAAGATCAACATTTCTGATACATACACATTATACACCTCGTATACTCTCGAAACGTTGATAATTTTTCGACGTTTAAATCACAGGGTGGAGCAATCACGGGGCTGCCCTACATCGCGAGACTCGGTGCCGGTGCGATGTTTGCCGCTGCCGGTGACTACGCACGGAAGAAGAATTACCTGACAGTTATCTCCGTGCGCAAGAGTTTCATGCTCTTTTGTAATATATTTTCACATATTATCTAGTATAGACTTTAACACCTTAAACCCCTTGTGCATATGTTTATCAACTCTGCGTTTTATCGTGACGTTTACTCAATCCTCACCTCTGTAGGTATATACATATAGGTACACATACCCGGGATGAATATGTGTTCTCCTTTTTTCAAACCAGCTCACGTGGCCCCCGCGATCTGCCTAATCGCCATGACTTACGCCGGATGTGACTCGATATTGGCGATAGCAATGCTGATATTTGCCCTGGGCTTCAACGGTGCCGCCTGCCAGACCAGCCTTCAGAATCACCAAGATCTGGCACCAAATTTTGCCGGGTCCCTCTACGGTGTGATGAACACCTTCGGGAGTTTTCCCGGATTTATTATTCCGCAGATTATCGGGGCTCTGACAAACAGCAACGTACGATAAGCAACGTGATCCATACTATACGAAACTATCATGTGTTCGATTTAACGTATTTATAATCAGATTTGTTTCAACCCACTTTTAGAACGGCGTGTCCGAGTGGCGTCCAATATTTTTGATTTCCGCATGCGTTTTCGGGTCAGCAACTTTATTGTTCTGGGCATTCGGATCGGCAAGTGTCCAGCCGTGGAACGACATGAACAGGGGGCAAACCGTTGTGCTCGGCGTTGTGTATGGTGAACCACCGACCGAAGAACAAAGACGAATTACCAACGGCAACAAAGAGGCTCAGGCCTTGCGAGATGACGAAGATGAAGAGAATTCACGTCTCTAGGTGTATTCTTATTTATTTCAACCCGATATCAAATAATAATAATAATGATAATATATAGTAATAATAATAATAAATGCGCGTGTCTACGCGTATACGAAAGTTGTACACGGTGGTGTTACGAGACGTGATAAAATTAGTTTACTTATCGTAGAAAGAACTGAAATATTTTTCTACTTTTAGAAGAAAAAGACAATCAATATAAGCGACTTAAAATATGAATATATATATATATATATATATATATAGGTATAGTATACACCAATATATATATAAATAAATAAATAGGTAGGTATATGTATTTGTAAGGCTTTATTTTTCTTTGTTTTATTCGCGTTCTCTTGGAGAAAGAGCAACATGTTTGTTTGCCCACATGTGTCATGAGTCATGTGTTTCACACATAATGAATGCACGCGCCATTCCATTCCATTTTTTGTTCCAAAACTGCCAATAATTATTGTTGTATTAAATGTGAACGCATTTATTTTTAGTATCTATGTATATAGGTACTTAAGACGCCCGTATAAGTAGGTATATAGTACAACGGTGCAGGTATCTCTGCAGTCAAGGGCCCCGAACGTTTAGTCCTAATTGAACCACGTACGTTATCTTATCTCGTGTTATGTTATGTTGAGTTATGTCGACGAGGGAATTTAACCGTACATCCGGAGCACCGATCTAAAATAGATCAAGGTTCCGCCTTTCGCATATGTATAATACACTATATACTCATGGTAATTATGATGTATTTCGTATACCATTATTCGGAATATCGATTATTACTTTACTTTTTTTAGAAAAGTTTTTCTTCCCATTTATTGCTAGGTCTGATTTCTTATTCCCTCGTCACTTCCTTGCGACGCGTATAAACGCACCTTGTGTAATTAGCAGCGAACCTGGGGTACCGATACTTACGCAACATTGCAACGTGTAGTTTGAATTTATAGATTCTAGGCTCTCGTTAAATCGATCGTGATCGATATTTTCTGTTGTATGTTATTAACACATATTCTAATAATATCCATTTTAGTTCATCGTAGGTATTATCTCGCTATGGTTTACGTGTGTATTAATGTGGCTCACGCGTCTCCGTTTAAACGTACATGCATGTAGCCTAGTTACATACGTATAGCTGGATTCACATAGTTACACGGTTACATACGTATACCTGGGTATGTACCGTGAATTTTTTCATATTTTCGCATTAATCGGGTATAGTTCAATACAGTGCCAAAGTACACCTACATTAGTAGGTATACGCGCCGCGATTCACGCGCGCTTGCAGTAAACTTTATACTGTCCACACTCTACATACGCATGTGAAATATCTATTATTATATATAGGTAGTATATAATATATAATATAGCAATGTCGTATATACACTCGGAACTATTTCTATACTATGTATGTATATTATATACGGAGATTATATTTCACTGTAATACAAACTGGCTTGTCACAGTATTCAATAAATTTGTGGTAAAAGTCAAAAGCTGCAGCAGAGACACCCCCCCCCAATTATAACGTAAATAAAACGCACAAACAAAGAGTTCTACTATTTTTCATCACTTTCTATTAATTTGATTCGGTAAGTGCACAATCGGCACCACCCTTACACGCTCGCCGTAAGAATTTCCGTGAAATCCCAACCCTCGCGACGTTTGCTGATCCGCACTCTCCTCCCTTTTCTTGTCCGAGGATGTACTATCCGTAGCTACCGCTCCTGATCCCTGCTCCGATAGTTTGACGTCAATTTTTTCTTGATCGTACGAACAATCGCTGCACGACTCTTCGTTTCGGTTGAAAGTCTTTCTCAGTATACGGAGAGCTTTTACAGATCGCACAAATACATCACACCGAGATCCTGCGCATTCCATATTGTGAGGTTTTCTGGAGAGGCACTGAGATGATGCTCCGACTTGTCTGCGAATTGTGCTACTATCCGAGCTGCTCGAACCTATGACATGTACTATACGAGGTATTCCACGTGAAAACAAGAGTGATCTGACCTATGGGTTTTCGATTTCGATGGAAAAAGTTTTCTGCGTCACTTTTGGCAAGCTTAGACGATACCCCAAAGAGTTTTTTGATTGTAGCTGTTTATTTTCATTTATCAGTTGATCAAAATATCCCAGAGTTACCATTTGACCAAGTTTCCCATTTTTCTCTCCGAAACCTCGTGCTCTGGGGTGAAAATGAGCCAGGTACAAAATGTTTGCTTCCGGTCGAACTTTCCGGAAACATTTTTTTTTCGCCAATAACTTTTTTTCAGCTTTGGAAACAAAAACTTTGTCACATGGTAACTCTGGGATGTTTTCATTAATTAATAAATCGAAATAAACAGCTGCAATCAGAAAACCCTTTGAGGTATCGTTTTAGCTTGCAAAAAGTGATGCAAAAAAAAACAAAAAACTTCGATCGAAATCGAAAACCCGAAAGTCGAATCACTTTCGTTTTCACATGGAATACCTCATACATAGGCATAGTTCAGCTGCAGGAAGTCCTGTGGCGAAACATTGAGCAAACCGATATGCGCGTGTCAATGGTGAATTATTAATGCATGTCACATCTTACCGTGTATCGACCACACACCAGATATTGAAGAGGTGTCCTGCGCCACTCTTGCCCAGTCATTCAACGAGCTTCCTGTAGCAGGTGTACGCGATTTTGTGCGAATAGCTACACAAAGTTATGGGTAAGGATTGGTGGACTTCGTTGCGCTCGTCAAAGAGTCGTTATCGAACCAACGTATGTATAACATACGTACCTCCGCCCTTTCCCTTCAGCTTCGCGGACTTTTGACCTGGGGGACAGACGTCGTCGAGCCACCGTCGCTCGAATGAAATCGAGCCAGGTGCAGAGGCTGGAACGTTAGCCCCTGAGAGACGCTTGGGCTGTTTACTCGCAACCGGTGCTACCGGGAGCTGCCTTGGTGCCATAGGGGGTTGAATTTCGGGGATTTTTGATGGCGTAGTTACCACGTAGCAGGGGTTGTAGGCAATTAAAATATCCTGGGTTCTGAGTATCTTTTCCTGGACAATATTCTCCCGATTTGTATTCACGGGGTCCAACTCCTCGTCATCGAGGCCTGCGTGGCAGGCATAACACTCCGAGTCTCCAAGACAAGTTGAGCAGACGGGTTCTCGCGGTTCTTTGACTTTCATTATATCCGGAACACCGGCCAACTCCGTTTGCGTGCCCGAGGACAGTTTCGTCGCTGTTTTATTCTGCAATAATTCTTTCAGTCGTTTCTTTCTCGCGTCGAAAATATCGTCCATCGGTTTATCTGTTGTAGTACAATAATTATGAGACTGTTGTGAAATCAGAACTAATTTATGATATTGATGACCCCCTTTTTTCACATACACGTACACGTATACTGTAATATTTTATAACTCAATTATATACTCCACATTCGCGGACGTAAAACTAACTACACACTGCTTCTTGGCGAATCGCTGCAAGCCTCGTGGCGATCGTTACTGACTTTGTTTGGATGCGGTCTAGGATTTCGACGGCAACTTGAGGAGCGTCTTGGCGTATATTCATGCAGGTCCTTTCTACCAGGATCCCAATCAACGGCATTACAATTATCGACGATTCGAGGGTATCGAGGACGATCTCGATGCGTAGCTTCCTCAGTACTTCGTCGTCTTCGTCATTGAGCGCGTTGCACGGTGCCAAGGTCTGCATAGTATTATCCCTGAACGGCAAATGGATTTGACTCGCGCATCTCTCAACTACTTCGTCGATTATAGAGTGTGCAATAATTCTGGGGTATACGCCTATTTCCAGACACTCGTCAATTATATCGTGGGCGAATTCCTTGATCGCTGACCACTCGGTCAGTAGGCCAGTGTTGGACCGCCTCGGCTCGCAAGTGAGAGAGGTCTGGGTATCCGCGTCAAGGACAACTTTTCCCAGGCCATAGTCATACTTGATAAAAGTCTGTACGACCTCGTCCTTTAGCTTGACTTCGGGGACACAGTCGCCCGGGTCCGTCAGCCATAAAACTCTGTCGAGTATGAAGTGTAGGCTGTCCTTGACATACGTGGACACAGCTGTCGTCTGTTCGTAGGAAGAATCATTCGCCTGTAGTTCGTCGGCCGTAATCTCGCTGGTCAAACGCTCAACGATGTAGTTTCTCGATGCGTCTGGTTCGAACGTAACGACGCTTTGTGTTATTTCGGTCACCTTTTCCGCACCAGGCATTATTCTGTCGTTCATGACCCCTGTCAAATGGAACAAAAAATTAAGCGAAAAACTTGTTCGTGCTGCACCCAGTGAAATCAGGCAGAAGATGGATTACTCGTGACATCTTGAAAGGATTGCGGATTGTACGGACAGATATTCCCCAAATACATCGTCTGTGTCGCCTCGTCCTTGAGCACTGATGGCAATTCGACTTTGGGTACGCCCTGGAGAAACGTCTGACATTGCGCATCGCTATGACTTATACTTTCCTCCAACTCGGCAGTATCTATGAATAAGTCTTGCCTCATCGTGTTGAACTGTACCGTTCGCCTGTCGGCTATTTGATCAACGCGAAGGACCAAGGGGGTATCGCGGACTGCCGATATCACCGTCGTCCCTGCTATCGTACGAATTGACGCATCTTCTTCAGGGGTTATAGTTATCAATGTCTGAGTCCACGACTGCTCGTCCTCCTCTTCCTCCCCGGATTTTTCAGCCATTTGGATCTTCGACATATCCGATCTTCCGCCTCGTTCAGATTAGATATTATATTAATTGTAAATTTCTGTTCGTACTTTCTACGCTATTCACTCGCGCTTTGCTATAATGGTTCATTGTCGCCTGGTATATTGAACGCAGTTGCCAAATCAGGCTCGCGTTGTAAATTGGGGGCTGTCCAGGCTGTCTATGTTTGCAATTCATGGAATTTAATATTTTTCAATCCAAATAATTGGAATAAAGGGGAATTGGGGGTCATTCTCGAAATTCTCCCCAAATGAGAAATTAACTTTATTATTTTATAGTAGCTGAAAGACATTCATTTTTTTAGCATAACCTTTGAAATCTTGAATGAGCACCCATCAGGCATACATTCAACCTATCTAAATATTTTGTTCCCTCACTACGGTTTTATATTTGATTTAGCGACCACCTTTGAACTTTCTCGAAGCCTTTCCGGATTTATCAATAGGTAGACACGAGGGGAGGCACATCGCGGTTTATCAACGGGAGTTATATGGCGCTCTCCGGGAAAATGGGCCTTTAGAAAGAGAGGGAGAAAAAAAGAGAAAAGTGTTTATTTTAGACACCGATAGTAAGGAGAGAGAAAAGCGTTTAGTTTAGACGCCGATAGTAAGAGACGTACTGTTACCTGAGCAATTTGTGTTTTGCTAAATTATGCCATCAAACTTCCAATGATTTGGGCTTTTACGCATTTAAACGATTATTCGAACTTCTTTTTGAATTTTCTCACACTGTGCGTCTCTCGTTCATTTACCTCGTCGCGTCACTCGGCGTTACAAGATGATCCACATAGATATAACGGCTCATGAAAGGTTAAATTTCAGAATAATTGATTGATGATACCAGACAGGCAACCGCCGTTCTCGACAACAGACATGAAGTTAGGAATGTTGTAATGAAGATGAAATTAATCGTTTATTTGTATATAACTCGTTTATCGACAATAATAATGAAAATATGTATAGCCTTATAAAAAATGTTTCAAGAAGTTTAACACAATAATTAGATTCATAATAAGCGGCCGTACGAGCGATATGATTCCATACGCCTCAACTTTTTTCACCGCATCCGTATACACTAAAATATCATATCTTTGACTCAATTCAGAGAAATTTTAACAATGAATGTACGAATCTCCATTGGGTTCAGGAGGACGTTGATAGCTCCATTGTCTGACATTAATTCAGGCCCTGATGTATCCCCATACTCCCGTTCCTGATCTATTTCGTTCGATTCGCTCATCCACCGCAAACGTTCCGTCTCGCCCAACCACACGTTACCTCCCAATGTTGTTTCCCGTGCGCTCGCAATCGTGAAGGGAACGAAGAGGTCCTGCGGTAAACGAAGAGCGGGTTAATTATATGATTAGGTCTATATCTGCGTCTATATTATGTATGTATCCGGTATTCGCGGGGACAAAACTGAAAACTCTATAGAGTTTTGAAAATAATAACGATTCCGCAAGTAGTGCAAGTCCCTGCATGAAGCTCGAGCTGCAGCTACTATAAAAATTGTCATACAAGTGTCTATACTCATTACGATCGTTGCTAACCTTGATGTTGATCTCCACAGGCCGGGAGAATCTCGAATCCTCGCCAACTTCGAACACATGTTCGAGTCTGAGAATCAGGCTGCTATCCTTCCATGGCTCCAGAGTCAGAATACGAACGTTCGAAGGTAGTTTCTTCGCCAGACCAGAACCCTGGAAGAAAAGCCAGAACTCCCATTATATATATACACTAATATATATGATTATAGACTTTTAACTTCTATAAATTGCATATGCAAGGCGTATATGTGCACATATTCGAATACACTCTGACTTGCCTGCATTCGATAATCACGATGCCATTCATCGAATGACTTTTCGCCAGTCGGGGAAACGAGGAAGCACGGAGGATTTAACAAATCCCATGCCAGTTCCTTCTCTCTCAATATATGCGAGACGCCCTCTGAACTCGGCTCTGATGCGAACAGGTAATGACGACCACGTACTACCAGTCCCTTGCCGTACGCCTCCTCGTTCAGAGCCTCACCAACGCCGAAGGCGTCGTCGCTCAGGAGTCTTCGGTGGAGCTGCAGGATCACCGCAATGCAAACATGTGTTAAATACGTACCAAGGTTTTATGCCTTATATCCTCTACTTGTGATTATATATTCACCATTAATTCAACTTGACCGTCGTTCAGGCTCGAGCCTCCTTGGGCTCGGTCGTTGAGGACGCTTAGTCTCAATTTATTAGCCTGGTCCTTGAGCGTGATCTTGGCCGTTACGGGGTAATAGTTACCAGCCACAGGTTCGACGAGATTAAGCTCCCATGTGGGTCGGAAGTTTCTCTCGCGCTTCAACATCTCACGACCGTTGCTGTCCGTATAGAATACCTTGCGGGTATCCAGGCTGCTCGAGTACCTCGTTATGATCTCCTTGCCAATCTTGTCCCTACGAAATGCGAAAAGTACACTTCTTTGGGCTATCGCATATACATATACTCAATTGGATGGCTCGCTGGGACGGAAACGTCAAATGAGAAGAATACCATTCAATTCCTACATCTGCATTCATACACGTTATGCTAGATACATTGGTAGGATGTGTACATCCGCACAGTATACGTACAGGCACTTTATAGGTACTCACCCGACAGGAATGGGACCTACCACCCATTCGAATTCTTGAAAGTCTTCGCCGGAGTAGATCCTGGTGACCTGGCTGATCCAATCGTTAATTTTCATATGAACCTCCCGTACCAACGGTCCTGCGAATCAAACGGCTATATTGACCAAGTTGGCGTGTGCGTGCAGGGTAAATATACCTACTGCATCAATGCGTGCATTATGAGCCGCGGCGGATTTAGTCTAGTCGCTTTATAGTTCCCCCTAACCCATATAGAGTTTCTTACCCGTAAACAGCCGTTCCGGTTCCACTTCGGTCAGATCTTTTGGCTCGGTGTTTCTGGGTCTGAATATGTATGCTCCTGAGGAACGGTTCCCAAATATTTCATTGTTACCCTGGCTGCCTTCGTAGTAGTGGAAAGATTGGGTAATGTTCCACTTGAAGTCACCCTGGAAGAACTGCTTAACAAGGGTACGCGGTGAATTAGGGGTTCTTCTCATTCATAGATATTAGATATACTACACTCGTTTCGTACATTGGATACGGATGGGCTCTCACTGTCGTTCGTCGCAGGTTCGGAAATTTCACTGACGTAGTATGACTGATAACCGAGAGCTGGGACGTTGACAGCGTGGAAAACTAATTCATTTATTGCTGAACTTTCTCTGCCTGGAATTGACTGGACCTCGGCGGGTATTGGTACGATCTGCACGACTAGTTTGCTACCTGAATCGAAATGTTGATAGACTTTCAGTTTTTGGTATATGAATTGTTAATTATCGCTATGGTGCTCGATGTGGAGTATAACGGAGATCGACAAGCAATTAAAGATCCCAAATTAAAGCTCGTTCACGATATATACATACCGGTGAAATCTTTAACGACGTATGAATTTCCCGTCACGGGAACGCGAACGTAAGGCGAAACCTGTCTACTTTGCGGATTGTACAGAGTAATGACAAAAGTACGATTTCCTTCTGTGTGCGGACAGGCGCTGACGTTCAGTTGATGACACGTGTGAAATTGAATGTTACTGCCGCGATGTCCGTGCTGTTTGTTCTTCGGAATCAAGTTTCTGTTGGATGGAATTACATAAGGTATATCTCATACTTTACGTACTGCATCTGCATTGCCGCTATCTCAAAGAGTTTGATTTCTCATAACTTGGTTCTCTATATAAATGCGTCTGTTTCACGGATCATCTACCGCTCAAAAAACCATGACGTATGTATACGTAGGCCCTATACATATGTATACGTACATGACGTTCATACTTACTCAAGCGCACGCGATATCAGCTGCTCCCCACCTGTTATAGCTTCGGATAATATTCTCGCGTAATCCTGAGCAACCTTTTGCTTCTCAGTCCCGGTAATCGCGTCGTGATGTTGCATAACACCCATCGCTTCCCGCAAGGGGATCAAGTAGCTTTCCTGGGACGTGACTTCGCCCAGTACCGCGAGTTGTTTAGAAATCTGGAAGTATCCGAAATGGATTCATACGTAGTATATGTATAGATACTATATTATGTATACAAACATTACTATATCCCAAAAGGGAGGTAAACTCTGGCCCCTGTAACTATAACGTACCTGAAGGTAATTGTTGCCGACTCTTTCGTAATACTTGATCGTGGGTCTGGAAGTGAAATATCCAGTCCAGTAGGCATGAGGGTCACTGGCGTAAGGGAAGAAGTCGTCCGACTTCGTTGGCCAAGAAATAGCAACGTCGTTTACGGCCTTTAAGTAACAAGACGGCGTGGAGTAGAAGGCGTTGACTGTACTTCCGTTTCGTTCGTTTGTGTATCTGGAGATAGAATATAGACTGTATAGATTGAAATTCATGTGATGAGATTTATTCGTTGTCAAAAACGTGTGGATCGCGAGTAAAAAGCTTTATTGATGCGGTTTAAGAAATCTCGCCAAGTGATGATCAGTAATCTTGGTAACCGATTTCTACGGGATCTTACCTGATCAGTTTATCCAAGTTTCGGTACCACGATTCAGCACTTTGATAATTGAAATCGTCCCCCATAGTTATGATAATGTTATTCGTTCTATAAGATTTTGCTTGCCTTTGAGCAAAGATTAGAAACAACTCCACCTGTCGAGTTTTTTTTTTTTTTTTTTTATTCACTGCTCTGCACCATTTAGATTATATTATACATCGCTTCTATCTTTTCTCTCCCCCGCCCACCCGTGATCCCGTTACAATTCTATAGGGGCCGGAATCCTGGACGCGTCTCAATAAGAATACTCAATATGTATACAGGTGTAGGATATGGGATGAAAAGAAATCCCGTATCAGCGGTGAAATGTATTGTAGTATACCTTATGATTTTGTCCAAGTTTTTGTACCACATATCCGCATCTTGATACGTGAAATCTCCTCCCATTGTCAATATGATATTATTCGTTCGATAATACTTAGACTGGTCCTCGGCGTATTTGACAAACGACCCGATCTGGCAACGAAGATTATCTTTGTTAGATCGCGATCAAGGGTTGTCACAACGTGAAAGAGGATAAGCTATCGATGGTGATGATATAGTATGTATTGGGGAAGCCGAGGCGAAATTAGTCACCATATTTTTCGTAGGTGTCCGGGGCAAAATGAGACACAATTCTTGAATCAAAAATGTTCGGCAGTTCTCCATGAGCGTTACCCAAGATACCATTACCTATATCACCTATCAATCAATCACTAGTTATTAAAAATCTTATAGCCATATTGTACGTATACAATACATAACCGCGTTACTATCATTATATGTAGGTATATTAGGGTGGTTGATGTTTTTTTTGTTGTTTTTTTCTCATGGGCACTTGAATGAAGTTATGAGGAATCCTAGAAAAAAAAATCTGTGTAAAAACTTGGCAATATCCTAATGTATATCCTCCCTGCACCTACAATATATGACACTGGCGTGTATCACACTATAATGAACTGGCATTTTTGAGACAAGAATGGTGTGTAATTATCGCTCGGGTTCCCTATGGATTACGGTGAAAGTCGTTAGTTCCGTTGAACGATTAAAATGGTAATTTTTCAATAACGGACAAACACCGGGGGGGGGGGGGGGGGCAGAGAGGGAGAAAAGACAAGAGCGTACGTACAGCGTACACACAGGTGAGGGGCCATCCATGAATTACGTCACACGTCAAGGGGCAGGGGGGTCATCTCAGATTTGTGACGAAGTGTGACAGGGGGTTCCAGGGGTCTTTAAATATTGTGATGTCACAATGAGTAAAATCTCTAAAAAATCTATTTCTCGATCTAGTATAAAAGAGAGAAAACTGCATCTCCCAAAGAATTGCAGCTGAACGCGTCAGAGAGCTTTCATGTTTATTACGTGAAGAAGAGAATGCTTTATAGATCGATGAAGAAGAAGTCGAGTCTAGTCTTATGTCAAATGAAATTATAAATTATAATGATAGAGAATGTGGCATGCAAGTGATTATTAATATGCAAGATTGGTGCGCTAATCAATGGACTGATGAAAAATAATATATTTTTATACATAATATTATTGATTGATGTATATAACTAAATCATGATAGAAACAATTTAAAAAAAATTTACCACGATTATCAAATTGTAGGGTAGAAGTGTTACAGTGTGACGTCACTGGGCAAGGGAGGGTTCAATGGATGTGTGACGAAATGATGTGACATAGGGGGAAAAAGGGTCTAGAAATCTAGAAATCTAGAGACTTGTGTGACGCAATCTATGGATGACCCATCAATAGTCAATGTCCATCGATAATAACGAGAGGTGGAAAGTGAGTATATATGGGGTAACGATGAATGTTACCCTCGCATCGACGTTGTAGTCTGGACTGTGAATGTCGTCGATAACCGGCTCGTCCGCACAGAGAACGTCGAAGCAAAATCCAGGCGGAGGACTGTAACCGTTGAATAGGACGCTGGTGAACAAATCAGCCTTGTCCCCTAAAAGAATTATCGTTAGTGTTCTGGCTGGTGGGTTTCGAACAATGAGAAACAGTCGAAATGTTGTCGATCCTGTAAAATTTTCTATCCCCCTCAAGAATGCGTGTACCATTCGGGGGTTCCCTATATACCTAAACTGTCACTGCCTTTCCACACCATTTCCGCGGTCTTTTCACGCAGACGTTTCCCCTTGTCCTGGTAATCCAGCCTGCCAAAGAATAACCCGTCAAATCCCATCTGGGCGAATAGCGATGCTTGCTCTCTTGAGTGACCGAAGGGGTCTATCTGCCAGCCGATGTGGGGACGTGCGCACGTCCCGAATGTGTCGTTAAGGCGTCTGCAGCGAGGCAAAGACAAGAAGAAAACAAAAGTTACAAATAAACGTTGAAACGGTATCTTTCAAGTTTGAAGATGCACGGAGGATAGTATTCGTGAATTTGCATCGCATTGTTAGGATGTTGGAAGGAAAAGAGCTGATTCACTGATTGCCTGCAGTTATACCATACTATACCTATAAGGTAGGTATTTGGTACGTCGGAAAGACGAATCAAATAGATTCAAGGTGTAATTCCAGCCGCCAGGTCAACTAGTTACCTGAAACCCCAGGTGAAATGGTCGATGATCGATTGATAGTGGGTGACCGCCTCGTCGTTCATGCTCCATGCTCCGCCTATTATTTCCAGTCGACCCTCGTCGATGAGTTGATGAACGTTGCTCTTTACCTGGTCGTTCTGATTTAGCCACCATTTCCACAGAAAAGCGGTTTCCACGTATATGAATCTAAATTTTCCACGATCAAATTAGTATAATGGGTGAGCGCGGTACATTCTCAAGTCGGAGTTGCATCACATATTACTACATGCGCATAGGTCTTTGTTGATTACCTTCGGCTCGAGTCTTTGAGTAGTTCATCGATTACGGTGTCCAAAATGTACTGGACTCCAGCCTTCTGGATCAAGGATTTGCCTTGAAGAATGAACGCGGATAAGAAAAAGGCCTACCGTAATAATTGCGATGAATTCGATTGAACGAAAAAATTCATGCATGCAGGTTGATATGCGAACCCGGGGTCGATTCTTATAATCAGGAATCCTCCTCGGATCTTATTATATATTAACTGTGTCTATAGTAGCAAGAACTCTCATGAGAAACTATGCCTTGTCCGGTAAAATGTAGAGTGTAATTAGACTGCCAGATTTCTAATATTATCATGGAGATTGTATTGAGGTACTCACTTCCCCAGTAGTACTGATCTACTGTTTTCAACCAGCCAACATCGTCGTGTGTGTGAGGAACCACATGGATATTCAATTTACCTTCAACGGGTATCGGGCATGCCTGTAATCAATTTACGTTCGCGGTATAATAATCTCATTCAATTCATAATAATTGTATTATAATTGACTATAGCTATCATAGCTATCATAGTGCGTTGTGCGTTCCAAATATGAAACTGAAGACAAATACGTGAAAGTTGAATTATCGACTATATATACGACAATTTGGCGTGATGGTAAGAAAAATATGGATCATAAAGAAAATAAGAATTAAACTAACAGAGTGATGAGAATAATAAGAATAAGAGTCATAAGAATAATAAGAATAAGAAAAATAGGACTGAGTAATGATGAGGGCATAATATAATACAATAGGATGAGCATAATCGTCTGTAGATAGACGAAACTTCCGGACAGATTTCTGGGATGACAGACGTTTTCGTAGTTTACTGATTAGGTTCTCGATCGAAGGTATAGCGAAACACATCTGCACCTCACTTTATCTTCGCTTGAGCCGGTGTGAATATCTCTAACAATAAAATGAGAGAAGCAGAACTTTAGCCTGGTCACAGTAGCATGAAGGTATATATACTGTAAATGTCAAGTTCAAGTTCAAGGCCATAATCGGAATCGTTGCTGTTATAAAGAATCGTTACCTGTATAAAGACATGGTATCATACGATTTGCTTTCGACGACTTAGACATCCATTCCGCTCTACGATTCTTACGTTATTAAACTATAATATCTCGAATTCTCGAATTCTTGGATAATTTCTCCTTACATCCCCCACTTTCCGTACTAGGTATTTGCGCAACGTATCTTGCAATAGAACCAGAGAACCATGCGGTTTACATAATTACGATGAGGCTCGTATAGTATATATGATAATTTTTCGTTCGCGTCGACGGTTAATTGAAATTTGTCTCAATTCGTATCTGGGTAGGTATACCTACAGGTATACACGAAACAAGTAGGTACGATGTCGTAGTTGTACTAGTTTGACAAGTTTCTTCTTCGTTATTTGAATATATTGAGTCTCGGTAAGCCGGCAGACTCTGCAGATATTCTATCATAGCTACGTAGTAGACGACTTTCCGTCGGGGTCAGGCGATATATAATGACTTACGTGATAACCACACGACTGACCAAATGTGCTAGCAGTTTCTCGCGAAGATAATTTTGACAATGGCGTTGCACTACACTCGTTTGCTGTCCAGGCATAAAACACGAGGAAAAATATCGACAAAAAGAGGCCCGCCATATTTGACGTCGTTCTGTGTCCACTCGGTCCAACGGGCCTGGGTAAGATGACGGGTCCAACGTCTGGGATACCGATATTTAAGTTCTTTCGTGCGCAACGGCCGTGTAAACGCGTCCACACCACGTACGTACGTCTTACACGGTATACGCATACATATACAATCATACAACGAACGTATATAATATATATATATAATATACGCACGTATGTGATCTATGAGTGAAGTTACATATACATACGTAAAATACAATATAATATGAACTGTATGGGCTTATACTGATGTAGGCTTTTGTTTGACCTATCCCCACCTCAAATACGAGAAGTTATATACACACAGCCAAGCTATATAGGTGTACATAATATTTAATATGTATACACGGCCGTGGTGACCGCTCTGTGCGGTCAAGTATTCTCCGTAAACTCTGAACGATTACATTATCTGCGAGAAAGATTGTGTTATACAGGGTGGTTGGTGAGGAATAAAACCGATCAATTTTAATAAATTTGTGGTCGCCCCGTTACAGGTCTCGGAGTCTACGACTCCTTCGACTTTCTCCAAGAAAAATGAGACTTTTCCACTTTTTCTCGCGGCTTTCAACATTTTTTTCTAACGAAAAGCCCAAGTGTATGCAAAAGCCCTGCAATATGTTTTCCATAACTTTTTCAAATTCTGTTTATAAGCACCGGAAATTGTTTTGTTATTTTTTTCATTGCCCTGCAATTTACCGTATTGTTATGAAAACGGTGGGTCGAAAGTGTGATCACATCTGATTCATTGCACTACGAGCAAGCGCGTGGTACCAAATCCTTCGAGGCCCTCCACAGCCGTTAGGATGAGTTTCCGACAATGGGTGTCTTACCTCATAATGCCTGGCTAGACAGCCCCTACGCACCCTAGAAGTATGTCCAAATTTTTTGGGAAAGTACTTAAAATTAATATTAAGAGCTGTAACTATCAGGGAATTTTTGTTTCGATATTTTCAACCAAATTTCACGTGAGGATTAAAAAAAAAAAAAACACGTCGAAAAAAAAATCACCCTAATGAGTATGTCAGAATCGTGAATGTCTCTAATAGTTTCCTATAGATTTTACTGCGTTCGCGTGCATGTCGTTCGGTCCAGTGCGGGGAAAGATCCGGCTCCCGGTTATCTGTATAGTAGTTGCTCGTTTTGCGCTGTATAACTGCTTGGTGCGAAACTCGGCGCGGTTTGATTTGTCTCGTCATCCGTTGGAGAAGCTGTACCAAGTTTACCAGATAACCGTATGGGTATATGTTGTATTCGTGAAAAATTTCCTCTGGAATATGTACGTACCTAGATACATACATATTTTTTGAATATATATATATATATATATATCTGTTGTGTGCGCTCATAGTTGAATATGTATCGAATCACCGCGGGTGCTGTTACCGCCGATAGGCCAATACTCACGTCTATTCGTGGACAGGATTTCTTATGGACATTAGATAACGCGATTATAATGTGATGACAATACGAGTCCCCGTAGCGTAGAGTATAAATAGCGTCTAGCTTCTCGTTCTCTCATTGCATCTTCATTTTGTTATTCGTGACGAATATGAAGTATTGATAAAATAATAGCGATGCAATAACGGGGACCGTCGCAGCAGCCTGCAGTGGCTACAGAGTATTATTCTGCAGTTGGAGAAATAATGGCCCCTCTCAAATTGTTGTTCAACAAAACAAGGTGATTGATCAAAAAACGCGAAGCGAGATAAGATATAATATACTTATATATATTCATCTCCCATGTCCCCCCATTTCACGCTGTCTTAGTTTTACGAATTAATATCGTTATCTCGTGACAGATAGCCTGAGGAATATATGTTGGACGATTACCGCGAATGGAAATGCTTGGAGAATTTTTATTACATTATAATTATACAACATTCTTTCGGACTGTGAGAAAATTACTGGAGGCTATTACTACTTGTTATCATACCGTGTACACACATAATACAATATTGACCAGTTCCAAGAATTTCAGAGAAAGAAAAAGAACCGCGAAAGATAATGGTCGGACAGTAGGCTTACGAATAAATTGCGGGATTAGAATGATTCGTACACAGAGGTGGACGCGCATCGGACAATCTCGACTCGAGACTTCTAAAGATGGTATAATAAAGTCATCCTGCAGCTATCTTTATGCATTCATGCATGCACAATTAGTAAAACGGGCAAGTTCGGTTATTGGCATCACAGATTTGGTCTGAGCTTTCCTCATTTCATCTCTAGTTCACCTCTCCGTACCTAGCCCCCCCCCCCCCCCTCCGCCAATCTTCTCAAAAACAAAAAACTTGATATGGAAAGTTCCTATTCCGTTCGTTTCAAGAGCGGCACCCCCCTTTTTTTCAATGAAAGACGAACCTGTGGAAAAATTGTTTCGCTCTCTACATAACATTTTTGGTTCTCTGCCGGTAGAATTTGGTTGGAAAATAGGTTTCAATCTGTAGAGTAAAAGCCTCAGAAATGACCATACATCGCGATACTTGCGTGCCGACTTGCGTACAAATATTCCTAACTTATTATAATAACAGTATTATAGGTTGTGGGAAGGGAAATAGTTAGGGATATGATTGAGGGAAGAAATTTTCTCTTCGTACATACGTTATATTATACAGGTTTATATTATATTTATTATACATGTATATAACAAATGAAAATGCGGTTGTATAACATTGGCGAAAACAGTATATAACGATAAATAACGTGGTAGATGAAGGCCTACGACGCGTGAATATACAGTATTATTATCTGATATAATAATTACCGCGGGAACAATTAAGAAGCAAGCGCAAATCTGCAGTTGTATGGAGTTTTTTTTTTCCTTTTTTTTTCATCACATCAATTTGCAATTAATTCACACGACCCTGTTGTAAGTTGTCAGCCTTATAACTATTTCGAGCAAATTATAAGAGGAAATAACGTCAACAATAATATATGCGTTTGAAATACAAGAGCTCTTGTATGCATATACTATGCTACACAGGTATACAAGCTGTCATCACATCATCAGTTTGACATATCGCGTGACTAAAAGCAAAAGGGCTTATGAGCCTTTCTACGCTCTCGTGGCATATCGGTAACAAAAGGGTGTATGCGTGTATACCGGGCTCCGTGTATAATGAAAAATAAACGGTAAAACCATAAGGGCTTACGTATCGTTTAACCAAAACGTAAAAGGCGTATGTGATGTAGATACGCCTTTATGGTTATTAAAATTTAATGTATCGTTAAAAAGTTATAATACCGAATAGTCGTATTGCCAATTCC
Organism: Tenthredo livida; assembly: GCA_963992785.1. Taxonomy (NCBI): domain Eukaryota; kingdom Metazoa; phylum Arthropoda; class Insecta; order Hymenoptera; family Tenthredinidae; genus Tenthredo; species Tenthredo livida. The sequence goes on from OZ023064.1 coordinate 61,867,464, forward strand.
CGCGGCGCGAAAGGCATATGGATCTGCTGGACGCCCTTTTGCTTTCAATCGCGCAATATAGGATCTCTTCTATAATTTATTTCTCTGAAATCTATTCAAACTCTTTACTTAATGTGACGCGTGGTATTTGGAGGGTCGCGCTGTCGTTGGCTAGCGATTCTTAACGGAGGCGAATTAGGGAACGAACGCAGTAGAAACGCGAAACATATATCGTATATTATGTATACAACCGATGATGCCCTGCAGTCGAGTGATAGGCATCAATCAGCGTGCTTAAAAATCAGAATATACGTTCGCTTCAACTTGAGGCCTGCCGAACGTTATGGGTCTGTAATACGTGTGCGCTTGATCCCATCCTCGTGGTGCAGTATTGTAGTTTGACAATTTCTGGTAACTGTCCAACTTTGGCCCTTGGTATTCGCTGTTTTCGTAGAGCTTGTTTCCTGAAACATTTCACGAATCTTACATCGTCCATGTGCCCCTATATATCCACAGCCGGCTCATGCAGGGGGACAAAACACCGGTAGGTACTGGTGTACTACACCTATAAACTAATAACAGGCTGATTCAAGGCGAAAGAACACTGTGTCGGGCAACAGAAGCACACACACACACACACACACACCTACGGTTCAAAGTACCACACAGCAAAGTTACTCATAGGTACACCCAATACACATAGTGTACAATGTAACATGTACTGATGCACGATCCTGAGCAAATGCATAGGGGAGCAGGAAAGCGGAAAGCATAAGCTTATATACTTGGAAAAGAACCCGAGATATTGACTTGGGGGTTCGCGTCGCGGACTCGGTATTTCGTGTTGGTATTTGACGTAGTCCGCGGGAGAGGGTAAGTTTCTTTGAAATCATGAATAACGCAGATGGTCTCATACACATACAAGTATTTGGAAAAAAATCACGATTGGTAAAGCGGGTGTATGGAACTTGCCTACTTCCGGTAGCATGTCCTTAAACCGACATAAGTCCGGAGATCCATCTATAGGAATCAGGTTGTTTAATACGGGCGTACGACGAAGTTGTTTTATAGTCTGCAAGATATCACCCTCCGAAGCAACCATAGCCAAAATGAGTGACTTGTCGTTGGAGTCGAGCGACGCTTGATTCTGGTGTACCCCGTTTGTGTGGTTCATCTTCCCGTTCGTCTGTAGTACGTGGCAATCACCGTTTTCAGGAAACTCTGGGTTAACCTGGAACTCTCTGTGTCGGTAATACGCATCGTTTTCCTCCAATGTGGACAGTGACCGAGTGATAGACTCGCTCGTCTCAGTACTGTCGTCCGTTGACGATGTCTCCTCGTCGTCAATATATTTCAATCTCCAGTCCCGTTGCCGGGAATCTTCGGGAGGATTGTTCTCCCGTTGAACACCGCGAGTTATAGAGAACCGCGAATCCTCTGCTGGCTCGATATTGCAATTATATGGAAGTAGTTGGTCCTCGACTACTGGGATGCGCACGTTTACATTCCAATTGTTATTCACCCGCTCGATATCCTCGTCATGTTTTGCCGACGATGGATAGGTACGACCTTCGAAGTAACGCGATATCATGTCGTTGTCGAGGGCACAAAGTTGGGGAGCAACCTTGCTGGGGTCGATCTGTTTGTACTGCATTACGGGTCTGCAGGTTTTCTCAAATTCTTTAATCAGTTGTTTGACCGGTATCGGTGTGTAGTCGTTGTCCACGCCATCCCCGCATTGGTCATACTCGTTTTTACCGTCCTCGTCGTCGTCGACCTCGTCGTCGTCGTCTTCGTCGCTGTCAGTGTCGTTGATCCCGTAATTCCTGTTGCCATCGTGGCCGTACAGGACGCGGTTTTGACCGGTGTTGAAAATCATTTCCCCGTTGTACGTGTCGCGGTGGGACATACCGCGATCAGGCACTTTGTAGGATTTTTTGTTCCGATAAGAGATGGATCGAGGATCGTTAACTGCATGGTGTTCAATCGTCTTTCGTTTCGCGCCATAGTTTCGTTTAGATTTCTTTGCATAATCATCAGCCTGTACCGCATATGACAATTTCTTTCCGCGTTCAGAGCAGGTGAAAAAATCTGCGGATCCAGTCTCGACGGGAATCTCAGTTCGTACTTGAATCTTTTTAATTCTCTCAGATCCCGTACCATTGTAATTACCTACATCCCGTGGAAATTGCATGTAATCGTTTCCTGTAATCGTTTAAATCGTGACAGCATCCCGATACCTTGAATTAGTTTTCAAATCTTGCCCTACACCTACACGTTGGATTCTTCACGCCATGTAAAGGTTATACCTTGCAGCAAGCGAGCATATTATTGCGCGTGTCATGCATGTAAGCTTGATCTACATAAAGCTATGTATCTATTCAGCCTATATACCTACAAGTATGTAACACACGTATAGCATGGCCTAGAGTTATACTCACCATTGCCCGTGGCAGGTGTGCTCGCAGGGTCAAGTGAAAGGTCCAGAGTAAAAGGGTTGTAGAATGGCCTGCAGGTGTTGTTCGTTGGTGTTTTTGGGGAATAAGTCAGTGGGGTTACAAGTGGCAACAGATCCAACGGTGGCAAGGCTGAGTTCTCCTTAACGTCAGCTTCCTATAAAAAGATCAACGATCACGCGACGATATATTATGAAAAATTTTATAGCCTATTCCGGAACTCGTGTGGAAGCGTAGAATTGGCCGATTAATTCTATATGGTTTGACCTGTATGTTTCTTGGATGATTGGGCACGGCGTAAGGCGCCTTCCAGGGTATTCCTGATGGAGGTTGGTTCAACGTTTGGGACTGGTCCTTCTCCACCACCCATTTTTCGGACCTTTTCCTACGCTTCGCAAAGATCTCGGCACCTGTATCCACGAACATTTACATATCAGAGATCCATTTTTTCATCTCACCCTGAGTCACACGATTTCGCATAGTAAACCTACCTACATGTATTATCTCTGTTAGCTCGATTTATTTTCGTTTCTATATTTATCGCTACAACATTTGTACACGCTGCTATACTTATTCGAGGCTTTTTTACCCAGAGCGTGGCTAATAGCCTCGCCATCTCTATACCGTGATAATCAGGTGAAACCGAATGGACCGATCCTCCACCCGGCGGATGATTCGTATTTTTATGGGGATAGCCACTCGTTGCACTGAAAATCCTCAGGGTGTTTTGTTGCATCGACCTCGCGGCCAAATCACCTTAGAAATTTTTCAGCGCAACGAGTGGCTAACCCCATAAAAATACGTAATATCCGCCGGCCGGGGAATCGGACCATTCGGTTTCACCTGATTGTCACGGTATATCTAGCTACATGTATTGAACTAATCAATATTCAACGCCAGCCGTGTATAGGTGTATAGAATCGTGAATACACTATTCCCAAAACCATGTGCGCATAATTATTATGCATATGTATACTTGGCGTCTTTAATCATGATCGGTACGACCTGTGTTTGTGTAAGTAATAATAAGTATATTAGGTATAATTCTCACCGCGTCCTTTTTGGTTATTGAGATCGCGAACTATGTCGAATAGTTTTTCAGGATGCGAGGGTCTCTCTTCGATATTCACTTCTTCCCCAAGGGCCTGTATGCCGTGGATATCCAGTACCTTGCCATTTGGATTCATCATGCACTTGAGTGGAATCTTATCCTGTGCGTGAGTATTTATTATAACAATATATTACCTCTTCCAGATAATTATATTCGTACAATTTTATTACTGTCAATACTGTCGAGTATAGTGCACTCACCTTGTGAGTCGGTTGGTTGGCGTCAGGATCATCGTCACTGTCTAAGCCTATAACGAAACATTTACGTTTATCAATTTCTCTACGTTCAGTCTTTCCAATACTCGACAAATTTATATGCGGGTATATGGTGCTATCATACACACACACACACACACTCACCATATGCATTTTCTAAGTTACGAGCTTATAATATTATAATACATGGAATTACCATTTCCATCGTGAATCCACTTGACGGATCGCTTCTTCCGATTAACGTACATGGATTGTCCTTTGCTCTTCAGGTTTTTCACGTCGCTCAGCGAATGGGAAATTCGTCGCGCGAGCTCCACCTGATCTTCAACGGTCGGATGCGATGGTGCGTAGAAATACGAAGACGCGTACATTTTTTCTTAACAAAACAAAGAAAAAAGAATCACCGGCCACAATTGGCACAACTTGTTGTCATCCGTCATACCTACTCGTGTGTGTGTATAATTTAAAGTTTGAAATTGGCCATACTGTATCCTATGTGTAATTATATTTTAGGTATAACTCACTGTTCTTCGCGTGCAACAGCTCTTCCGAATCATTCGCCGGTGTTAACAATTTTTGTAAATCAATTCGTTTAGTCTCGCCCCCTTCCTGTAACAGGAATATAATGGTAATATATGTATATCACAGCTGCAGGTAAAGTTACCCATATCATCTATACGCTATAGAGATGCGATATCTTAGAGCATGACATTACAATAGCAATCGCAACGGCTTGCCCTCGTCCAATAAGACATTAATGGGCCCGGTGCATATTACGCCTATTGCGTAATAGGTATAGTACACATGTAATTGTGATAATTGTTGTTGTAAATAATTGTGAGACTCACCATGTCGACGTGGAGTATTTTGGTGGTCAAGTTCTCAAGAAAATGTCTCTTTGCCGGGTCGTTTATGTCTGAAGGTTTGAAACCACGTGAACGAATTACAACATTATCGGCTGAAAAGCTTCGTTGCAAATAATTATTCTCATGCAAGTTGTAGTTGAGGCACTTGTATTCGGGATCTCTTACATTCGCCGTAAAATACGCGGCGTTGCTCAAAATGTTTCGATTTTTATTATTTTGTCTGTAGAAATGCAAACTATTCATTTTCAAACTATTACGAATCAATAGCGAGCTGGTGTATATTAATCGTAATTAATAATTCAAGGGGCACATTCTGGAGGAAATGCTGAACTAAAAAGAGTATGTTCATTCATTTATATGATATTTTTCTCCTACATTCAAACCGGACTTCCCAATAATCCCGCATATTACATTCTCAGTTTCACGTAATAGAACCAGAGAATGGTGCATCTCATTTTCATTCAGATTTCTAAAAGTGAAGGCACCGTATAGAATTGCCAATAAAGCTCGGCAATCCTTTCTAATCCGTGTCAACCATCGCGGATACTTCACCCTTAAAGGCCAATGACGTGCGAAATGCAATGAGAACGCATGGGGTTTGAAAAATTCGATTGGTGCTACGATCAGGGTTCAAACAACGGATCGCCCGTTTCAACATACATAAATAGCTACACGTCGTGGCTAAATGCTAAGTACCTGTTATGTATTCTCTCTATTTGTCTACAGGGTATACGCCAATTACACATACATCGGATACCCGCGGCACACGCAAGAGCCAATTATGTCATCAACTTGACTCTTATCACGGGGCGCGTTATAGGAACTGATTTGCCATTTCGCAGTGTGGCTCCACGCGTGATGTTTATAGGTATACAATGTATTATAATGCACTCAAGCTTCGATAAGGATAGATCGACCGCATGGCTCTCGCGCGGCGGTACCTGGTTACTTACGGAGAGGAAATCTGGCTATGGCTATATAAAAATTGTCAAGTTATGCATGTATGGGAACCAAAGTACGGAGGGACCGCTGCATGATGCGGCTTATCATGCTCAATGGCACTCAATGGGATAGATGCATGGAGTGCGAACTTCCGATCACTAAAATAATCGTAAGGGACTTGTGATCTTGGGCGAATCGAAAGATTGCAGGTAGGTAACAATAGGATAGACAGATGTAAGTAGGAAATTGTTATTCCCCGTAGCTGTGTACCATATGTCTACGCACCCATTGTACCCTCTCATTGCCAATTGGCACGACTGCGACTACTGGTCAGCGGTCGCCGGAGACTTGTAAAAGAAAATCTAAATATATACCCGTAACGTAATACCTACTGGTCCACTGATAGAACGAACGAACGAACGAACGATCGAACGAACGAACTAAGAAACTCTAACATAAGTATAACGGCTAACGGACTAGACGCTACCCTGATCGACCGCTGCGGCCGTCCGGGTATTTCCAACGGTTATATTTCGAAGCCGACTCAACTTATGTTGCGACATATTCTCAGCTGTTTTCCGCCACGATGTATTTTTGAGACTCAATTTGCGGGCGATTGCCCACCGAGATAATCAATGCATCCTATATAGATATATTAGGTACAGGTATTTTATTTCCGTTCAGCTGAGCGACGATATTTATTATTTTCCAACAATTTCCGACTCGTTGATCATTGCGATTCGAATCTATTTACAAAATGGAAAAATGAATAGAAAAAATTGTAAACGTCCGATGATAATCGTACGCCTGAGCTCCCCAACCCTGTCTCCTGCCAATTATAATCAAGTATTGCATAACGTTTGTTTCCTTCACCGTGCACCGTGCACCGTGCACCGATCGATCACCCCACGTGCGATTGGAGAGCCTATAATAGCCAATTATTTTCGCGAAACGCTACCTGATCTTTTCACGATATACTATATACCTATATAGGTATATATATACAAATATATATGTATGCATACAACTATGTAGCTACTGTATACACATATCGCTGTTTAACAGATGGTCTCGATCCGGGCTCTCACAATGTAGAGGTGTATATCTGTATAGTGTACGAACGTTTACCCGTAGGTACCGTAGACAACACCGACAAAAGCGTTCGCATCTTGCCTTAATAATTGCCGCGCATCATATTACGTCATCGGGGCGGAACTTCGTATTATGACTATAGTTATGTATACCTTGTATACGTATCTACAACGTAGAAAACTTCTATTATACGGGCGAATATTCAAATTGCAATGGAATTAGAAATGACACTGACATCGTTCAATGTGTGTCGTCGTTCTTTAGTCAGTCCTTCACCATTTGCGGCTAGATATTTATTTCTCTCTTCGTTCAGCTTTGTTTTTCATTATACCAATAATTATACTTTCATTATGGTCTTTGCGATACCTATAGAGGCACACGACGCGGCTATACAGTAAATATACCGCTTGAATCTGTATATCTTTGAATGTATGTCCGTATACTCATGTATATTATACCTACATATCACACGACTAGATGCGACACAAAACTGGAGGGTCGAAAACGTACTTTGTATTCTCCTGCAATAAATTTCGGTAACTTTGAGATAAAAAAGGCTCCTTCTCGGTTGTCTACGACCGACCGCAAATAGCTTGAAATAATCTAATGAGTTGATGCGGTAAAAACCATCCCCAATTTTGCAACGCCTTTCGTACATTGTTATAACGAAGCCTGGAGATTTTCTGCTGCATACGGGGAAAAGGGGTATTCAAAAACCGAAAGATGCATGGGCATTTAACATACTAGATTAGGTATATTCAGTTATACCTATGCGTGTAAGGCAATATGTATTATTATATAGATGTGATTTTAACGGCGATTGCAGTGATGTAGCAACCACTCAAAAGTTACATATCAAGCCGTGTCTTTATACGATTTTCAACTCACTGTATATGCATGCGGAAAGAAAAAGAGAAGAAAAGAAAAGAAAAGAAAAGAAAAGAAAAGAATGGGGAAGAAAAAAGTAATCGTATGTCGCCTCGGAGCAAAAGGTTGGGCACTCTATTCAGATTCGTATAACAACGCGTATTACTATTGCAACAATATGCGGGTGTATATCGTAAAGATTTGTGAAAGCTATCAGCCAGATTTAGATGGGATTCTTATGGGAAGATAAATTTATACCGCAATTGCGGGTTGACACGTTAAAACTTGAAACCCCATAACGTCGCACTTACTATAAATGAACGATTACAATCACAACTACTATATCGAGTGGGTATATTACACGACGAACTGCTTTATAATAGCGTACAGCGTAGCTACCAACTTCCCGGCTGCTCGGGACGCCGCGTTTTACAGAAATAGAACATCGTCGAGCGACACCTTCGAGTCATTTCGATATACGCGTATCATTGAGTAACTATATACTATACGTACCGAGCCGGGCAAGTCTCATGGGAGCTTCGGTTGCTGGTGAAGATGCGCGATCGTCCTCCAGCCTCCTCTTCGAATCATATCACAAATGCCATAAAATTGATACGGATAGTCGGCGAAAATTCGTTTAATTCGGATTACACCGGATTCCGGACGGGTTGGCCACCAAAATTGACGATGAGATTTCAAACGGCATGACCTCCACCCGTATTTATACGCGAATTAGAAAATCTGCTGAAATATTCTCGCGTGTGAGCTCTCCGAAAGCATTGAAATAGCGATTCATTTTCCCCTCTTCCTGCCCTTGTCCTACATGTATTAAATTAAAAAAAAAAAACCCTGCCCCCCGGAAAGTCATAAATCTTCAACACCAGTATATCTGAAAGGAACACTGTGATGCATCGGGTTTGCAATTATGATTTCCAACTCGCTGTATATTTATTAGTGAAATTCTTTATTAATAAAATTTTCATTTAAAAGAATACAAAAGTTCGATCGAATTGCAAAAAGCTATTACTCCCAGTCAGCCATGGTCATGTTACGAACGATGTCGCTACCCTCACTGGCAATTGGCTTTACTTTCTTGCCCTCGTTTCTCTTCTTGGGCTTTACTTTTTTTACAATTTTTTTACCGTTATCCGAGGTGTCGCTGCCGTCACGGTCATCGTCATTTTCCCCATCATCGTCGTCCTGTTCGCCCGACTCGTTAGCCTTTCGCTTTTTAGATTTCTTCAGGACGGGCAGATTGTACTCTGCGATCTGATCGTTCTGCGTCAGAAGCTTCAGCTTCTGTGACTCGTGAACTTTGACCCAAGATTCGTAGAACTTCGACAGTGGGGTGCCGTCCGTCTTTCTATTGTTTTCCCAATTCTTTATCGCGACCATGTCGCTTAGGTCAACGATTATCAGAGCCCTCGCCTTTTCGATGTATTCACTGTTCTCTTGGATCTTTTCGAGAAGCTGCTTCATTTTCCGGCAGTAGTTAGCCACGCGGCACACTTTTAAAAAACCTTTCAGCTGGAAACAATCGATACACAGCATCGTTTAGTATGGGGCATGGGGCATGGGCAATAGGTATGGGTGAGAGATAGAGAAAGAATAATTTTTACCTGGGTAACGGACGGTACGTAGATATCGGGAAATGCAATGGAATTGCTGTCTTTGGCAGCGTTCTCGAGGATCAACTCGTAAACAGTTTCTATGACTACGTCGTTGTACCCATTTTCTTGCATCTGCGACTTTGACGCTCTGAGCACGCACGTCAGGGATATCGGTTTCATTGAAACTTGTTTATGTTTTTTGTTGAAGTCGTGCGAGTTCAATATCTGTAATAAAACGGAGACGAATCTCAAGATCAGTATAAGGCGTGAGGCGTGTCAATCAGTGTCAACTATCGGCAAGAACCGTATCGAACGCCTTACCTCAAGCAAGTACGAGAGAACCGGGATGAAAATGCCGGTGCTCTTGGACAATTTTATCAGCATCGATACGCAATGAAACCTCAACGGATAATACTGGGACGTTGGTATCACTTTCATAGTCCCGATAATAATCTGTGAAATAATAATAATAAGTAATAAATAATACGATATCGGTTGCGGGTAGAAATTTTACATGCGTGTATACCTATAAAATATAATTCACCTGCACTAGAGGGTACAATAGGTCGCGCAGACCGGACTGAGGCTTCGACATAGAAATCAATTCGGTCCACAATTGGAGGGAATTTGTAAACTGCCAGTTGTACAACGTCTGGAAATTCTCCTGCAAGCATAACGATTAATTATTGATATTGACTGCAAATATGTGTTTCTGAGGGTAGAATTGATCAATTAAGGTTGTTGGGTGGACAAACGGCGAACGGCAGGGTGCCAAAACCTAATTATTGCTATAATGTGTGTCTCTTGCCTTCTTTTTTAAGGTTGTAGCGTTCCTCAGATGAATCGCGAGTTGACGAATGTAGAGAAATGCATGCCTGTACGAAAGCTTCGTATTCAATAGATATATCTCGGCCAGAGAATGTCTCGTGAAATTTATGCCCGGCAGTGTTGAGGGAGATACAAATTTTGCATTCTCGACATATTTAACGTACATTGTCTGAAAGGATTGTAAGATATGTGAATGAAGACGGTCGCTCGTTTGAATTCATTTCAAATCTCATCTCTGCATATCACAAGTGCGACTCGCCCGAATCTCTCACCTTGTAGAGGGTGTCGAGTTGGGCATCTTTCTGGGTAGTGGCAAGTCGTAATATACTCAAGAATGACACAACGCGAACGCTTTCCTCGGCAGTAGACCAGAACTTCAATAAAATCTTGAGTAATCGCTTTACCAGAGATGAAAATGACTGGAAGTAGGGTAACATTTGGTGGACGTGTTTCAGAAGAATCGTTAAAATGTCCGCGGAGGCGACGTTCTCCAAGATCTGGGGAAAAGAGAAGCAAAAATTGACCAGCCTCAATAACCTTCTGGTTGCACAAATGGAAAATCTCACGAGCTTCACCTAAAAAAAACACGTGGGATAGCCGCGAACTTACGCTGATTAAATCTTTCGAGTAATATTTTAATATACTCTTCACTTTGACGAATCTCTTTGCCTTGTGAGGCCCGAACCTTGCATCTTCGGTTAAATTCAGGAGTCGTTTCAGGGCAGATGGAAGCTCCATCACGCATAACTGGACGATGCCATTGAATACTGCGACAAAGAAACATTATCAAAATATTATACCATTGCGAGGATTAACCAGGCTTGGAATTGTTGGAAGTAGCGAAATCCGTGATCATACTCACTGTTGCTTCCCTCGACTTTGTAGGGCAAATTTGACGACTCTTCGGGATCCCTGGTGATACTTAGTAGTGCTGCATGCAGCGCCTCTGTCACACACTTGATAGTTGTTGAAGTGCTAGAAAGACATACATAATTTCATTTTCTTGTTTCATCACAGTCCAATGTCCATAACTTTTCAGCATCGGTGGTCTCAGTTTCTAGAATTCTGAAAAGTTAGGGAAGTTGGCGACCGAAACGGCTTCTCCCAGTCTACTCTGCTAAAAGGAGATAGCGAATTTATTTGCACCTCTCTTTCTCATCCATGGAGGCATGAAAGGGGAATGGACCGAGGACTAGCGGGGGTACCAGTTTCCCTGACCAGCCCTGACGGATGTGGATCGTGAAAAGTTGCAGAGTTAAAAGTTAGGAAGGCTGGACTGTATTCTAAATACCGTTGCTATATTTCCAAAATGTTTGTCAAGTCAAGTCTCTGGCATACCGATCAGTTTGAATGCTGGTCTGCCAAGTTTTCAGCAGCTGCTGCGTTACTTTCCTCGATCTCCCAACAAATTGAGTCGTCGAACCTTCTGGGGCTTCATAGTCGCTTTCGTCGCTGGCAATCTAGGGATTAGCGGCAACGGTTTGAATTCTGTATCATTGTGACTGCGTAAAAAAGCAGTGAAAAGATGATTAGAATTAACAGTGTGAATGATATACCTCTAAATTTGCATCGGGAGAATGTCTTGCGTTATCCTCGTCACTTTGGTCATCATCCTCGTCCTCGTCCGATAATTTAAAGTCCAGCAAATTGGTGTCATTCTTTTCCAGAAATTGATAAAACTCAGGATCCGTATCTCTCAGCTTCATCAATGATCTTTTATGTTCCGTAGGGTCAATTTCACTGTCGTCGCTATCGCTTCCATCGTCATCTCCATGTGCCTTCTTTCCATTTAGCTCGATACCTAATTAATTTTCAGGGCGAATCAAATCGTCTCATTTTGCTCATCCTATTCTCACTTGTAAATAATATAAACCCTCACAGTACTGACCCTTAGTCTCAACCTCGTCCTCGTTTTCCGATTCAAAATCCTGTTCGAAGAATTCATTGGCGCTCACTTTGCTCAAATCTTTTTTGGCTCCGCGTGTTTTCTTTTCATTATTTCTTCTCGGACCCGTGGGTCGTTTTTCCATTTTAACTTTCATAATTACTTGACGCGATTTGTCTCGCCACGCAATACCATTGATCGAAGTTCGAAGTCGGATTTTATTCTACCTGAATGAATGAAAGAACAAGGGAAATAGGTTAGAACGAATCTGGTATCACTATCACGACTATCGACACCGACTAAATCCGGCGATGTATATTATACAGCCTCCGAATCATCGAGGCACGACGATAAAGCGTTCCCAGCTAATATCCTATAATAAAATGAATCGGCAGGTGATTTTATAGGCATGTTGGACGGAGTGTACGGCGAGACATAACCTCTAAAATTGAATGAATAGCGCACCAAAGTCGTACAATTTCATTAACAAAACGGAAGTTATTGTTGAAACTTACAACACTTGACATTCACTATCGCCAACAATCTTTTGGGTGAGGTACTAGGGCGAAAACTTGGCTACTTCGGACCAACTTGGCGAATAATATCCAAAAGGCAGAGGACCGAAACGAACGAGAGCTGCGTCGTGCACGTGGTCGTGAACACTGGTGAACGGTGAATATCATATGGTTTACGGTGGAGTGTTGGTGCCGTTGTTGCCAACCAGCGGTAAAGAAATTACATGCTCTCATCTTTATGAATTTTCGAAAAAAAATTCACGTACACCTTATTCCCTTGATATTTTTCGAATTCACTATTCTCATTCTCATCAAATAAATGCAGCTTGTAATCACCTAACAATTTTTGGACATACATACATAACGACATTTATGAATACATAAATGCAGAAAACTTGTGTTTTCGAAAAGTTTAAAAAAAGAAGCCAACGAAAACTTTTGATCTTTTTTATTAGGAAAGAGAGTTTATTTTCTAGTTCAATTTTTTTCTTCAACAAATTCTTTCAATTTATCTGTATAATAACAGATTAAGAAATAAGTATGATAAAGGCGAGGTCCGATCAAGTATTATATTATATAGGCGAGCATATAATTGGCGAACTCTCATAACGTTCACGTAAATTGACAATCGACCATTGCGAGAACGATTGAACACTACCAAAATTTATCTTCAAATTTCAATAGTCAATATTCCGATGAAGCTCATCCATGTAATAAATCATCATCGTCGGGACCTCTAGAGTTAATTAGATATACATAGTAGGTATAGTTTCACGCATTTCGCGTCCCCCGTGCAGTGCTCACAGATTTCGATTCACGCATGGATTCTGCAACACCTGCTGAGTGCTTGCCGGCCCAAAAATTATACTACGTATACGTATGCTATGCATATAGTATAATGCACGCTGAATTTCGCGGTTTTATTGCGAGCCGTGAAAATCCTTGCGGTTGAGAATTCGTTTATCATTAATTATCATAATTCGCCACAATTTATTTATTTTGCCGTTTTATTTCAGCCATACATCTGCACGCAGTTAACATATATACACAGTACTTAACACACATCGATGTATAATATATCTCTCTATCAATGCGGCGTGACGCGTACGTACCCGCGGTATGAATGACAATGTCTATGTATTATGTATATACCTATATTAGAATACATATACACGCAATATATACCGTCAATAAGATGGGGATATAATATACCGATCGTGAATCGCGTGAATAAATAAATCCGCGCCGCGCAGTAGGCAAGTGCCTGGAACTGTCGATGTGCTATAAATGCATATAGGTAGGTATAGTATACATAGGAACGGTCCTCACAGTTCACACCCGCTACACGGATAGTTGATTTAGCTGTAACATACGCATCTCCGTTCGTGAACCGCTGCGGCCACCGGGCGCGTCTTGCTCTCTGCAGCTTAAATTGAGACGACTGCACGGACGATCATATGTAGCCGGGCTGTCATACCTATACCTATACTAGTAGCTAGCGTAGCTCGTTCGCGCAGTCGCGCATCCTCGTCCGCACCGTCGACGTCGACGTCGCCGTCATATGTCACGGGCCATTCCCGGCATCGGCATCGCTTAGCAGACACTACTTACGTAACGCGGTATGCGTATCAGTTGTAGGTACGATTATTATTGCCATTATCCTAGTCATTATATCATCACTATTATTATAAATATTAATTATGATTATTATTATTATTTCTATTTTTATTTTTATTTTTATCATTTTCATTATCATTATTATCATTATTGTACGGTATAAGAGGGGGCGTCGAATGACCCCGCGAACTTTATATTATAAGTTTATGCCGCGCAGGCACTGCGGCCGCGCTTTCAATCTGCGTTTATATACCGCGCTGTTTCCGATTATATGCGAATCCCCATAAGACATTGAAACAAAAATCGTCACCTGCAGTAAACTCCCCGCGAGTATATATATCAGTCCGCAGAAAACATCGTTATCTATAATTTATATTATGGTAGTTACAGTATGAACATTATGTTACAACAATGAATGAAACCTGTGAAAAAGGGTTCGACTACGTTGAACAGTTGAAGAATGCCGGAAAATTCTGGTACATCGTCAATCCATACGAGACATCGTTTGAATTCCCACAGGATGTGCCCGATTACTATTTGCAGGTAAATTATACGCTAAAGATTATACCTTATACCTGTGTATAATGCATATAGGTATACTGGTATACAGTTCTTCGATCATATTGATTCTACTTAGATTTTTTTCATAATCTCCGCGCTTATCGGTGCCTATCTATGAAAGAAGACCGATCATTTTATTATACCGTCGCAATTGGCGCTTATAATTATACAACCTAGAATATAAATAATTGAGAACCCGGTGCACCCGTGCCTATAACACAATACTACACAATTACAGAGTTTTGCGAATTTTACGGGAATTCTTATCGCAAGTCAAATTTGCCAATGGGACGTTATAGAAAGCTGCGACGGTCTGTGATAGTGCTTATGAAAATGAGTCTATATAGCGCCTGTATATCATATCAGCGGCAGTAGAGTTTCCGCAGTCGCATTTTATGCGTATACGCTGGTATACCTACTTTCCCCGATCACTTGCGAATGACTCATGATCATCTGAGGATTGCAATTGTGGAATTCGAGCTAGAAAAATTGTATAATGTCGGCGGAAGAATTTTGGCATTCTTTCGGTCGCAGCCGCAGCAAATATACCATCGTCTACCGGTGTAATGATAACCCGTGTGCATGCCTCGTAATTATTATTTCTTTTCAAGACCTCATTCTTCCAGTTATAGGTATAACCGCATAGATATAGGGTAGGTATAAAAAAAATTTGGAAGAAATTATAAAACTGCAGAAAATGAGTGAAAATTGTCAAAAAGTCGGGTCTCCTACAAGTTCGTAGGGTTCGGGGCTCAAATTTACAGAAATGTTCCGTTCGCCGTGGTATCTTTTATTTATAGGTGTAGGTATATGTGATAATAAAAGAAAAAAACTAGATACCGTATAGTATAATATGTATAGTCCATGTCGCTGCAGTTTCAGTTGAGCTGGAATGCCCCATAGATTGTGTCAAAAAAAAAGTGTCCCCGCGTGTCAGTGTGCTACATACTGTCTGTTATGACAATTCATGCCATAGTATACCTATGTGTTAATATTCATTCTACCATTGCAGTTGAGTAGAAGATGTAATTACGCTAACGTATTATTAATCGCAGGTTTGGTTATCGTTCTTCGTACTAATTGCGGTGGAACACGTGGTACTCTTTGCCAGAAACAAGAACTCATTTCGATTCAATGATCAAGTGACATCACTTTCGCACTGGCTACTCCAAGAGTCTGTACGGTAAGGAGCTATAGTTGCCGACGAGGCTCACATATGCTATTTATACCTATACGGGTGCATCATACAGAATGTATAGGTAAAGTCAAACTTAATGGTATTGAGTTGTAGGTATAAGGTATAATTGCGATCTCGGATATACATTATATAAATGAACGCTTTCCCGACTATGTTGAGATCCTTTTTTTTTGTCAGCCCCAGTTCCTCGTATATGCACGAAGCCATCGTATTCATATGTACTACGTACCACGTACTGCATACAGATTACATACCTATAGAGATACGCATGTAAGGTACACCCTGGTTGCTACAAAAACAACGCGAGTACCAGTTCACTCATCGCTTGGCTCGTTTCATCTATGACGCGTTTATTGATTATGACTGCAGTCTTCCAGAACGCCGCGCTAATTTTTCTCCGGTATAGATAGGCATGCAGTATAACATACGTATTAGAAGCTGTGGCCAACTTTGCCGAACTTTTTCGCGTGATTCATGTAACTCCTAATTGAATCGAGGCGCTCTAGCGTATCAGCAAAGTACTGCACATAGGTATATTAGATATACTCATATGTCACATACACGAGTTCTCTTCCCTCATATTCTTTCTTCTCCCTCTCCTCAGTTTCATAATTATCAGTTTTTTTCCAGTTTTTTCCCCGTCTCAAGATTAATGCAATATGATACAATGTGAATAAAATAGGATCGCATCCCGGGGTGCCGAGCATTGGGCCTACATAGCCGTTTACGACAAGTGCCGAGTCTGGAACTTGGCGTGGGACGACCCGTGGACATGGTACGTTGCCGTGGTCGGAGTGGACTTCTGTTACTACTGGGTGCATCGGGCAAATCACGGTTATTCATTATTTATCGCTATAGTATTCTTGAACCTATGGCCCCGTTCCACATATGCCGTTCTCAGTTACATACGTGTATACCCGTATAACATATACCGGGGAGTATTCGTGGAAACGCCTCATAGGACGCCTGCATACAGGCAACTCCAACATCAAGCGATTAGGTTCTGTACCCACGGTTTCCACGTAGTCAATGGGCACCCAATATGCGAAATAAAACCCAATCGCTTGACTTTTAAGTTGCCTGTAGACCGGCGTTTTCACTTGCCTATATGGAGCGTTTCCACGAATACTCCAGCATACGTATGTATGTACACATACCTGTATATTCGTTTCAGAGGTCCACTTCCTTTGGGCCCAGCATCAAGTTCATCACAGTAGCGAAGAGTTCAACCTGGTCGTCGGACTGAGACAATCCGTATTTCAACATTGGTTCACTTTTGTAAGTTCTAGGTATACATACATTCGAATGATGTTATAGGTATACACCTGGCCTATATTCGCGACGGTTGAACGGCCGCGAAACCCGCGTCTGTAGTGTACCTACCAGCGAATAAAAATGATAGGGGTAGTATCCGGTTGGAATTAAAAACAGATTTGCGGACGGATAGGAGGCCCTGTTTGTCATACCTTACTTTCAATGCATGTATACCAGATAGTAGACACCTATATACATTCACTGTCTTACTTTCATCTTTACCGATTTTTCACATGGTATACAATATACACACATGTACAGGTAGAAAATACATGTAGCTGTTGGAAAATTGTAATTTATTTTTTAATTAGGATTTTCTGCTTTATTGTGGATATAATAAAAAAAAAATGTAATTCTAAACAATTGATGTCATAGAAAAAAAAAAACTTGGGATAAAAGTTTTGCTTGAAATTTAATGCTTAATTTTTGAAAAATTTTGTTTAGTTATTTGGAGGGGTTTTAGGAAGGTAGCGGGTCTATTAAAATTCCAAAAAGACCAAAATAAGGACCACCCTACTAAGATACTATATACTTACTATAATATGCACGGTACATGATCGTTATCCTGATACCCTCGTGTAATAGTTCACCTCCCCCGTTTTATTTTTTACAGATGTTTTATTTGCCCCTGGCACTATTTCTACCACCGTCACATTTTGTTGCTCATCACCAGTTTAATTTGATCTATCAGTTGTGGATTCACACCACCGTTGTTAAGGATTTAGGAATACTTGAGTTTATTCTCAACACACCGAAGCACCATCGCGTGCATCATGGTTCGTAATTGTTCGTAATTGTTCGTTATTGATCGTCGATTATTTTGCTACGCTATCCCATCCCGTGATGATCAGGTGAAACCGAATGGTCCATCCGCCCAGACGTCAAATATTTCGTATTTTTATGGGGATAGCCATTCGTTAATAATAATTGATACATAAAATACCACTATACTTTACCTGCAATCAATCACAATTTTTAGATTTTTTGTTTGCTTTCGTGAGGCTTGGAAAAAAATGAAATGAAATTGTACAAAA
The DNA here is from genome assembly GCA_963992785.1 of Tenthredo livida. Taxonomy (NCBI): domain Eukaryota; kingdom Metazoa; phylum Arthropoda; class Insecta; order Hymenoptera; family Tenthredinidae; genus Tenthredo; species Tenthredo livida. The sequence goes on from OZ023064.1 coordinate 61,885,554, forward strand.
ACCCTATACGCTATTCAAAGGGAAAACAGTTCGTGGTTACCGGCACGTCTTCTTCTTGAGATGGAACGTCGCAATTTCGGGCACTTTTTTTTTTTTTATTTATTTTAAACTAAATGAAGGGGCGTCGTGATCAAAATTGCTCCACATGGGTATTCCGCACAACCCTAATACATACCCATAATAATATACGCACGCAGAAAAAGGATTTTTTGAACCAATCAAATAGATTTTGTTGGAATGATTAGTTGGGTCAAGTATTTCTAATTTGCTTGAAATAAATATCGTCCAACTTGGAGCTATCGATTGCTTCCCCTAACACACTATTACTTTTTTTTGCATTTAAGACTATTTTGTTGATATGAAAAACAGTTGCTTCCCCATAACGTTGCAGGGTGTAACTTGTACTGCTTGGACAAGAATTACGGCGGTGTTTTGATCCTGTGGGACAGACTCTTCGGCACTTTTATGGAAGAAAAGTCGGAGGAGAAAATCATCTATGGGCTGGTGTCCAGTCCAAGATCTTTCAATCCTTTATATTTGCAGGTAACGGAACTTTGATACCTTTTCTGCTTTCGTCAATCATCACCGTGTGATTATGGGACATACACAGCTTGATTTCGTCCGCGTGTGTAATTATTATTATTATTTTTTTTTTCTCGTGAATCACTTCAGACGTTTTATACGACAGCCTTGATCGGAAAATGCCGCGAGATGAGGGGACTTGCGGACAAATTGGCCGTTTTCTGGAAAGGGCCGAGTTGGTTCCCCGGCGTACCGCGACTTGGCCTCGATGAGTTTAAGATCAATGCAAGTATTTCCCCTCATTATTATTATTATTATTATTATTATTATTATTATTATTATTATTATTATTATTATTATTATTATTATTATTATTATTATTATTATTATTATTATTATTATTATTATTATTATTATTATTATTATTATTATTATTATTATTATTATTATTATTATTATTATTATTATTATTATTATTATTATTATTAAATGAAAATTAACAAATATGAGAACAAGCCCGCTCGTATTTACAATGATGATGATTAATGCGATTTTCAGGTAACTTCTAGGCTCATCTATGACGTTCAAATACCAGCGTGGAAAAACCTTTACATCGCTCTACAATTCTGTATAGTTTTCTATACGCATTGGCAGCTGTGCACCAACGAGAAGGTAATCATATAGGTATATTTATATAATGGTATACACCGTGGCGTATCATTATTTTATAGCACCTCATATAGTAATTCTCCTCGGTGGGTTTGATACTAGTATAAATATTATGCGTACTAATATTGTTATCATCTGCGTATTGTACAATGAATTGAAAATTGCCTCAAGTTCTTATCAATCCGTCCGATATAATTATATATATATATATACATATATATATACACGCCATCACTCACTCCTCCTGCGTCTTCTCGCGTTTATACGCACACAATAACGCGAAAGGCAATTAGATATTGTATAAAAGAATATAATGGACCCCGAGGTTGAATGTCAGTGGCGTGATGGTTCAATTTTTCAACCTACTAGTCTGAATGTTGAATGCGAATACAAAAAATGTCCATAATATTTTCAGAATATAAACTTTGCCACGAGCGGCGCGGTGATAACGAATAACGTGTTTGCGCTGACAGCTATCGGTATGCTGTTTGATAATAGCAAATACGCCGCCGTCGTTGAACTCGCTAGATGCGTATTATTTCTCAATGTCATGAGAATTGGAGACGATGACACCTTTGCGGTGCCAGATATGATCATTTCTTACTCTCATGTCGCCTCGTGCTGCCTCTGGGTCGTCTACATATTGCGGGAATTCAAATATTTCCTGCTTTCCTAGGGGCACCCTATATGTACTATAATTTATATTGTATACCACCGTTGTTATCCATATTGTATATATGTACGCGTGTATTACGATGGTATCTATTATTGTTATTATTGATATTTATGAACCATGTAAAATATACATATATTATATATACTCGTGCAATTGCAACAATTATATGTGGAAGATGAAGTAAGTGAAGATACTATATGCAGTACATACTATATGCAGTTATTGTCAGAAGAGGGATACATAAATAGGTATGACGAGGTATTCTTCTGCGTTTTATCAGCGTTTGATATTACGATTAAAATGTTTATAAAACATGGCATAATTTTAATACAACACTATTAATATAATACAAGTCGCAGAATATATAATGTAAATACGATTTTCAAATATAAATTTACAAATGCAACGAAAGATATACATATGAACGAATAATTATAATGCCAATTTATATAGTATACTTGTGTATACGTATAGGTGTATGTATGCAATAGTTACCCACGGTACAGGTGCAACTACATGCATACACATATAGGTATACATATAATGGTATAAGTATGTATATTGCTTGAAATAATTATACATCAATGATGGTGATGATGATGATGATGATGATGATGATGATAATAATAATTGTAATAATTTAGCAATAATATAAATTAATAGTATGAAATATTCTAGTAGGTATACACCTATACCTATACCCATACAATATAATATAATATAATATAATGTAATTATAGATTAATAGATGTAATATCAAAACACGTAAGCCCTTGCCAACGGTACCGGACCTTTTTTTATTCTTTTCATTTTGCGCAGCATTGTTATTTTCCACCGTTTATATACCTATATAATATACTGTGTTTGCATTTGGATGTGTCTGCGTGCGTGCGTGAGTGCGTATGTGTATGCATGTATACGTATGTATGTATGAATGTCTGTATGTATGTATGCATGCATGTGTGCGCGTCTTTTTCTGTGTACACGACATAAGCATAGTTATACATATTTAACGTAATATAAATATTGTACTTGAATAATATCGCGATAAAAATGAAAGCAAAATAATTCATTAACTCTTCGATTTTTATGCGTACTCGCGAACCGCGATTTTTGCCTCCGTCTTATTTCCAACAGTTGTTTTTAACGCAACGATGAATTCTGACACGTTGGTATTTCCATTCAATTCACTGCCTAGAAAAAATCATCCCATTCAAAATCACATAGTACAATGTAGAGTTTAAATTTCGGTAAAACTGTTATCAAATAGGTGATAATTCATAAATATTATGGAATTCGATCGATATATGGATTCGGCCGATAGGTATAATTAATATGTAATAGTACTAGACTGTGTTGAGGTAACAACGATTTTTAGAATTACAAAATCATATTTTCGATGCAAATTTTATTCCCTTCACCGTTTTGCCCCATATGAAACGGTAGAATTTCGATTCTTCTCACTTCATTCCAACCCGAAAGAACTCAGCTTGCGAGTGATTCACCCTGTGGGTGATGTACCATACGCGAAAGTACGATGCAACTACTTGTAAAAAAAAACTTTCCCGTGTTATTTAGATGGGAATTCGAAAAAACCATTGAGACAACCCTTAATATCGGTCAACAGGCCTCGGGCTGCACCATTCATCTACTCTGACTATATCCTCCAGATTTCGGGGCACGCCGAGAGTGAACAAAAAAATCGTCGTTACCTCAGCACAGTCTAATGTAATACAGTTATTGACGCCCCCCCCCCCCCCCCCCCCCATACACCACTATCTACTAGACGTTTGCTCGATTGTGGGGATATTTAGAATCGGTTCGGTAATGTCCCGTATCCACAATATTGCATGCATCAAGTATAATAATTGATCGATCATAGCCGAGCTCTTGTTTCACCACTATAATGCGCCAGAATAGGCAATAGCTATAGCTACACTATATTTAGGTAGTCATTTCGGCCAATAAAACTGTGTCACCGTTTACCCGACATCTACCCACGCATGTGACTTGTAAATTCGATCAACCCGCATACATACCTATATCTGTGAACATCTATACTGTGGTCATCCTTTACGTCCCGTTGTTCGACGAGGTGTTCTTTAAGCTAATATTCGTGAGGCCCGCTGCTTCGTTGGTAGAAATTCGTCTGATTGACGAATTATCGGTGTCGCTTCTCTCAGTGTAATTGTGGTTGCTGCAGCTCTCGTCGTAACTCTTCTCCGGTATGATGTTGTTCTCTTGCTGCTCCGAGAACGGTATCTCCAACGAGTCGGAGGATAATCGCCTGCAGGAATTGTCAAATTGATCGAGGGTGTCCGCCCGTGGTTCCCTCGAGTCTCGCGCGTTGTTCAGAGAATCCGAGCTCAGAGACGGTAGGTCCAAAGTTGTTTTCATCTCTAGCGAATCGGAACTCCTGCAGAGGGGGTCACACCTCTTCTCCACATCCGGTTCATCTAGTTCCAACGAGTCCGTACTAGTTTCCATGATGTTTCGGTCTTTGGCCCGTATTGGCATCACATTGGGGTAGACCTCGCTACCCGCGGCGGTACCGGCTGTCGCCTCTGTCCCTCTACCTTGACCCTGTCCTTGTCCCGGACCGCCACCACCACTCGATCCCTTGCAATCAGCTTCTGTAATTTCAATTTGGGAAATATCGTCCGCCGTGTCGTCCTGACGGTCGAACTTCTCCACGTTCGATTGAGCGATACGTATGATCTCGTCGATCTCTCTTATACGTTTCTCATAATCGTCGGAGCCTGAAGTACTGGGATTGAACGATGCTGGGGCGCTTGCCTCGGCCTTCGCTCGGGCCAGGCTCTCAAGTTTATAACGATTTTCGGGACTCTCGTGGTCGAGGAGGTCCTCTTCCTCTCTGGCGCGTAGTTCGATCATGTGGGCCTCACGGCAGGCGGTCTCCAAGCCTTCGAAATCTTTCAACGAGGACAACGAGACGTCGTCTCCGTGACCCGACCGACTAACCAGATATCGTTTCGGTAAGCTACCGTTGTTTATGGAATCCTGGGAGCCGCAAAGGGCCTTTTTAGCATTTTCCATCGCCATGGCCGTTTCCAGATTCTCGAACTCCTGCAGGGAGCTCAGGGACAAATTGTCGTGCTCGGACGGCTTGGTAAAGTATTTCCTTCCGGCTAGTACGTCGTATTCGGGCGTACTACCCAAACTTCCCCGTGCACTGCCAATGCTACCTACGGATTCCTTGTGGCTACCCAAACTCCCGAAACGGCTGCTGCTGGCTTCAAAGTCTGTTATCTCCTCCTCTTTTATGTCCTCGAGCGGACCACGGTCGTAGTCGATCTCGTAACCGCGGGCATCCGTCTGAAACTGCATCTCTACCCATTTCTTGCCACCCTCGTACTGTTCATCGTCCGAATATGACTGGGAGTACAATTGCTCTTCGTTTGATACTTGGGGCGGGCTTTCCTCCGACTCAAAGTCGAATAGTTCGTTGTTTCTCGACGACTGGCTCGTTGACTGCGCCCTAACGTCATCCTTGTTATCGGCAATCAAGTTCTCTACCTCTCTGTCATAATTTTTCACGCTAGCGCACACTATGTTGCTGCTGCTTATGTGAATACTCTTCCCTTCCGAGTCGAATTCTTCCGCCTCCCTGCCAACCTCTTCGATAACGACGAAATCATCTATGATATCCGGTCTGTCGACCAATTCGAAGGAATCGCTGTCAGGGGAACGTCGATCCTGCTTCTCCTTGTTGTCCACAACCGTTTCCAAGGACATTCCGGACGTTGACGAAGTAGACATGCTAGTTTGTTGGATCAACGCCAAGTCCGGACGTTGCGCGGATTCCGCAAGCTCGTCACCCCCATCAACGACCGAGATCCGTTCCTTTAGCTCCACTTCTGCCTCCGCTTCCTTCTCAATCTCGATCTCAATCTCCATGTCCACGTTCTTCTTCGATCCCGCGACACCAACGTAGGGGCTACTGTCTGCGTTTGCCCGGACCTCTTCGACATCCAAGATCGATTCCTCCACCTGGCTAATTCCCCCATCGTTAACCGCGCTCTGATCCCTCGACGTGACCTGGGTGCACACGCTTTGAACCCCGCCCTCGTCGACGCGGGAGGTCGTCAGATCCACGGATCGGAGGTGGCTGGGCGCAGGCAAATTGTCCCCATCTACCAATGTTGTCGATGTGGCGTTATCAATGAATTTGTTTCCTTGTCTATTTTCGTATGTAACAGCAGCCTCCTGTCCCACGTCAACGATCTCGGCGTTCTTGCATGGGTCCTGCAGCTCGTCGTCAGCAGCACTCTCTGCAGTATCTACGTCTCTACAGGACTCGTCGTTTTGTTGAAATATCATTTCGGAGGATCTCTTCATACGACAAGGTAATGCGGCGTTGAGATTTGATTCGATCATGTCGGTGTTATCTTCTTCTGGTAGTTGCGGCGGTGGAACATTATCGCTGTCCGGTGAATATGAAATTCTCGAGACGCCCGGCGCGTCGGCAGAGCTCATATCCTCCTCAAGGACGTGGTCCACGTTCTCGTCCAAATTGTCTCTTTCAACTTCGCCCTCCGAGGGTACCAACGTTTCCGAAAGCTCGCTGGAACTTTCAATACTCGCCAAGTGCCCCGAACTCTCGGAATTGAGTGACTTTATGGATTCTCTGGAGCTCAACGAACTGATCGCCGTGTGATAATCCTGTGAGGTGGGTCTTGAAGCTGATGAATTTTCCATCGACATGAGAGCTGTCTCGTATTCCGACGCGGTACCCGAGGGCAAACCGGACTGCATTGCCTCGATATCCGACGAGCTTGGTCTGCTGCCGCTTCCTATCTCATAGTCGCAGGGCTGGTAGTTACTCTCGCCGGAACTAGAACCGAGGTCAGTCTCACTATCAGATTTTATCTTCTTCGCAGCTCTCGCTGGCTTGTGCCTTCTTCTCGGGGCTGGCTGAGGAGGGCACATCAGGAAGCCATCATCCTTAGCCTCGGCCTCGGAACTAGATCTGCTGGCGGGGACGGGGACATGCTCACCTACATCTGGATCGGTACCAGTATCACCTACATCGGTGGATAACGCTCCGCGAGCCTTGGGTACGGCAATGGTCTCGCGTTCCAATGTTACGGTCTCTTTTGTGGTTTTCCTCGATTCCAATTCCAAATCCAAATCCAAATCCAAATCCAAATCCAATTCAAATCTCATCTCCACGCCCGCCCTACCATTCTTGTCCTCGATTCCTCCGATTCCACCTCCTTCGAAACCGAGATTCTCGTCATTCTCTAGCTTGGAATCGTCGCGGGTAATTCTAGGTTTTGCGACCGGCGAGGCCGTCTCAATGTTCGCTCCAACATCGTGTTTCTTCACCTGTTCGTCTGCGGGCACCGCTTTGTACAGGAAAGGTAATTCGTTCGGTATAGATTCGGGCTGTAGCTTAAATTGAAACTCCGAAGGAGAATCTTTTATCTGGAAAACAGTTTCGCAATTTTCACTCAACTCCTCAATCAAATCCTGCTTCGCTGCCTCCAAGGATTCCTTGACCTCGGCTATTTCTTTTTTCACCACCTGATCTAGAACCGTGATGGCGTAACTTGCGCTTAGGTCGAGGCTCGTTCCGTCCGTCTCTTTCTTCAGCTTCGCGCCGGTGCTGGAGCCAACACCCGCATCACGATGGCCCCTTGCACGGTCGGTCCTCCGATGACGTTCGGACATTGCGTCATCCTCCTTGGTACCCGCACTGTTTCCGGAAACGTCACGTATCGTGCCTGGTCCTCCGTTGTCGGAGGAACGGCTGTGCTTCACAGATTTGATCTTTCTTTCGGTAGCACTTGGTGGCTTATCCTCCGGTCCAGCCTCTTCCATTATTTCCACGATATCCTTAGCTTCGTGGATTTTCCTCTCCTTGAACAGCTCGGCGACAGTATTTTCAACTCTCTCATCTCCAGCCTCTCTTGCAGCCTGGAACTCCTTACTATCTCTTTTCTCGTCCAACTTTATTGGGGGGCACTCTTTTTCCTCGAAGTGATCCTTTCCAGTTGCATATGGGCCCGCCGTTACAGTGCTAATATACTCCGATTTCCTCGATTTCTCCGCGACAGGTTCCTTTGTACTGGAATCAAGCGCGTCAATTTTCACCGAATCAGCTGGGATCTCTCTCTCAGTCCACAAATCACTCCCAGACGTTTCCAAGACAAAATTATCCGTCGGGGTTTTGGCATCGAATTCCTTTTGCAAAGTATCCATCAGCTCTTGACAGCTGATATCCAAATTATTTTCAACGAGCTCACTCTCCAATTGTTTATCGCTCACGGGGATAACGGTGAACTTCGTCTTGGGCAGTTCCTTTGGGGCTGTTCTTGTGACGGTGTCACTGCTCGTGTTCACATCTGTTTGCAGTGAATCGCGGCTATCGTCAACTTGCCGAGCGGGTGCTGTCTCTTCATCTTTCATTGCTTCCTCCATGCTCAATTGTTTAACAACCGACTCGTACTCTTCCAGCTCCTGACTGAAAACCTGAGACGGCTGCAGCGGCTCCGATATTTCAATTTTTTCATCTCCAATCATCCAGTTCACAGGTTTTATGTCGAGACTCTGTATTCTTATTTTCGGCGATACCAACGGTGGACTATCGGGTTCGGAGCTGTCGATCTTGCGCTGAAGTACCATATCATAATCGTTTCTCACCTGCTCGTTAAGAATCGAATCGTCTATGGAATCCGTCCGCTCGGAGACTGTACTCGGGCTGATAGTTATATCCCGTTCCGGATAAAGTTTAACAGACGAAATGCTTATCCCTCCGGCCTCGTGACTCGTCACTGTACGCTGACTTGTTACGGATCGTTGATGGCCAGTTTCATTCTCTATATTCCCGCCTATTGATTCTTCCATCACGTGTAATTCTTCTTCTGTATGTCCGGGTTGAATGATCTCCAGCACCCTGGCACCTGAGGTCCTCGAAGAAGCAACGTCTCGCGCTGCTAGTTCGTCGAACGATTCTTTGCGTGAAAAGACTGCAGTCTTTGAACCTTCTTGGTCGACTATCGGTCCTGACGGCTGCTGCTGCTCTTTTCCCTCCAGCTGATCCGCGGTCATGACTACTTTACGCGTGCCACCCAGCTCATTCGAATCGACCTCCATCGAGTCCTCCATCTCGGTATGATCCGACGCGGTGCTAGGGCTGATCGTCATGTCGCGCTCGTGAAGCAGCCTTGCGCTGGAAGTTTCGAAAGGTAGGCTTCCGTCTCTATCGCGGGATCGTAGTGACGACTCCTCATCTTTCGTGAGATCCTCGGTTATGCTGAAGCTGTCCTGTTTTGATTCCTTGTCAAATTTACGACCCTCGATGGCCTCGATCAATCGCGTTTGAGACAAGTTCTCCAGATGGACTTCGTCCAGCTCCTCGGGTTTCATCCCCCACGCAGCAGCATCATGAATCAGAGTACTCTCCATATCAATCGACCTATTTTCTATTTCAGTTTCTATCGAGCGTATTATCGTTTCCGCTATATTACGAGCCTCGGACTCCTTAGTTGATTTATCTTCGTTCTCCCCGACGGATATTGCTTCGGTCACCGTCACCTCTTCCATTCCGTGGTCGTGCGGCTTAGCTAGCGTCTCGTCAACCCCCAAGTCCGTTTCAATCATTTCAAGCTCTCTCACCAGCACGCTCCCCGTTTCTTTGTCGCAGCTTGGAGCGACTTCTTCTTTCGTACGAGAGCCCTCCGGGGCGGAGGTTGCTGCAGTAGGTTCCGGTCGATGTTCTTCTACTGTCTCCGGCAAATCCGCACGAATTTCTACACTCGCGGTAACTACGGCTCCCTCAAGGCTGCTAGCCTTTGTCTCGTTCGTAATTAGACTGTATTCATTCTCAAGTGATTTGAACGTATCCCTTTCCTTAATGTCAAGTATCGTCTCGGTCGCCGATCCTTCGGCCACGAAGACTTTACAGTCGTCTATTAGTTTGACAGACGTTTCCCTGTCCGATTTTATTTCCAAGTCTTTCCTGTTGCGTTCCGTTTCTTCCAACCTTTGTGTCGGGGATTCTTGCACCAACGTTGATTCCATTCTTTCGCTCTCCTTTTCCTCCGAATGTTCCCTTTCCGCAACCGCGACGAGTATTTTCCCCGCGGCTGTAGTAATCTCCGAAGATACGACCTCCTTTTCCTCTTTTCTTGCTGATACACGACGATCTATGGTTGACTTTGTCGTAGCGAATCCCGCATCGTTGGATCCAGATAGTTTTTCGAACAAACCAAACGCTTCGGCCCGGTCGACTCCAAAGCTATCATCGCCGAGCTTTTTAGAACTGGCCGTGGTGCCCGTCTTCGATGTCTCCTCTCTGGACTCGTGGATGGAGAGACATGTCTTCTTCTCCGTTCTTAGCGACTCGCTGACTTCGCGAGACTCTTTACCCGAGTCCAAAATATCTCTTGTCAATCCCCGTCCGGATCGGGGTAAAGTCTTCTCATCAATATTTGCTCCCGGTGCGAATGACGCGAAACTCTCCTTCAGCTCTTCTACAATCTGGGCACGAGTTTGAAACCCGGCCTCGTCTCTGTGCCCGACACTATCTTCCTTATCTGGCTTCAAAGCCTCCGTGATACGTTTCGGAATACGTGATTCAGATTCCTTGCCCTTAGATTTTACCTCAGTAACATCCCCAGAAGTCCCCTTCGCACCTTCCTCGACCCTAGGCTGGTGCGCTGTGGGAATCTTCGGATCAATCGTTACAGGAATTTTACTTGCCGTGACATTAACTTTCGGCGTCATTGTTCGCAGCTCCTTTTCAACCTTTGCTGTTCCAACGTGCTTTGGAATGCGCGATTCGAATTCTCTCGCTGTTGCGCTAACTTTCACTCGATTCGTTTGCTCACCAAGCAATGACGGTCCTGTTCCACTCGCAATTTCGCTATCTAAAAATGAGCGGCATGCATCTATTTCAAATTGAGATGTTGACCTTATCGTTTGTTCAGTTTTATATTTTAGTAACGAGTCGGTAGCGGAATCCGTTTCAAGTTCTCTACCAACGGGTCGTGATTCATTGTCTTCCGTGTTCAATTCATCGTTTATATCGTCTCCCGCAAGTACATCAATCTCTTTACCTCGTTGATCGTCGGTCAATGATTGACTTTCCCGTAAAATTTTAAGCTGTTCCGCCGCGCTCTGGATCAATTTCCCATCCTTATTCGCCGGCCGCTCCATTTTTGTATCTGAACCGGCTCGCAACTCGAACTCATCTTCGACGTGCTTCAGATTTTCATCGGCTGAAGTAGTCGCTATCTCCCCGAGTAGTACATTACATTTCAACGTTGTTGAACTTTGACTCGGGACACGTGGTGCGATATCAAGGTTATCATCTGTGAGTACTTCTTCCGCGACGAGATCAGACCCATCGACCCTCTCGCGTAACGCGGCCTTGACCGTGGCTGTGGCTGTGGTTGTGGCAGTCGTGGTTCTCGTGTCCAATTTCTCGCTAGGTTGAACCGTTCTTGTGGGATCTACCTTGTTCTCTTGCACATGGGCCGACGCTTGTTTCCTCTCTTCTTGGAGCATATCCTTGCAGATCTCAATTACTGACATAGAGGAGGAAGCGGTGACACGCGGTGAGCAAGTATCTTCGGGTATAGTTGACGATAATTGCTCCGCAACATCTTTGCTGGCAGATTTTTCTTCTACTCGTCCTTCAGGCACGTCACGACTCAATTTCGAATCGACGCCCATTTCGCTCGTCTCTGGAAGTTCATCAGATCGCATTCTTTGATCCTTCGTCCCCGTACTCGCTGTGCCCGATTTTGATTCAGCTTGTCCCGTGTTCAACACGCCGTGTAGAGCCTCCACCTTCGATTTATTGTATCCTCCAGCCTCATAGTATTCGGTAGGGCTGACTGCGTTTGAAGCAGCCTCTGTAACGTTATCGGTTTCGTTCGACATCTCAACGACAAGTTTGTCATATTTCTGGCTCCCCGTCGTTACCTTACCAATAGTCTTCTCTCTTCCTTTCCCCCTTTCCATTTTCCCCGGATCGGAGTCGCTCGGGATCTTTGCATTCGTACTGGTCTTCGCGGGAGTCATCAATTCCTTCTGGATCTGTTCCTCGAAGTAATGAGCTTTCTCAGCTACCGTACATTCGGAAATGTCCGGTATATTGATATCGCCCGCGGTGTCGATTTTCTTCTCATCCGTATCCTCCTCCTCCTCCTCCTCGTCGGCGAGCCTGTCGTCTCTCTGATGACCCTCAACCTCCTCCTCCTCATCTTGTTCCGAAGCCGGGCTGCTCTTCGTACATTCGCCATCAGTGTCGTTGGCCGTCGATTGGCAGGAAGTTTGGGAAATTTCCGACTCATATTGGTCCATGCTGTTTATGTCCCTTTTCTTGCCAATTTCCTCCCAGAATTTTCGTTTCTCCGAGTAGGTTTGTTTCTCAACAACATCGGGCGAGTCATCGTCGACGTTTCTTTTGCAGGCATCTATTTTATTAGGATAACTAGCATCTACGGTTTCTAGGGGGCAAGCCGCTTTTTGAGCAAGGGATTCGTGGATAATAGCGGCATCTAGAACAACCAAGAATTATCCTGATATTATTATTATTATTATTTTTTTTTATTGTAGCAACGCATACACGGTTACACAGTTTATACGTATAATACATATAATTTTTGACCATCCCTCGGACGAACATTAACAGTTAAATACAACAATGAAATTCAACACGTTTATAAATATACTATTGTATATAGATATTTGTTTCGAACGTGCACAACGAATCGAATGATTCTGGAATGCCAGTTGTCCAGGTTGACAAAATAACCACCCAGTTTTGTTCCGAACATCGAAAATACGAGAGAATGTTTCAAATGATAGTTTGATCGTCTCGAACGTGGCAGATAACGCGCTAGGTGGATTCCCCCCCCCCCCCCCTGGTCATGCGTCGTTCTTGTTACTGTTCTTCGAAGCTAGTAGTTCGAGGTGAATAGAAGAGTAATTCAAAGATTGATAGTCGAGTACCAATTGCGTCACTCGTCACTCGAAAGCCTTTCAATGTAGATTTCCTAGCGCGCACGTGTTCTATTCAAATTAGATACTACTATACTAGTTTCAGAGACTGGGGGTTCTTCTCTTGCGATATCATTACAGGGACCGCGACGGATGACAAAAATAGGAATAAAATTGTCGAATTTCGGTTTATCTGACTTATAGAGCTTCAGTCCTGTTGTCCCAATGATGCGCAACTGAGAGATCTTACTGAGAAATGTATGTTTGAGATGTTTCGGTAAGTTGATGCGATGGCGTACATGATTCCTAGTACGTTCGTTATTTGAGTGAAGTTGAGATCGTACCGACTATAATTTATTGATAAGGTATACATAATGTAGTCGCGTCACGTAATAATTAGGGTATATCATAGCCTTTCCCGATGAGTTGAAATCTTATCCTATCCGCGCTAGTCCGGCATCGCATGTATCGCTAGTTGTCAATGTCCTCGACGTCTGTGAGCCCATCAGCGGAACCATCGTCCGCCGTTGGATCACTGACGCTCAACAGCTGATGCATAGTCTCGTCGATCTTGTTCAAGTTTTTAACAACTATCTGCGATGTCCCGGCAACATCTAGATCCTGGAATATTTCATCAAATTCGCGACCCGCGCCGTCAGCGGGGTTCTCCTCGTCGGAAGCATCCATGTCCTCGCTGTCCGTGCTCGCGGGCGCGATAGAAGATAGAAAATCCGTGTCTCCTGCGGGGGTGACGCAATCAATGGGACCCACCGCCCCCTCGTCGAACGACAATTGATTCCTCACCTCGATAGAAAATGGGCCGTTTCCCTCCTTGGTCGTTATCGTTTCGCCGTTAAAGTCGGCGAATAAGTCGGTTCTCATTGGTACGTAAATCGGCTTACCGGACCCAACGTCGTCCCCGTCGTCCTCGTCGTTTGAGAAATCTTCGCAGTCAGTTTCACGGAGGTTACTAGCATCATTCGTTATCATCAATGAAGCCTTCCTTACTACCGGTGTACCGTCCGGACTGTCCGGCAACTCTTCGGGATCACTGCTATATACTTCATCGCAGTCGGTCAGGTTCTCAGCGAAACTCTGCCTTCGGCTATGGTTCGGGGTCGAGCGTGATTCAAATTTATCAATATCGACGGCCGCGCCGTTCGCGCCTCCGGGTCCATCGATCTCATCAGTCGTAACGGAGATCGTTGGGTTTGGCATCTCGCTACGCTTGCCCAACACCTCGTTTATCGTTGGTATGACATTGTCGGCACGCGGATTTATCAGTACCAACTCACCCTCGGAGTCTGTGTCGGAGAAGTGGAGCGACGCATTGTTTGTCAGGGCGTTCAAACGCCTGCGAGTTGATCGCGACTTTCGTTTTGGTTTTGCCGCAGTGCCTGCAGCCGACTTGCTGGCCTTAGGTTTCGACGGCGGTAGATACAATTGACCTGCGCCGGAAATTTCATCGCTCAACGGATCCGATCCAATCGCACAGCTTACGTTCTTCAAATTCAGCAAATTACAAGCAGGATCTCCCGCGTCCCCGTCAACGTTTAATTCGCACGCGTCGTCCCCTTCGCGAGCCGGGGTCACGTCCGCGCAGTTCTCCATCTTTATGTATACCTATCTGTATAGACGTGTCTGTACGTGAACGTATCTGTATAGGACACCGTACCAAGTCTTATCCTCGGGTCGCGGATCGCGCGTGAGAGCTTTCAAAGACTTTTTCGAAGCTTATTGGAGCGGTAAATGATGGGCGAGGGGCCAGCTTTGCGACCTATCGAAGCTCGATGAAACTACGCACAATATATCTTATAGATATAATACATCTATACGAGTAGGTGTGTCTACAGGAATGAGAGATCTGAACTCTGTGCGGGATATTAGGCACCAAAATATGCGTTCAAAAAACTGATATCAATATTCCTCGGTGTATTATAATGTTCGTGGCTAGATTTCACCGCGAGACACGCGTCAATACGTGCTTGGACGACGGTTTTCTTCCAACTAAAAGTCACTTTGTGGCGCTATCCAAATCTAGTTTCATTCTATTAAGTTATAATTAAATTGTCGAAGCCATATTTCATTCCGAGGGCATAATTCAATTATGTCTCGTTCCCAGGCGAAACGCGTGTATATACAGGGTGTTCCATTTAAGTCGATACAGCTGAAAATCTTGAAAACAACGTATTTTATATATGTGCTATCGTACTTTTTATTCGGTGGAGGTTTACAAGGCCATTCGGAGGACAACATTGTTTTTTTTCAATGGCAAGGTATACTTTTTTTCTTCACAGATTCGCATTTTACACAAAAAAATACCAAAACTTTTGTCCAAAGTTTTTTTTCCAATGATCTCAATTTTTTCTAAATTGAAAAATAAATTTATTTCAACGGATGCTCAAAATTATATGCCCGTTCATTACATTCTTCAAAATGTTTCGAAAAAACTGAAAAAAAATGTGAGAAAATTGATGTTGGAGAAAAAATAAATTTGGGATAAAAGGTTTGTATTTTCTTGTGTAGAATGCGAATCTGTGAAAAAAAAAAGTGTACGTTCCCATTGAAAAAACCAATGTTGACCTTGGAATGATGTTGTAAACCTCCACCGAATGAAACGTACGATAGCGCGCAGTGTTTTGCCGCCTTCGAACTATGAAACTTTTATTCGAAACATCTTTCTCTAAAATACGTTCTTGTCAAGATACTATTCAGCTGTATCGACTTAAATGGACCACCCCGTATATACATATAGATATATAATATATATTATACCTATATGCATATACGCTATGAATATTCTGGGGGATACAAGTACACCTATAATGCGTGTCACGAAGGTATGTGTAGCGTGTGACTGGAGTATGTGTAATATACACACTATATATATTGATATATACATAGTATACGTTCTATAGGTATAATGAGTATAGCCGGACTTATATATAGGCCATGGAATTCTATTGATTGCAAAAATAAAGTAATTACCCCAGCTAGGTGATTACTTATTCTCAGATGTTGTACGTGAATCGCGGGATTTGCAAGCGAGTACAAGAACCTATTTGCGAAAGCATATTAATATACACGCATATAGCTACAGTGTGCTGGAATACGTTTCACATATAGTCATCTGCATCTTCGGCTCATTCTCTCATTATCAGCTATACACATATACGTGTGTACAATTATTATGTCCGCGGATAAGAAAATCGAGGATCCGTTTCTCGAACGCGTCGACATATGGCATAAGTATATGTATACCTAATTACAATTGAACTGGAATAGCCAATAAAAATCATTATCAAGGTACATCTGTACATAAAAATTATATGCCCAAAATCCCGATACTAATTATCCATGCGTTTACATATAGTGTTGCGTGGTCCTCCATTAAGGGATCAATTTCTTACCCCCTCGCATATACCTATACAGGCCTCGGAACGACTCTAAACCGTGAAAAAAGTCGCATAAGTCGAAAATAAAAATAATAAAAAAATCGCAAGAAATCCTGGAAGAAATCGCATAATACAGTGTTGATTAAACATGCAGCCAAATAAATATTATAGACTCAATAGACATTCATCGTAACCTTTTACATGATTATGGGTAATATTTCGTAATAAATTTTATATTTGTTGTACGTTTTTACTTTATAATATATTTTATAATCTTTGTTCTATCATAATATATTTTTATGTAAATGGATACATTTTTTCAAACAGGACTCAAGAAGAATAAATTGGCACGACAATAAAGACAAGAAAATCGAGAAAAGTGTTGAAAACCGAGACCAAAATATCGGCAAGTCTTATTTTTCTTGGATAAAGTAAAAAAAAAGTCGAAAAAGTCGTACAATCCGAGACCTGCCTATACTGTAAGCCTGCCTATACCTTTCGCTTGGCTATATTGTGTATAGGTAATACCAGTGCCGGATCTAGGATATTTTTCAGGGGGGGGCAAGACCTACGGCTGCCGCCCTTTGCCACCCTTTACCACTAACTTGCGATATAATTGTCAACTCAATGTTCTTTCTTTCTGCCGCCCCCTGGATCCGGCACTGGGTAACACATGTGTCATAACATACAAATACGTGTATTTTGTATGGATAAATATGTGTATAACTAGTGGTACATGGGAATCCGGTTATAACGAGTGCAGTTGGGATGATATAATATGTATATAATTCAATCGCGTTAAGGGCTACTGAAAACGTATGCTTATGTACATTCATCAATATTTATTGCTTATATGGAATCGCTGTATATAAGCTGTAATCAGATTTTGGTGAGAGACTCTTTCTTCAGTGCATACCCATGTGTATCTACATATACCTATATATGGCTATACAGGGAAAATTCCCAACGTCTGATGAACACTCGGAGCACCGTTGAGGTGGCCACCAGTAAAAATTGTCAATTGTTATATTGGTTTCGGGCTTTCTTATTCGTTGAAATTGGGAAACAATTGCCGGCGTTGGACTCTTGGGGACCTCAACACTACTCCAAGTGTTCGGACGTTAGGAATTCACCTTGTATAGCCCAAGTGTGCAGAAGCCCAATTCGTTTTCCATAACTTTGTCAAATTCTGTATACAGGCTCCGGAAATTGTTTTGTTATTTTTTCATTGCCAAGTTTATCGTTTTGTCGATTTCACAGAAGAACTTTGTACTCTGTGTATGGCTGAATGAAACACTGGGGCGGAAGTGATCACACCTGACTCATTACTCTACACGAACAAGCGCGCGGTACCAAATCCTTCAGAGCCCCCCACAGCCGTTAGGATGGGTTTCCGACCATGCAGGGTGTCTCGCCTCAAAATGCTTGGCTAGGCAGCCCCTACACACCCTAGAAGTATGTCTAGAGTTAACATGAACACCCTGTATACTATAATAGGTATGCAGTATACCTATTATGGGTACGGTTTCGTACATATTTTCAAGGCGATCGTCGGGATCCTATCAAAATCGGGACATGGACGGGAGAGCGTCGCATAGTAGAGCCTTGACTTGTTTCACCTTGGCTATCTTCCTAATCCATCTTTACACGCAGTGAGTGAGATGAACGTAGAAGAACGGACTTGCATGCTATTTTTCCCACCATATACAAAGAAAAATAATAATAATAATTGAAAACGAAAACGGAAACGGAAAAAATATAAGAAGAAAAAATTTCCGGGCACAACTTTTTCGATTTTCCTACCAGTTCTATACCGTGCCGTGCAAGGACATGAATCAAAGTTCTATTGTATTGTGCGCGAGCGTTACAACGCAACTACGTTATACACTTATATCCAATTCTCACTATATCATTCCACGAAGCTGGTATCTAATACCTATCCACGTACATTAGACGGTTATATCTAATATGTAGATATGTGGTTACGGGGGTATAATGGGAAAGAGATATCGGTGAAATTTCCGACTGTTAATTTTAGACGCGTGCCAGCGCGTAAAGTTGCTACAATTATAATAGGATTATTGTTAGACTTGTCGTTATTATTATCGTATACGCAGTAGTTAGCGTTTATGTCTA
The DNA here is from genome assembly GCA_963992785.1 of Tenthredo livida. NCBI lineage: Eukaryota > Metazoa > Arthropoda > Insecta > Hymenoptera > Tenthredinidae > Tenthredo > Tenthredo livida. The sequence continues at coordinate 61,903,926 of OZ023064.1, forward strand.
TGTCATAGTCATACCTCCTCGATCTCTTTGATTCGCACCGGCTAGGAACTTTCGATCGATCAACGGCGACGCAACCACGGTCTTTGGATCGTCGGACTTTTCTCTGCCTTCCGCTTCGTACTCAGATGCGTACGAGTCAATTTTCTGGCTTATGATGTTCGAGTCCTCAAAATCTGAAAAAATGATCACGGTGTCAATTCACGTATATACGTACCCCAAATGCCAAATACGTTGGATAATTCGGGAGCCCGCCTCCGTTTCGAAAGCTTCAGGCTCTATATAGGACTGCAGCCAACTGGCCTGATAGAGATAAATATGCGATGGAACGTTATGGTGGACTTGAATGGAAATTACGATACTCCGTATTGTCGCTTACCGCTTTCATTGTCGAGCTTAGCTTGGAATTTGTCTTTGCAGAGGAGTTCCGGAAGTACGATGTTCAGTATGCAGATGGGCTGCTGTGAGGGTTCGCCTTTGGCGACCTTTGGCTCACGCATGAACAACATCCTTGCGACAGGATCTAATAAAGGGTCTTTCACCTTAGCGTGGAACGACAGCCTGTTTTGACGAAAGGCTTTGAAGGTGAATTTCAATTGCACCCCAGACTTTGTCACGGGTATCAAATTTCCACTGAACTCTATGTATAGATCCTTGCTGTCGAGTGCCTGCCAGAACGTTAACGTATTATCATAGCGGTGCCGAATGCGGGCCCAATTTCAGTTTCCAGCTAGATCATCCTAAAGCGCCGTATTCGAACAGCCGAACATACACTTGGTTTTCATTTTCTATAAATTGGTATGAAATCAAAGCAACCTCCTCTTCCGCGATAAATCAGTGCTCTGCTCTATGCGGGATAGGGGACTTGGTTTGTTTGTTTTTTTTTTTTTTGTTCTTTTTTTCCAGAGAACGTCAATTTATTCACATAACTTTCAATAATTTGTTAATAATGACAAACGAAGTCCCCTATCCCGCGCAGAGCGGAGCACTGATTCATCGCGGGAGCAGAGGTTGCTTTAATTTCATACCAATTTGAAGAAAATTAAAACCAAGTGTATGTTCGGTTGCTTGAATACGGCGCTACAGAATCTGTTTCCTTGACTGTACTTATGTGCAGTATGTTATGCATAATATCGTAGTTTGAAACAATCAATGACCAATCACCTCGACGTCCCGGCTTTTTACAATTTCGACAAATTCTTCTTGCCTTTCCAAGGTATGCAGTCCCTCCTTTCCATCAGTCATACACAAGATTCTCAAGGTAGCCTCGAGAAGGTCCATCCTTTTCGAATAAATGACGAAGCTGCGGATGCATTTATTTCGCACGAGTTAGCAAAGTCGGGTCACGTGTAGAGTGAAAAATTATATTCATAGTATATTTGTATATTAGGTCCTTATTTGGGGTGTTTTTGAAATTTCCTGCGGACAAGGTGAAAAAAGTTTGCAAATAAATTATAAAAAAAAGTATGCGAATCTTGTAGTCTGTAGGTCAACTCAAAGTAGTGTGAGACTTGGCATACCTCTTCCCTACAGGGATAAAGGTTTTTTTTCCAAGAAATCCTCCAATTTTTTGTGGACTACCTATGACTATAGGAAAGACGTATAGGTACCAATATTTCAGATTTTTCGAAGCACTATTAAGGCAGGGGAAAAATATCATGCAGTGAGCCCGAATATCCATGCGTACCTAAATCAAATGGGAAAATTCGCTGCCTACTTTGAGTTGACCTACAAACTCCAAGTTTCGCGTACTTTTTTGTAAATTCATTTGCAAACTTTTTCACCTTGTTCGTAGAAAATTTCAAAAACACCATAAATAAAGACCACCCTACTGTATATTGGAAATTCCAGCTCATTTCGACCTGGCTTTGACCCTTGACCTCTCGGATTCGGCCCGCAATTTTTTATATGATTGTTCTAACTCTAAAGAGCACTCATTATTTATTTTGGATTTTGTCAGCACGGTTTGAATTTGCTACAATTTTTGAAAACTAGTATATCGATCGACACGAGTTAAAAATCTGAAAAAAATCTGAAAAATCCTGTATCAGATATCGACATTTTTAAACTTTATAGCCGGTGTGGGGGAGATTCTTCCTTCTTGCCGTTTTCAAGCTTTTTCCGGAATAAAACGTTTAAAAAAAATTAGAAGCGCGAGTTATTTTACTATGGATGGTTGCTGAAACATTCTCACACGTATGTCACACCGGATTTTAGAAATTCTTTTGAGATTTTTCGCAAGAGTTTTTCGCGAAATTTATTTTTTATTTTTTCATTTTCCGCAAAATCTCAAAAATATTTCTCAATTATTTCGGTGTGACATATGAAAATGTTTCAGCAACCATCCATAGTAAAATAACTCCCGCTTCTAATTTTCTTTATTTCGGAGAAAGCTTGAAAACAGTAAGAAGGGAGAATCTCGCCATTCCGGCTCTAAGCTTAAAAATGTTTATATCTGAAACAGGATTTTTCGGGACTTTTTCAAAAATTTTAATTCTGTTGATCAATATACTCGTTTTCAATAATTGTAGGAAATTTAAACCGTGGCGAAAAAATCTAAAATAAATAACGAGTGCTTTTTCGAGTGAGAACAATCATACAAAAAATCGCGGGCCGAATCTGAGAGGTCAAGGGTCAGAGCCAGGTCGAAATGAGCTGGAATTCCCCGTATAATATCATATATATACCTATATCTTTATTCGAAACAGGGAATCGGGAATTACTCACTTCGTAACGAAGGGGACGAAGAGCGATTCTTTGTACAGGTCGGTTGCCATTTTCGGCACCTCGCCGATATTTCTGCAATCCATTAGCCAGAACCTCGCTGAGACAGTTGTTGTAAACGACACCCTGTCGTTCATGAAAGTTAAGGGTGTCGACCCCGTCACGTCCTCCCACTGCGCCTCACTCGTACCACCTTCAAAAGTCATTCGTTCTATGTAAATATTGTTGTAAAACTGAGTTACAAGTAGGTACAAGACTGTGGATTCCCGAGGGAAATAAAGTGATTCGAGGCACAAGTAAAATGGTTTAAAGGAAATTGTTATACAAAGGTTATACGAATTGTTATATTAAAGGAAAGTGTAAATACAATTCGTATGTTTGAGACTACTAGACCGCGTATGCGTCAAGGCCCATTCCTAGTCGCCCACCTCCTTTTGGTCGAAATGTGTCACATTTCGATTATTATCCGAACCCAGGCGTCGAAAACAAAAAACAAAAACGCCAATTTAGCGCGAATTCTATTTCAATTCCGAACACATACGTCCAAAAAGATGTTCGTTTCGTGCGAAAATAGAGTCTACAGATGGTTTTTACATTGTTACGAACTTATTCGAATTCGATTTCCTCGGCGAACAATAGTATCAGGTATCAAGATTTCCTCTCGGTATACAGAGAGATTAAAGCAATCGTTTCCAATCAGTCAAAGCTAACTCGGCACGCTCCAGGTTTTTCGTCTGTTTATTGACGACCGGCCAGCTGCATTTTTTCTCTGCTTGAATTGATTTGCTTTCGGGAGACATCGATTCGGAAACAAAAAGATAAGTGGATGGCCAGCCTGCAATAAACAGACGAAAAACCTGGAGTGTGCCGAGTTGGCTTTGACAGAGTGGAAACGATTCCTTTAATCTCCCTGTATATGATCTTTGTTAATATTGTAATATATATGTAGGTCTTCTAACATAGGTGCATACCTATTATATATATATATATATATATATATATATATATATATATATATATATATATATATATATATACACCTATATGGGTACATATAGTCTTATATTGCGGAATAATAAACATACCCGCGATACTGCATAGCAGGCGCAGTGTTGGAGTCTCTCCGCCGTATTGATTGATCATACCCTTGTTCGCGGCTTGAGGAACAGGAATCGTGAGAGTTATCGGTTTGTGAAATTTCCTTCTTCTTGGCTCGATCGTGATAACGGGCGAAACGGCAACGCAATTACCCAAAAGCTTGGCGGTAAGCTCGTACGGTATAACGTGGGCCTGCAAAACGTGTCGAGTGCAGGGTCAACCTTTTGTCTATCATTCATGTTTATCATTCATGTATCCATAGGTATACAGTCGTATGTATAGGGTAATTCCGGGGATGTGTATATAGGTATGAATGTTCAGCGAGGAGGCGTACATCTTTATAATATAGTGTGAACGGGTATGTGTATAATTGAAATTCTGAATTCGGTCCTCACTTGCAGGCCAACTTTGATTTTTTTTGTCAGAGCACCCGGCGGAAAGACCGCTTGTACGTGATTCACGACGCTCGATATGAGTATTCCACCCTCCGAGCCGATCACGTGGACTTCCTGCTTTATCCGCGTTATTATGGCAAAATATTGCGGAAAGTCTGTCGTTATTATACGAGTTATTCTTCCCGAGTAAGAGGCGCTCATCTGAGGATCTGGGGAATCAAGAGAATTATCAACGGACATTATAATTACGGTGTACATAATATAGGTACCACACGTGATGATCTGAGGAAGAAGAAACAAACAGGCATAGAAATTGAACTGTTGGTAAATACGAAGACTCGCCACAATTTTAACACAAGGAATAGTCACGGACGTAACGTGTCCCGTTTTCACAAAATTTCACGTCCACCCCGCAGCATTGCTATTATTATGCGATTATGCGCAATATGCGGAATATGAAAAGATCTATGTGATCGTCATAGATCATAGAGAATATTACCATGCGGTGTCCCAGCTAGGGTGTCATCGTTATCTGAACTGTTATCGTGTTCCTTCCAAGTTTCCCCGTTCTCGCTTCGTAGGATTATTATCTCTCTCTCCTTACCTCTAGCGGACGCGAAATGAGGGACGTCGATCAACACGGGCCTGAAACGCCAATAACGTACTTGATTAGGTCCTCCATGTTGACCCGTTCACATTATACATGTATAATTTTCCGACGCGCGTCGCGTATGCCCCCATCACAATGCCATAGCCATGTGAGGTGTACAAACATGAGATGTGTGAATTGGAGGATAGCTTACCCCAAAAACGTAGCACCGACGGGTCCCATCTCAACGATGCGCGTGGCGAGCGCCTCACCTTCCATCAGGGGCGGCGGGTTCGATGTTTTGGATGCCTTCACCAATCTGCATGTCACCCTTAGGGGCATGGTTGCCCTTCGTGGCGGTACGACGATGCGAATGCCGCTGTGCCTACACCCTCTCATTGTGCCGCCCCGAGCATCGACCAAGAAACTCACCAAGAATCTGGAATCATTATTCAATCAAGATTAGTTATTTGTATGGCCTGGGCGCGGACAGAGACGTACTTCACGACGAGTGTGAAAGGGCCGCACAAGTATCAAGTCCTTCTACGCGCCCGTGCCCTATACATCCTATTTTCAGCCCGTTTCAGCCCTATTACTTGTCAGAAACGTGATTTTTGTGGAACTTTCCAAGCACTAGTGCGTGGAAAACTACACAATAATTGCGTTTTTGACAAAAGGTAGTGCAGAAAATATCATATCGCACATGGTGGCCACGTATATTCATCTACTAAATACTGAAGAATCATGTCTCGAATCGAAGTTAGAAACGACTCGTGTCAGAGCTGGGAAGGATAAATTGATATCTGATATGTACACGCGTATTGAACTTCATTTTCTAACACAACGCGCGTTAAGTTGAATTTTATGCACGCGAAGCGTGCGCAAAATCGAACTTTGCGCGCGCGGTGTGGAAAAGATATTCGAGGGGTTAAATTTTTACCGGGTACGCCGCCGTATTATACTTACGATCTTGGATGCTGCCTCCTTGGAAACAAACAACAACAACAAAAAGAATGAATTACTCGTAAATAAGTGCTGTTTATAGGGGAGCGGGGGGGGGGGGGGGGGGGGGCATGAACATGTGAGCCTAAAACGTAGTACAATCGATGATCAGCACAGAGATGCGAAAAGTTGGATCAAATTGTTGTAATTATTATTCCATAGTATAACAATAGGCACACGGTATTAGTCGAGTGTTGTATAACATACCCGAGAGTCGTGTTATCTTGCATTTCAAAGTTTTCAGCCGAGCAGTAGTTGTTGCTCTGAACAAATTCTTGCCTATCCTCTTTCGAAACTAGAATAATATGATTGCTTGTGGGTCGGTGTACAATATTATGAAAGTTATCAATAATTGAGGAGGCATTAAGGTCACATTACCTTGCCTGTGAATCGGATCGTCCCTCGTAACGTCGATTGGCAGTGAATCGTCCCGCAAACTTTTCATCAGATCCGCAGTCAAATATCGATACGGTTGCTCGCTGATCAAAGTATCCGAACCTACGTACAGATAGAATGTTCGCAACATATTAGATACATGAATACCTAACATCAATTTTCAAACCAAATTCAACCTCCTCGCACCGTCCTGGAGTACCTACTTAATACTATATAAGTACATATACCTGTGACAGGTAGCCGTCATACTATATTATGTCTATACGCGAATATCTGGTATATCGGAATTCGAGACGCGAAATAAAGATTCCCGACCCGCGATGGCGTATCGTGTGCAATATAAAAATGCATGCAGCATTAATAAATACAAGTGTGTGGAAGGCTACGAATACGAATGCATTTAGTTAGGTATACTATATGGAATATAGACTGTCATTTGAATGTTATAGATCCAATGTATTATGTATGATATGTACAGGGGGAATTCCTAACGTCTGAACGCTCAGAGCAGCGTACGAGGTGGCCACCGGTCAAAATTGTCAATTGTTATATTGGTTTCGGGCTTTCTTATTCGTTGAAATTGGGAAACAATTGTCGGCGCTGGACTCTTGGCCACCTCAACACTGATCCAAGTGTTCAGACGTTAGGAATTCACACTGTATATGTACGGATGTATAATAAATGTATACATACCCCCCTCGTCGTCCGAATCAGACATGAAACTAGCTTCCTGCAAGCATTCCGGCGCCACCACCTTGTACTTTTCTTCCCAATTCTTGTTACACGGAGCCAAGTTGTCGTAGGACAATCCCTTCAAGACTTCCATCACGGATATGTACCCCAGTTTTTGAGCAATGTTGAGCGCCGTCAGTCCGTCCTGATGCGATATAAGTCAAAAGATTGATGAGCACAGGTAGTATTACGGACATACATACCTATCTAGGTGAATGTATGTGTGAACGGGTTATATCAACGGCATGACGTATACTTATAGACGAATATAACGTTACGCATATGTTTTGATGGAAATTCGTAATAGTTGTATCCAAAAGATACCGCACTCCGAATTCTGCCCAATTCCTGATTCTTATGTCAATCCGCGACTTGCGTATAATTATAGACTAACACAGGTGTATCGCATACATATCGACATATATTTGGTTTGGACAGTTACGTTTGTGCGTGCTCTGTGCGATGCATTGCCATCGAGTAGCGCTGAGGCAACATGAGCGTGTCCCTGTTGAGCAGCCTGATGCAATGGCGTGTAATCCTGATTGGTCTTGACGTCGACCTCTGCGTTGTGATTCAACAGAAATCGCACCATTGATGGATTGCCAAAGTGTGCGGCGACGTGTATCGGTCTATACCCCGACTCCGTACGACTTTCAATGTTCGCCCCGTTTTTTACGAGGATGGACGCCACTCTGACAAAATCTTCTTGGGCACACAGATGCAGGGCGGTCAGTCCGTTCTGTGACAATGCCCCCAAATTTATTATATCAACCCCCTCACAAAATACTCGAAATATTATTGGATGTATATCGGACGAATTGTGTGCGAATTTAACCGCACAATCCCCACCTTGGCTTTATGATTCGGATCAGCCCCGTGTTCTAGCAGCAAGTTGGTCATGTCATGGTGTCCCTTTTGAGCGCTCAAGTGAAGCGGGGTAAATCCAGCTTTAGATTCGACGTTCGCGTTCGCTCCGTTCTCGAGCAGGGCGGAAGCGATCTCCATCTACGATATCATACAGTATTCGTATCATAGTATAGTATCGTGTGTCTACGCACCAGCTGTATACAAATACATACCGAGAATATTCGGTGAGACTACACGATCCCCTTCCGTGAGTAAGAAGATCGTGTAGTCTCGCCGAATATTCTCGGTATACTGTGTATTACCTGATTCTTGCGCGCCGCCACGTGTAGGGGCGTGTGACCATTTTGGGAAATCACGCACGGGGATGCCCCTCTCTCCAGAAGAAGACTGGCCACACTGGGATGATCGTAATGGCAAGCCATGTGCAGCGCCGTTATCTCGTTCTACGCGGATGTAAGAACCAGTTACATATATCAGTATTATATGATATGCGTGCCTTATTAGGCAAACATTTTCTATCCTAATACGTATACCATAACTGCTATTTTACTATAATATACAAAGAGATTTTGAGTGAACTTTAAACTCCTTGGGTAGACAATTCGTTTTTTCTTCGAAACTGGCATTCGTAGGTATTTCCGTACGACAGCGTTGCCAGTTTAGGAAAGAAAAAAAACGAATTACCTACCCAAGGAGTTTCAAGTTTACTCAGAATCTCTCTCTATGTGTATTATAGATAGTGTTCTTGCCCCAACCTTTCCTCCCGCATCCAGCGCGTTATCCTTTTGAAGGAGGATTTTCGCCACCATCATGTTCCCATACTTCGCGGCTATATGCAATGGAGTGAACCCATTTTTAGTAGCAGCTTTGAGTGAGGCATTGTTTTCGACAAGGATCGCGGCAACCTGTGAACGCAGGTGTGCGCCGGTTAGAACAAATTACCGCATGCGCGGGCAAGGTACGGATCGTAGTATAATGCAATCAGTGGCGGATCTAGAACTTTCTTTAGGGAAGATCTACCACTGAGTGCAATGGCTCACATGTTGAAGCATAATGTTATACCTGTACTGCATACCGAGAATATTCGGTGAGAGTAAACGATCCCCTTCCTACGGCAAGACCAAGTACCAACACCGCATATTCTCGGTATGTGAATACATAGTACATTGTGTGAACGTACTAGTTTTAAAATGCAGAGGATCTGGTAGGTACGGATGTGGACAGATGCATATGATACTATACTATGCCATACTAACGTATTGTGTACACGGCTTTGCTCGTGGATATCATGCGCATATCTATCTAATCGTAAATTATACACAAATAGATCCAAATCCACAGAATTATTGGGAATATATGGCAATGCTTTTTCAAACGTAAATGAGGCCGAACGGAGCTTACCTTTGAATAGATAAAATCATTGAACAAAACAACAAAAAATTCTACAAACCGATCAACGTCTTGCCTCGATACCATTGTCGTTGTCCTCGTTGTTTTCGTATTGGTGTGGGCCTATTTCCAAGTACGCTGTAGGTAGGTAATATGGCGACGCTGCTCACCATGGTTTATTAGACAATGACTGGATGAACTACCGGAACTCAAAAGTATAATGAAATAAATGGTGTACATACACATGATAAATAATATAGGCGTAGGACACTACACATACAGAGCGATTCTCTGGAAAGTAACGCGCCTAAAAGGTAGGCAAGCGCGAGACGCCCGCATTAGCAGCTCAAACATCGACGATTGGGTTTTATTTCCGGCGCACTGCCGTAACTAGCCTATTATGCGCCCGGTGCGAGATTCTATAATTGCGCCTGGTCCTGGTCTGGTCATTTCTGCGCCCCTCCAGGGGTGTGCGCCCTGTGCCTGGGCACCGCCCTAGTTACGGCACTGTTCCCACGCGATAAGTAGAACCCAGCCGTTGATGTTTGAGCTGCTCAATGCAGGCGTCCTGGATATGCTTACCTTTTAGCCGCATTACTTCCCAGAGAATCGCTACACAGCGTGAATCCCTATCTTTCAGACAGGTGCAATTCACCTGAATTTCCAGTGAGCATGCGCAAGCTGCGAGCGCAGGCAAATTTCCAGTGCGGCCACCGGTCGGAAACCTGAAATTTAGACACGACAGACCGCCGCCATGTGCATAATCCCCGAATATTTCGACAGTTCGGTTCGGTAGAAAGTTGGCCGCACTGAAAATTTACGCTCGGAGCTTGCTCGGAAATTCAGCTCAAGTTCACCTGTCTAAAAAATAGGAAATCACGCTGTATACACGCATGCAACGCCCGATACACTCGGTTCGACAAACGCAAATCAAAATATATGAAAACACTTTCTGATATGAAATCAATGGTATACAGAAATTATGAGTATTCAACACATTTGGCGGTGCATATAGGCGTGCGTACGTCGGGATTCCCTGCATTCAATGAAACAGAAATAGTTGAGTCAAATAGAATCGTACGACCCTCAGATAGACCTTTATAGGCCCTATATGCGGTTAAGTGGCTGTAGGTATAGCAAACCGGAGGTGCGATTCCGAATCTTTTGGTCATAGCTATGACCTGGCGGTAGCTAAGGCACACACGCGGTGTTCTTATTGGCCAAATTGACTGGGCTCGTCAAACGCTGTTCGATTGTTATAAACAAGACGTTAGCTACCGCCAGGCCATAGCTGTGGCCAAAAGATGCGGAATCGCACCCCAGGGGTAGACAAGTAGCGAGATTGTCAGTTGGCATTGATACTCGAATAACTACTATATAAACTCGAGTCAAGCCTTTCAACAACGGCCTGCGGTGTGAAATCTAAGGGTCGAACGATTCATTCTGAGTGAACGTCTTCCGGTAGGACTTCCCTGAGGAAGCCGGTCATACGCCCGTAGTTCACCAATTTTGTATGGATTATTGACGCCCGCGTACGTACAGTTACATATTATGTTTATCCCACGTGGATACATCAATATCTCAAGATCGTTATAAGGATAGCAAATAAAGAGTTGGAAGTGTAACTAACAATTAATGATATTTATTCAACGGTGAATTGTAAATTAAGATAATAAGGATAATACATAAACATATGGGTGTGGGTATGCGTGTATAGGTGGAATAATATACAACTACCTCTACCTACCACCTATAACAGTGCTATACGAGGAAGAACATACAGATGTCTAAGGATGGCACAAGATGAGTCAAATTAAATATTCTTGGTGCCGGGTCCAAAATAGATAAACTGAGTTTTGTGCGTTTATATGGTCAACTATTTTTGAAACCTCCTTGTACGTTACCTCCTCCTGTCCCTCCTTGGCGGCTATGTGTAACGCGGTGTACATGTCCTTCGTTGTCGTATCTACGGCGGCTCCGTGCTGCAGGAGTAACATCACGATGTCAACGTTACCAAGGCGGGAGGCCACGTGCAACGGCGTTTGCTGCTCCTGTATCAACACCGTAACACATGTATAATATTCTGCCACTTCTTACCCTATAAGTCACTCCAACCGGGGTTCTTATGACGCGATTTTTTTTTCCCGCAAATTTTTTCCGCAAATACCATAGCTAGCTGAATTTCTTACTTTTCATTACCATACCTATATATATATATATACATATATATGATCTGAGTATTATATTCTTCAGTCTCAGAACACGTTTTCAAGAACGAAAGTAAGAAAGTAAAGAAAGAGAAAGGAGAAATATTTTCAAAAAAATGATGAATACCTATATATTTATACGGGGTGAATTTCTAACGTCCGAACACTTAGAGTAGTGTTGAGGTGGCCAAGAGTCCAGCGCCGGCAATTGTTTCCAAATTCCAACGAATAGGAAATCCCGAAATCAATATACCTAACAATCGACAATTTTGACTGGTGGCCACTTCAACGCTGCTCCGAGTGTTCAGACGTTAGAAATTCACCCTGTATTATACAATGGTATACGTACGCTATACTTGTATCATAGCGTATAACAATATATTACAAATGTTTACCTATGCCAATATCCACGCTTGCTTTATTCTGCAGCATATAGTGACCGCAGGGGTGATTAAAAACTGCGTTTGCAGATAGTTTCGGTAATGCTAGAATCTCGGAATTTTACACGAGGTCCTACATACAGGTGAACTTACCAAGTTGACACGTATACATTGTGCCCCCAACACAAGAACGTAGTACCTATCATCACAGATATAATAATACTCAGATGCATCATCGCTATGCGGTATATATAAGAAGTTATTGAGCATAAAATCCAAATTGGTGATAGATGCTGGCCGGGTACACGGAGAGAATAATTTACATAGGTATAGGAAGGGTTGCCATACTGGTATGGTAATTGATTGGTTGATTGATTGGTCCTTTTTTCGACTTATCGCCCTTAGCTGGTATGGTAATTGGTAACCGTTCTCACAAGTGAGGCAATGGTTACCATACTTATAGTACGAGACCTCAGAAGTCCGCGATAAGTCAATCGACCTATACCTGCAGTATGACAGCGCTTCCTATAATGCTCTTCCGTGTAATGCCAATTCAAGTCAGAATTACACTTTCGTATATTATACATGTGTAAATGACAATTATGGTGACTTAAATAGTGCTATAAAGCCAACGATATTGTACGAATCAACAGTCACATGCAACGATATGAATATGTATATTTGCGGATCGATTTCAATCACTGTGCATAATATAATACCTATACACAGGTAATCTGTACAGGACTCTATAAGATTGTTGTATACTATACCGGCCACGCAGGTAGATAATATTTCCTGCGGGAGATCAAGGATGGTATTATAAGTATATAGGTAGGTATACAAGGTGGCCCATTTTAATTTTTTCATGTGATCCAATCTGTCGCGAAGTGAAAGTTTGAAGAATGTAATTATCCTTGGAAGTAGGCTAGGTATATACGTACAGCTTGCCTATTGATTTTCGGCCAACCGAAATATACTGTCGTGAAAATCTGAACAAATTTTGAACTGAAAACATTGAATTTCGGGGGGAGTGAATCAAATTTCGGAAAGATTTTCTAAACTGGTCGTTGTACGTGCAAATTTGAGGATATATAGTTTCAACGGTCGTCTCTGCAGACTGCAGTCATAAACCGAATAGACGGGTGCGGGCTGATCGTTTGGATAAAAATGCAATACATATCTTCGGTCTGAAAGAAGAACAATCCCGTGGAAATATTGAAATAGGCCACCCTATATAATACTTACCCTAGCGCGAGCGTCAACCTTGGCGCCGTTTCTTAGCAAAATTCGTATAATGTCGGTTTGGTTAGCCCTAGCAGCAAGATGCAAGGGTGTTTCGCCCCGCACCGTCGGCACATCTGGATTGGCTTCGTGCTGGAGTAGGAATATGACGATATTCATACACCCCATAAAACTGGCCACGTGTAAAGGTGTTAGCCCGGACTGGAAAATACACGACTAGTTTAAGATTCAACTGCGCGTGGCCTAAGGGTGGCTACGACAAATATAATTATTTCGACAATACGACCGTTGCCAATCAAGGGGGAATTGTAGGACGAACGAAGTAGCGAATAATATTTTGCATTCATTCCAATATAGTATCATCGCTATTATACTCAAGTATAACATACATACACCGGCCTGTGCGCAGTAAACCTTTCAATGTTCGATATAGCTGGTGTTATATGCTGAGGTTTTCTACTTCTAAGAATTTCTACCGACCCATAACTATATACGTGCTTATTATGCAGAAGCTTCCCGGGTATCTCGTCCTTTTTTTACAGTGCCATCATACCTTGTATATCGTGAGTCTAACATTTAAATACACAACATTACTATATAATATATGGTCATTGCTGATAAGTATCTCGGTATATTTATTTACACTCAAAATAGCTGGAAAAAAAGACGTCTTAAGGCCCATCCCTAGGCGCCCACCTCCTTTCGGTCGTAATGTGTCACATTTCGATTATTATCCGAGCCCAGGCGTCAAATACGCAAAAAAGGCCAACGCTGCGCGAATGCAAATTCAATTCCGAACACACACGTCCAAAAAAACGTTCGTTTCGTGCGAAAATAGAGTCTACAGATGGTATTTACATTGTTACGAAATTATTCGAATTCGATTTCCTCGGCGAACAATGTAAAAACCATCTGTAGACTCTATTTTCGCACGGAACGAACATTTTTTTGGGCGTACTTATGTGTTCGGAATTGAATTTGAATTCGCGCAGCGTTGGCCTTTTTTGCGTTTTTGACGCACGGGCTCGGATAATAATCGAAATGTGACACGTTTCGACCAAAAGGAGGTGGGCGACTAGGGATGGGCCTGAATATTCCTATAGATATGTATAATCATATCTGTAGGTATCTATTATACGTGTGTGATTATACGCGTGTGCATTCGTTCGCTCCTATATAGGTATTATAGGGTGGTCCTCAAGTTGGTATAAAAGATAGATTTTCCGTCTTGTACTCTCCAAACTTTTTCCGCCTTGTTCATAGAAAATTTCAAAAACACCCCCAATAAGGACCACCCTATTGTATATGTACACAATTACACGCATTTGTATAGTATACCTGATCAACCAATGGGCTGACAATAATTGGCACTTTTCGTCGTATATGTATATACTGTATACTATACAGTATATAGACACACGCACACGCATATACATAGAGGGATACCGACTCACGATCAGTTCTCTCCCAAACGTACCTACATACCGGCTATTAGTACGTATAAGAGAAATCGTATCACGATATGCTACATGTATGTATATATATATATATATACACCTCTGTCATTTTCGTAGGAAATATCCCCTTCCGTTTGTTTATGTAGGGATTTATGTATAACGTATGTGTGTAATTGTGTATGTTTCATGTGGTAACTTATTCGCGTTTACCTCGGTAGTCGATTCGATGGAGGCCCCGTGCTTGATGAGAAGTTCAACGACCTTGATACGATTCTTCTTACATGCGATATGAAGCGGCGTAAATCCATTCAGAGCACGGGCATTCGGATCCGCCTTGCGGTCCAGCAGCAGCTTGGCCACCCGCACGTGACCGCAGTGGGCCGCCACGTGGAGTGACGTCAAGTAGTCGATGGTTACCTCGTCTACAGGTGCCCGGTGGTACAATAGAACCCTCGCGGCGTCCACGTGATCACCCTGGGAAGCCATGTGCAGAGGCGCCAAGCCATTCTTATAACAAATATTATGGTATTTGACACACATCAGTAGAATAATCAAGTTGCACAATACCTGTACACGGTACATATATGCGTATGCGTACACGCATCGGGTATCGCGTGGATAGGTTTTTGTTTTTCATATATATATATATATATATATATATAGGTATACACATACGATGTATATATATATATATATATATATATATATATATATTATATATTGTAAATTCAAGCGTCAAGTATAATTCACATTCGCGTATATTCGTTGACGTGATATAGGTATAGGTACGTCTATAGGTATACCTATGTATATATTATCTATTGACATACCTAACATGATAGGTATATCGATTCGATTAACGTATATATATATGATACATAAGTATATATACATAGTTAATAGTTGTATAGATATAGGTGTGGATCACCTCACCTTTGTTCGTGCGCTGATGGGTGCCGAATTTTCCAGAAGTGCCGCGACCACTTGATCATGTCCTGACCTTGCCGCGCAATGCAACGGAGTCAGGCCGTCCCGCGTCTTTGAGTCTATTGTAGCCGAGTTTTCCAACAATATTTTCACCATATTGTTCTTTCCCCATTTAGCTGCGACGTGAAGCGGACTGATGTTATGCTGTAGGTATATATTATATATATATATATATATATATATATATATACATTTACATGTTGTTAATTACTAATTAGCATATCATTACATACGTATACATATATACTATATAGTTTATACCTATATACTACACATACAGAGAGGAAACGGGTCAGTCAGTCACTTGGCACAACTTGGCACACTCCGGGTTTTTCGTCTGTTTATTGCAGCCCGGCCATCTGCATTTTCTTTTTCTCTGGTTGAATTGATTCGATTTCGGAAGACATCGATTCGAAGAAAAGAACAAGAAAAGTGGATGGCCGGCCTGCAATAAACAGACGAAAAGCCTGGAGTGTGCCGGGATTGGCTGTGACTGAGTGAAAACCATACCCATTTCCTCTCAATACATTATAGTATAGGTATATCACAGTTGCCGTATAGGTATAAAGAATGTCAAAACTCTGAATTGGTTGTTCGAATCATGTAAGTTCCTATATGATTTCTCAACCCCCCGCACTCAATTGCCGGAGAATGACTTGTGCGAGGTGCACCCGCCCGTATCAGTCTCACGATCAGATCGGAGGCATCTTATTACTGACCTGCTGAATTATGAACTAATACGTACACCTATGTACCTGAATATATATCATACCTCGGTATAGGTACACATTATACCGCAGGGTATTGGATAGACGCGGATATTACCTTTGCCAAGTAATTCACGTCCGCCCCCCTTTTTATCAATAGACGAGCAATCTCTTCGTTTCCATAATGTGCAGCGATGTGAAGTGGCGTGAAACCGCTCTTTGAAGTAACATCAGGCTTGTGGTCGTTCTACATGGATTAATGATTCGTATAATATATTATTTATCACACGTCGCCCCGTGCGCTCCACCAACAATCATAAAGATACGAGAATGAAGGTGTATCTCAATCAAGTGCACTCTGTACAATGGTATGTATGTATGTCACGAAGACGCGTGACGCTCGAAAAAGAAAACAAACAGAAAAAAAAGACCGCATTTCGAATAAGCGGTGCACTCGATGGGCTGTAGCTATAATCGAGTTGATTTTTGTGATGTGATTTTTTCCCGAATATCAGAGACTATCGGAATATCTTTCAAAGATAATCTCGTCGTCTCGCGATTCGATCGAATATCTTATATTACAGACTAGCTGTGTATGGATCATCATATATATTTGTTAAAACAGAGATATATTTCTTTCACCTGCAATAACAAATCTGCAGCTTTGCAATCATCCTTTTTAGCCGCTATATGAAGGGCCGGTAGTCGAACTTTTCCCTTTGAATCGTTCTCCAACAACACGCTGACGACCTTGTCGTGACCTTGCTGCATCGCCACGGCAAGTGGAGTGAATCCGTCCTAAACACATTCACGTATCATACTTACGAGTAGATCCATCACGCCGATTTTTTATATTCTACCTATAGGCTATGGTATACACGGTGGAGATAGCTATACGACGATGATGCAGCCCCATTCAAAACTATAACCAGTTGAGCCGTTACCACCGCGTAGGTATTACCAGCCCGAGGGGGAAATAACTCATTGAATCGAGGTGTCAATAGCTCGTGAATTGATTTTTAATTTAACTGGATGAATGGGAATTACCTGAACAGATGAGAATTAACTGTTACTGAAATAATGAGAATCGAGTGGGAAATGGATTCGGATAAGTTTGGATTCGTGCCGGAATTATTTCTTCAGCGCGCGAAAACTGTGGCCTATATAGGTATATCAGTTCCGTGGTCATTTGAAGTGAGTTTACAGAAAATCAGGAACTTGCATCTCTGTATTCAACCGAGTGTCCAACTGAGGAATCGAGTGAAATGCCTTACTACCATTCGTAAGAAAATCATCCTCGTCATATGGCGGGTAGTTTTTTTTGGATTATATTTAGGCATCGGTTATCAATTGGCTTGATGTATTGATCTACTTTTCGAACTACTGTTCTCGCGTCCAAATAAGTCCCTCCTAATTTTATTTATTTTCATCTTCATTTTTGTCTTTACTCTGTTTGGCGTGTAAATATCAGTCAATATACTTTCAACAACTCGCCAAATTTCGGACTCAAATTGATTCGAGCTCACATGAATTATCGTGAATCACATTAAATTCACAGGAAATATGAAGAATGAATCGGAATTTTGAAATGTCAATTTGCACCTAGGGTAATAATGATCAACTACTATTGCTGCAGTAAAAGAGGAGGTGAATTAGATGAATTGGAAAAAATTAAGTTGGATTGAAAAGAATACTTTATATTGAACGAATTATTTCGAAATAACAGGAAATATGAGAAATAAATGAAATAATTATCGAATAATCCTCGGAATAATCGCTTGAATTAGCGTGAGTTACGGTAAAAAATGATTTGAATCGAATGAATGAAAAAAAATTATTCTACATTGATAAAATTCATTTGGATTGAAGGCATTGGGTAATTCAAATTAATTCAGTCCAAAGATTTATTGTGTCACTCAAATCTTGAGTTATTTTCCCCTCGGATCAGCCCCTCCCCAGGTACAATTGTTCAAAAAATGACCCCCACAGGAATTATTTCTTGACGTGTTTAATATATGGTTACTGTATTCTCTGAGTAATTAGTCTTCCATACCTCGGTAGCTAAGCTTTGATTAGCTCCGCTGCACAGCAGTATCTTAACTACTTGATCGTGATTCTCTTGGGCCGCCATGTAGAGCGGTGTAAAACCATTTTGGGATTGTATATTCACGGTAGATCCGTACTGAAGAAGGATATTTACTATTTCCGCTTGTCCCGCTGTGGGTACATAGAGTCAAAGTTAAATAAAAACGATCTCCAATCGATGGGGGCATAGGCGAGGGCACAAGCGAGATTTCATTAGTGAGGAACCTCTCGCGGGCATAACCAATCATTAGGTACATTATGTAGTTTGTTCATGTATAATTGCGTCAATCCTTGTTATTACGTGTACACAATGATCAGACACCGCAGCTGTGTATCACGTGTTGTAATATTCGGGCAATTTCTATTCGAGCATGTATAAGTACCTTGTATACAGTGATTTTCGTATCTTCGGGTCACTATTGTTGATGCTGGACAATGAATTCACAATGAAATGAGCGAAAATTCTCGGCAAATTCGTTCAACAAGTGACCCGCGGATACGAAAACTCAGTGTGTACACACATAACCATATGGAGTATATACCTAGAGGCATAATATATATATATGTATAATACATTGATATAGTTATAGATTCATTCACCTAACGAAGCTATGTGTAGGGCGGTATTTCCCTTTTTCGTTGCCGCGTCGACATGAGCACCGCGCTTTAAAAGTTCAGTCACAATCTCCACGTGTCCATCCTTCGACGCCAAGTGCAAGGCATTCAAACCATTCTGTAAAATAAATCATTATAATTCCCGCATGTACTTTGACCAAAGACATTTGGCTATACTTATTCATTTGACAAGATAAATATAGTCGCCGTACAGAACGGGTTATACAATCAGCCGTGGCTCCTCGAGATACATGTGGTGTATTCCTTGTGAACCGGATCGGTTTTTGGCAACAAAAAAAAAAAAAACGGGAGGCTGGAAATTTTATCACTTCTTCGTGGCACTTGGAAGTAATTTCGTTGAAAATTTCAAGGCAATCCATTAGACCCTTCAAGTAGAAATTAATTGGAAACACAATTTTCCCAAGTTTTACATGCTTCGCCGGTTTTTGGAAGAAAAAAGAAGAAAAACGGGAGTCTGAAACATTGATTACTTCTTAGTGCCACCTTGAAGTAATTTCGGTGAAAATTTCAGTTCATGCATGGCTGAGATAAGTGGAGTTGAAAATGAAGTAATTCAATTTTTGGTATAATTATGACAGCGATATAAATTGAACGAATTATTTTCATTCTCTGTAACTGTTGGGGACATCTCATGTAGTAACAAGGAATATGAATCTGCATTGGCGTCAAATTCGATGACCTCCGGCCAAAAACCGATCCGGTTCACGTGGAATACCCCATATACATTATACATTTTGTATGTATAATTAAGTAAGAAGTATAATGGATTTATGTAACTGGTGAAACTCGAAGGCGCAGTCTCCGAATGCAAAATGCGTTCCAGCGAATAAACATAGATGAATAGGATGCACACGACACTGCTGAGCGGCACCCGCGCGGCCCGGCCGAAGTCTGATTAGATAAAGTTTCTACCACTGATAATTAATTTCAAGTTTCTGTCCGAACCGATTCCAACTTACCTTCAATTCCAAGCACATCTAGGTATAAAACAACGTGCAGAAATACGCACATCCGGAAATTCCGAATTGGTTAAAGATTCGATAAAGATAAATAGTTATCAGTAGTAGAGTAACGGGGTGGTCAAACACCAATGTCTACTCTCACTGTGGAATATGACATGCACTGGTGTAATAATTCCTCGGAGCAATTGGCGGCGAGCAAAGGAGAAACTCACAATATTTATCACCATAATGTATTAACCGCAATTCTATGTATCAAGACTATGACTATGACTATGACTCGTCCAGGGTACAGGGGCATACATATGCAACGGCCGACTTCACATGCCGCTGCACCATCACGGTCAAATTGCACACCAATACACCCGTTCTCTGCAAGTGCTTCCAAGATGCATCCTGCACTCGGTGACTATAATACAGTATGCCGAAGTGTTTGTTGAGGTGGTTCTCCCAAGAACCGAAATATTGCAGAAGATTCTAATTTTTCACTGTGCTATAGCTAAAGTACCTAATAATACTTATACAAAGTTTGACCAGGGGGTTATCGAGCAAATAATACAAAAAACTGACCTGAGATTCCCAATATTTAACACATAACCATAAGCCATAACCTTATGGCGGAATCCCATTACGGACGATTTGATGAGATATTTGTTATACGTAAATAATGGCAAGAAAATAGTCGTATGTTATCGGAGTCTGGGACAAAATATTCAAAGTTGAAGTGATGGAATTTCAATTTTACATGAAGATTTGACGGAATTGAGACTTTTGGGCATTATGGCATTGTTCAGAATTAAAAACATGTAAATTTATTCATTTTTAACGGGACCCAACTAAAGCACCTATGAAATTCGGTCCTCTGTGGAAGAACTATCTTAAATAAATTTCTAGGATAGCTTCAAGAACGTAACTAAAATTTTGTTGTTCCCAAGTCCAACAGTTATGAAGAGGTCTTCCAATCTGGGCTAATTCTGTTGAAAAACAGAAGCTCCAACTAATAAATTATTTTACCATACATACTCACGCCATACGCATGCACAACCTGCGGATGGCCGAGAGGTGTGCTCGAAATCCCGACGCCTAGTGTACGAATGCTTTTATAGCTATACCTATATATGTATAACGTATGAGTATGTCTCTTACCGAATTGGACGTGTTGATCTCCAAATCTGTATCGAGATATTCGACAACTTTTTCCAAATTCCCGGACCGAGCGGCTCGCAGGAACGCCGTCGTGTCATCGGCCTGAAAGACGAGACGCTTCGTTAATTTGATTAGGTATCGGTCGAAGAGGCTTGTCACGGAGTTCTGCTGCAGGCAGAGCCGGGTACGGTGCTAGAATTACTATGGGGTATACGCGGACACGGAACATTAGGCCCGTAAGAAGCAGTATTCTCGTGATCCTCGCCATAGAAAATAACAAAATTCTGGGGCGTGGGCAAACAGAAGAGATACGAATAAAATTATAACACCTTGGCCGCGTAGGCAGGTGATGGGGCAAAAATGTAAAAAAAAAGTATACTGCAGTTCCAGGTGTGAATGGTGATAAAAATCAACGATGGAAAGAAAATGGATTTCACATTACACATAGGTATAACGCGTGTCTATATATATATATATATATATACATATATAGTATGTAGATGGGTAAATCTATGTAAAATATTATTAATACATCGATATGAAAAAAAGCGTTGGGCCCATATATTTATATGCCGTTATAATTTTCACCGTCTGCACTACCATCCCCTGGTTCACGGACCAGGGAGCAGACATACACAAGTACAATCACAGTTTATTATGCCAGTCCGACCGGTGCTTCCGCGCCTCGCATTTCTTCGCGCGAACGCCGTGGTATACGAGTAGAAATGAAATATCGTATTATCTATACCGTTTGATCACCTGATTCGTGTTATCCGTGACCATTATCGCGGCTTTGGTGTGTCTCGCAGACGTACGAGACTCCCGCTTTTCGTCTTCCACTTTTATCCGAGAGAGTTATCGGAACTAGCGCAAGACACCATGGAAGCGATATACCCGGTGAAAATAGGTGGGGCACCCGTCCGCCCGTGCAGATCGAACAACGGCGCAGACGCGCCCGTCAACGATTAAACGCGCGAGCCTAGGGGATGATATTTCTACGGGGCTGTTTCCAACGGGCTATACTAAAGCAGTATCATGGAATTCTATTGGCCGAAGTCACCGAGAAGGGCTATTACATGTATATAGACGTGTATATTTATTATCCGCTGCAAAGTTCTACCAAATATTCAAATATTCTATACGCGATACTGCCTGAATCTAGCTATACGGAGACGCATGTCACATAGGAGTATGGGGATAAGCAAGTTTCTCGGTTATGAACGACTCGTCCGTATACTTGCGAGAAAAACCCGCAGGGTTATCGAACAGAGGATGCGTAGGAAACGTATACGCAGAGCATGCGAAAGGCTATGTCATACCTCTAGGTATATATTATATATAGGTATATAACACGTTGACTCCCGCGGCGATCAATAAGGGTCACACCGCGCCGACTGAAATAATCCATGCGTTGATTGTCTGCCCGTTATATCGCGAGCGTTCGAACCATCGCATAATATTATCAGCTTCCATATGAGGTGGACCGTTGCGATTTATTTGGCAGAATTCAATCGCGGTCAACTATTGTTGAAACTATTTTGTTGCGGGGAAGAGAAAGACAGCGAAGAAATCCTAACATAAAAACATGGTCGAATATGAAATGAGTTTCTTCGAAAACAAATCGTTCACTTTACATCCTGCACCGGACCTCGGTATGATCCATGTAAAACTTACAAACAACATCCTCAGTGAATTTATACGCCGATCCTATACACATATCGTATACACTATTCGTACACATTATACAGAATCTGCTGCTCACATATTGCCCTACTTTACCGATGTCGGTAATGTGGTAAGCGAACCGACAATGTTCCTCGTGCTACGTACTAGTATGGGCAAACCCCCCCATATGAAAGCCCTTCAAAAATTGTCCCGTAGATTCTCAAAGGGGGAACCTATGGGGGAACGAGGTAGCGGCCACAATATCCTACCACGCTGGTGGTTAGAAAGAAATAGAGATTGGCCGCCACCGATCGCTAACTCTTTCACACGCACACCTTTTGGCCGGACATGTTTTTTCTAATGACTATCGCCGTCCAATATTATACTACATGTCAATGACGTTACCCGATCAGTTATGAAAATCTGTAAATTTTGACTGACCGTTTATCGCTCTATACCAACTGCTGTATACGTGAATTGTTTATAAGTCGATATGCGGTGCTAAATGTGGATATAGCACGTTACATTGCAATAGTTTCGCGCACACAACATTATCGCCACCGGTATGACAGGGCGACAGGCGACCTATACCTTACTGCGATTTCACATCAAACACACCCTGCATGTACGCATACATACCTATAGTATGCATGTAGGTGTAGCGCAGTATATAGGTACTACATTATATACCTAACTATATGGGGTAGTCCACCTCAACTCGCCATGTCCGCAAGCCTTGACAATTTCAATCGGACTGAGTTTTTTTTCATGTACTATCACAAAAACACAGACAATTGAACACAGACTCATTCAACAAGTGACCCGTAGATACGAATATTCACTGTATACAAAGAAATCTTGTGAAGACGAAAAGTCTGTCCTGAAGACGAGAAGTTCTTCAACAATACTTCAATTGCACGGCACCCGCGAATTGTGCTCGATTCACGTTCACATTTTCTTCGATCACTTTGACGTTTGAATCCGTTCAATCACTTTGACGTTTGAATCCGTTCAATCACTTTGACGTTTCAAACCGTTTAATTTTGATGAGTGATAAATACGACGAGCGAGAGGAGGAAATGGAGACAAAAATTGTAAAAATGACTCCGGATGGAAACTGTCTTTCTCGGGCGATTTCGTATTGTTCATTTAAGAGCCAGGAGAAGCACGATCAGTTGAGAAATAATATCGTTGATTAGGGTAAGGTTGCTATCGATGGACCCCCTAAGCAAAATTGATCATAAAAAGTATATTTTCATGTCAGACATGGAAAATCAATGGTGGATCTTTTCATTGAAACCTTTTCGACAAAACGTTCGCATGTAGACAAATTTATCGTAAATTGTCGACTCAGCAAAACCGATTTTGTATTTTTTGCATTTAGTCCATCCATGGCAACCCCTCTCCATGAATGGACCACTCGGTTTCCTTCGTTGGACCACCTAAATAATGAACTTGAAACAGTTCAATGACTTGATATTATTCGTGTCAATGATGAGTCGATGAACTATGGGTAGATCTTTATGTAAACAGCAGTCTTAAAAGTTATATTATACAAAATCGCATTTATATTAGTACGTTATCTAATCTTGGATATCAGTTTGAATGTATGAAATGAAATTCTTTGATTTTACACGTCTGTGCATAACAGAACATAGACTATCTGTCATTATAAACTACTGGTCCATTCATGGCACTGTTTCATGGTCCATCCATGGAAATTCGCAAAGCAATACATAACCTGTTCTACTACCCCCCAGTTGGAACATACAAATAAATGTCTAGTATCGTTTTGAATCTTGAAACCTTCAACTATCAAAGCACGCAAGGCGAATCTACGCCAATAAATGGATAAGGGTTCGAACACATTCGCAAAATCATGAAAAATAAGATCAGAGAAGGCAAATTCTTATTTTACTAGATTTCAGCACGCCTATTGTAACCGAGTGACTCTTTTCAACATTTTTTCAACTTTTCCCGACTAGTGCCCTCAATTTCAACTGGGAAGAGCTCTTCCTACGAACGCGTTTTTGAAATATTCAACTGGTCCATCGGTTGCACCGGTCCATCGATAGCATCCTTACCCTATGTGAAACGTAATTGGAACGAATTTGATAATTATGTGCTCGGGGACGAGTCTTACGGTTTGCCAATTTTTGGAAAAGACGATTATACATCACATATGTTGACAAATGGAATTTACGGTGGGTCAGTCGAATTACCCGCGGCTGCTCAAATATATAAAATATGTTTGTCCGTATGCTGTCCGCAATATGCAGTACTTAATGATAGTCCGCTCACCAGAAAAAATTTGCCGACAAGCGGCTTTATGGGAAATCATGGAAGGCAGGGGGTGGGAAGATAAAAAATAACGACCCTGGAAGTATAAGAATACTCAACGCGTTTTTGTCTCTTTATTTTATTAGCGGCTGAATTCGGTCTTGTAGATGTTTGAATAGCTGTAACTTTCAAATCAAAAAAGACTCCATCATGGGCAAGGTCCCAAAAGTTTTGTAATTTTGGGTAAAATTTATGATATTTTTTTGAAAATATTATATTGGGGCCTTTTTCGAAAAACGGGCTTTTGATATTTATTCGCATAAAAAACAGTTTCGAGTTGATGAAACAATTGAAAAAAATATATTTTTGAGTAGAACACTTTAATACCAAGCAGTTGTGTATACACACTTTTTCGATAGGAGTAACCAATTCTGAGCGACCAGAGCTCAAAATATAACTGGGGAGTAAAATTGAAAACTTGAAAATTCTGTATCATTCAAACGGTGGAAGAACACGATAAACCAGGATATATGGGTACATTTTTTTTGACAGTATAGTACATGAAAAAAAAAACTCAGTCCGATTGAAATTGTCAAGGCTTGCGGAAATGGCGAGTCGAGGTGGACTACCCCATATACATATCATATACGTAGAGAAGACGGCTTGAAAGTAGCGAGGAGAATAGCCTGTAATTAGTTTCATCCGAAAATAAATACCACTCGGTCTAGCTGGCCGGGAGAGGTCCGATGGACCGGTAATAGTAGACTGCTGCCTTGGAAGAGATGACTGCAGTGTCATTCGAACAACGCAAAAGTGTATACATACTTATAATATACGTCGTATATAAATATAAATGGTATATTCGTTCGCTTTGTAATTTTCATTTATACACAGTATAATGTATTTGAATTAGGCAATCCGATCTTGTTTTTCGACTCTTGAGTCTCCATATACGAGCATTGTATGTAGCAGATATTCTGCAGTCTCTGATCCCGCGACGCGTATATTCGGTCCATAACACAGATCTAATTTTGAGGATCTATTTTCAACAATGTAGTATGTATTCTAAAAGGTTGCTATAGGCATATATGCGCATATACGACGATATACTATGTGACATACCGTCATATACTGTGATACACTGTCAGACACGCTTGCCTATCGGCAAGATGAAAATATACTACATAAGGCAGCGATTAATAATAGATTGTTACATGCACATCAATTAAATCAAGTTGCATCATATTTGCCGATTTGTGATGACACATATACGATCAGCCAGACATATATATATATGTATATACGTATTTATCGATATGATATATGCGGCTGTGATTTGGCGAAAAGTTAAACAGCGCGACACTTAGATAAGTATATAGTACTTTATATGGCACCCCCCGTATATGATTGTACAAGAAACAGAATATTTCAGTTCCACAAGAACACCTACAGCTTAAGTTATAAGGTATTGATATAATATAGATATGTAGGTATGTAGTATACATATAATAAAAAACCTTACCTCCTGCAGCCTCATACTTATGATTGGCGGAAAGATATCCAGCTCCTTCGTCATTTCTAAATAACAAACTGTCAAGTATACATATAAGTATATGGATGGAGTTTTATACGTAACATGCACACCTTGCATTTTATTATATATTCAATTTACCCACCTACGTGATGGTGTACAGTTTATATGTAGGTATATGGGTTGGCGTCGTAAGCTCTATGCCGAAGCGCGCGTACTGCAGCGTATAGGTCCATCTAGCATTATACTTATTTATAGAATTTTGATATATATTTTTATACATACATAGGTATATATGCATACATAAGTACAGGTATGTATAGATCTACATTTGCATAAACAAGTTGCTTATGAATTTTCAATACAAATTCGGGGGATCAGTGTCATGATCTACGCGCAGGTACCTATAAGATACAGATACGAACTATGCCTAGTGCGGACTAATTTGCAATAGTGCAACTATCATATTACACGAAATTGTAATTGATCGCTTTATACTAGCTGCATTGTTACAGTATAAAGAGCAGGGCCGAAGAATCATGATATTCTTGACTTTCGAGAGAAACATCGAACTTGTTCTTTGTTTTTTCTCTTCATCCAGATAATGCATGAGAATATACTGCTCTTCACATCACAACTGTAGGTATGGCTAGGTAAAAGAAACTCACACAAGAAATACTCACATTATGTGAATCATGACTTTATTAACTATGACAAAAATGAAGATTCAAATATTTCATACATGAAATGCAAAAGAGCTATCATATACCGTAAATATCTATATGAGAAATAATATGTATATGGGGGGGGGGGGTAAAGTGGGCCCTACCAGGCAAAATGGGCACCCCCAAAAACTTTTCGCACTCTTTCAAAATTGAAAAACGCTTCAAGTTTCATTATCTATACATTGCTCTAGCAAACTTCAAACCTTGACAACTTTTAGGGAAAGGCGGGCAAAATGGGGAAGAAAAAAAAAAAAATCAAAAAGTAAAAACTATTTTGAAGTAAATACGAAAGAAAATTTAAAACATTTTTCAATTTTGAAAAATTTCGAGATTTTCTTAGGGTGCCCATTTTGCCCCCAATCTTCGAACTTTTCAGGTATGGGCGTTCAACACTCGACATGGGTCAGGCTATCGTTTTTCGGTAAAAACTCGGGGACCTATTATGATTCAAAGCTCTATTTGAAGCGTTAATTTCTTAGGATGCCCCCACCCCCCTCCACTCATACATATACGTAAATAAAACCTTGAGGGGGTTTATTTTAATCTAAAGATACCGAAAGAAACTCGCGAAACGCAAGGGTTTCACTTGATCATTTTCATCTTAAATCCGGATCGACTACATCGATTGATTTTTCATCAAATTAAAATTAGGTAGCTAAATTAATTTTAGCGGACAAGTGCTCGAAGAGCTTAAGCTTAATTATACACATACGCTATTGTGTATCGAACCTTTGACTATATAAATATAACTAAGTCAAAGGTACCGAACCTAGTTTCTCGGCTGTATATTATTGAAGGGATAAATGAATACATAAATCTTATGCGTGTAATATATTATACAGGTATACCTATGGCATACTGCACGCAACAAACTACTTTGCAATAATTTGAAGAATTATGTGACTCCAAATATGATTGAAATGAAGGAAAACATCATTTGATTTCCATCTCCCTTCTAGAATTTTTTGAATATTCTTCAAAGGCTTTTCACCAATCTCGTTTTCAAAGCCACGCGCCCAGCCTCACACCAGCTGACGTCAGCGCGGCTAGCGCCGCCATCACGGTCAGTCGCCCAAGTGTTTTGCGTGGCATGATTTGTCCAAATAACTATTCGCTGCGGCCAAGTTGCGGTCCGCGAGACAGTGTATCGAATCATTTTTGTGCCTTTCGGAACACGGAATTGCGGGAACCGGCAAACTTGTGGTGATAAAATTCAACCGCGAACACGGAATTTGTACCGCGCCCGTCATCCGATACATGGGTGCCTCCTGTCAAGTGTCTGTCAAGTGTCGACGTGATGGTTATTTCTTAGAAATCTTCCGACTACGAGCTGTGTTATTCCCTTTCATCCGACATTCGTCATACCGCTACTATGAATGTCAACATCAATGCCAAAGGTTGGTTAGCCTAATATTCGGTTGCGACAAATTCAACATTGGATGAAAGTCTCCCAGCCTTCGAGGTTAGATTTATGTGTGAATGCTGTTCACAATATATGTATACTCATTCGCACGTGTTTCCTGTACTTAGGATTGCAAATTGTCAAGCAACGTAACTTAAGTAAAGAACGAGCTTACGCAGAGATCGAGAAATTACTTGGATCTTCCGCGAACGACAACGGAGATGAAGTAGCACAGTTTCAAGCCGATCGGGTATGTTTCATTCAGCTTTTTCTTTCCCACTTTGCTGCTCGCTGCTATTCATACTATATTATTTCCAATAAAGAATCGAATAAGTAAGAGTCCATCAGAGAAGTTTTTCCAGAGATTATAGATAATTATCATGATTCCAATTTGGCTCAGTTGCTTGCGCGTGCGCATTCTTCATACCAGTTGTGAAAATTAGGTAATCGAATGTCTCGATGTCCGAAGCGTTGGAAACGTGACCTTTCAACAATCTCGTCAGGGTAGAATTTCATTTCGTGACGCATTAAACATTGGCGATGTGTGGGTATCATTCAAATCGATCAACATTTTTAGTTCATTGCGGACCAATTCTGTATGGCCTGGCCCAAACCAAAACTTCTCAAACGATCAATCAAAGGTCCTCCGGAAACTGTTGCCTTTCAAGAGCAGATGAGATGCTTCTCGCCTTATAAAATGGTGAGATGGAAGACCCTGTTTCTCTACCTCTTTTAGACGTATTACGAATGTTGCTACCGCTCCTCGTTAATCTGATTGATTTTTATATTTCACATGTTACAAATTGCCCATAGGACGACAATCACAATAGGCAGGGATGCGGTTTGGTAGACGATACCAATCGTCCGCCAGTGAGTTTTTCACAAAATCCTCAATCCAACGAGTCAAAAATCCAGACTATTGATCTGACAGGGACCAGGACAAAGGTTGGTCGGCATCTTTGCCTTTGTCCTCGTACATAGCTAGGGTGTCTGGCGACCAGAAACCCCCTCGGGATCTTAGACATTATTTAGTCATCAGGATATATCGGGGGATCCCGTGATAATTGTATCAATGAAATCCAGTTCAACTGAGTTGGTGAAAATAAGCAAAAGTATTCGTATATCCCATTCGATGATTCTAAATAAACACCGGGCCTTGTGCTCTGGAAAAGATAAGAGAACGGAAGGGGAAATATAACTCTCTGGCAATTTTACTCAATTTATCAGCTGAAAACCCTGATATAATGTGTCACTGTGTTTCGCACAACTTTACCAAGACTGTAAAACAATTTATGCTATAAGAAGGCATGAATACCAATCGAATTCTCACAGTAGGAGGCTAGGTGAAACTCTTTGAATTACATCTACAGATGAGTCAGGAAAATTTGTATTAAAAAAAGGATTTGTGGCAATCTCAATATTTAAAAGATAATGGAAATGCTCCTTGCATTAAAAATATTGAGTTTTTCAATTCAAACTTTTCTGGCTGATTTGTAGATCTTCTTCTTTATCCTTAGACCTATTCCGTCATCAGAGATAGCCGAACATATAATATTCACGCAGAAGAATTTTCAGTAAAAAGTACCGTACTTTCCCAGTAATCACGGGATCAAAAAAACAATTTATAAATTTAAACGAAATTTTGCCAAACATAGTTCGGAAATTTTTAACACGCCAACAACGTCACCTTCTGATGTACTCCTGTGACTTTTTGCTGAACTTTTGTGGAAAATTACTACCTTGTTCTCCAATAGTTCGTATACATCATGAATAGTCCCATGATTCCGGTGAGGTTCAGTAATTTTTACCAAGGTCTTTCGGTATATTTTACTGAAAATTTTTCTCTGTGTAATTTGCAAAGTTTCACCTCGCTTTGTGCTATGAGAATTCATAAGCTTTCTCGTCATAGTAGAAATTGATCTGCCATATCAGTCGAGTCATTTGTACAGGCCCTCCTTAATAGTGTTTCTCGTTTGACCGCCAGGAGATCGATTCTTTGTTGAAAGAAAGTTTCGAGGCTTATCACTTGGGGCAGTATGGCCTATCCGCCGCAAAGTACAAAATTGTCTGGGAGGCGCTTACCGACGCCACTCTCAAGGTGATTGAATCATCAATAGTGGTCATCAATATATATTTATATGATCCTTTTATTGCTTGTACATATAGTCACGTTTCGAGCATATCAATGAGGACGTCGTCTGTTATATGCTGTGCCTCTCGCTGCTTGAGACAGACCAACTGAATAATCTGTTGGAAGCCGTGGATCTTCTGGTTGCCTTGGAAAAACGAAGCTCGCATAGATTTCCAGCCGTATACTATGCGCTTAGTATGGCACACCACAAACATTACAGGTATTCGATATATTATCTCTTGCTAGTAATCCTGAATGTCTAACAACCTGTTTGAAACAAGTTTCCACCACACGGACAGAATTCTTCCCACCTCGCATATTATCTCCAATACTCGTCCACTGATAATATTCTTACTTGACAATCAGTTACGGCTTGCGTATTGAGTCTCTTCGTCCGATAGGAAATGAATCTGTACCGATCAGACTTGTAGTTAGTATTCCGACACAGCAAAGCTCCCCGGCACACTTGGACGGAAAGCCGTGATGGTAACGAATTTGAGATGTGAATAACTATTTGCCTGTTAACTTCTTACCTTATTACCAGGTTTGCGTTGGCGCTGAAAGCTGCTAGGGAAGGTCTCGCCTTTCTTGAGGGTGATGTTGAATTAACAGAACAGAAAATACCAGGAACAGACGTTACGCTCAAAGAATCGACCAAAGCTGGGCTATCGGTATGCATAACCACAGACTTGTCTTTATCAAATCATTACTGTAAATTTCTCGAGATTCACTGACTGCTCGTAACTCGAAACTTGGCTGGGTCGGCTAATAAAATAGAAATACACATCCAGTGGAAGGCGGCCTGAATTCAAACTCACTGTTCAGACTTTCTAACACAGGTTTCCCTCGCCGCGATGAAAGATGAAAGCTCCAAGTGGCATCCCCCGGACGCGGTCTGCTGTATGGGGGAATGCCTTCCCAGCTCTCAATGGTACGGTCCAAATCGGGATATATATTTCAGGTGAGTAATGTGAGTTGAACAAAAATCACAACATTGATGCTTAGAGTATTTTATAAAACACAGGCAGAGGACCAGAGAGAAGAGAGACATGAATCACCACCGAACGTCCACCTCGATATTACTTCATTTATGTTTATTATTCTTCAGGGATCCTGCATTCAATGGAATGGTTGTCTTGACCTGTAGCAATGCCAGGAACCCTTGTACGATGAAGTTTCATCAAGCGTGTTGGAAGATGAGAAAGGACCAACTATCTGCTCTGAAAAAATTATCAGACAAGGTACTAGCAAGGCCTGCTTCGTGCTTTGGTTCATTATAGGTATAAACGCTATCACTCGCTAATCACAAACCAATGAAACTCGGATCAATTTTGGCAGGACATTATCGGCTATGAATGTTTCACGCCCAACTGCGAGTATGGCCAGGGCACTCGCAGCCTGATAATCAGGGTCGAAGTTTATGGAGACGATGGTCAACTGAAAACACATATCGAGCCACCGGCTAACCCTGTGCAGTGGATGAAGCGGCGACCTTTACCCAAGGGTGCCATACCGAAGCACCAAGTGAGTTTATAATTAGATAATTAAATTGGAATAAGTCGAGTTGGCTTTAGTGAGATAAAAAGGCCGTTTCGAATATCTGGTTGCAACTGATTTTTCAAATATCCGTCTAGCATCACATCGGAGGCCATCATTACAGAGTGGAGTTTGATTTTTTCATCCAAGTTGGATTGTTTCCAAACGGATAGACATTTCAAAATATTAACGATTTTATATTTCAGATAAAACCGAAGCGACAATCGGAGAAGATACGCCGGCCTGTCGCTATTGCTGTACCCCGATCTACTTGTAAAGAAGTCATGGGTGAAAATCGGTGAGCCTTTCTACTGATACGGATTACATCACCCGCAATACTATGACCACGAAGTCATATATTATGTACACATAATATCCTTTGAGTTTGATCCGCTACAGTACTTGAATCTGGCAAAGGAAGGTTTATTCTTCTCTTCTTGGGAACAGTGTTATTGTACAGATGTGGGACCTGATTGAACTAACTTCCTTCAGTTCAATTGCGATCTCATTATTTCCTTTTATAACGGTGATAATCAAATTTCAATGTTTTCAGAGCCGAAAAAGCATGGCGAATGGTTAAATTAGCCAAACTGAGACAAAATAATTTCGGAATTAAGCCGGCCTATGAAGTGAGTATGAAGTTTCTGTAGCGCATAATCTATTTATTTTTCGGAAATTTCCCGAATGGCACCAAAATCACAATCCCTATCGGGATCGAAATCCTGCCCTTGGCATAAATCTAATTACACCAAATGCTGAGATCTCGACATTGTCTGTGTTCTAGTGGAGACCTGATCTGGAGATGTACGGGAACCCTCAAATGATGGAGATAGGAGACTTTTTGGGAGGTCCGATTTTTGAAAACGGGTCTCAGAAACTGGTCGCTATTAAGAAGTTTATATTCACGTGAGTCCGTGGGCGCGCTGTGTCCAAACTAAATACCACGAAATATACTATACTTATATATCACAACTAGCGTCAGAGTGAGCTCGAACGAGTGCTTTTCCTCAGAATTAGCTGAGATAAAGAAGATATTCGGCATTCGCGTCAAACTCATTCAGGGTTTCGTCAAGTAATTTTTGACATGGGTTCCTATATAAAAAATGTTAGCTGGGGTGTCTCACCAATCGCCACACGGCGGGGTGACATAGTTAGTGGTAACACCCTGTATACATAGTTCATTCCGTTTGCACTGGTCAGTATTTTTGTCGATCGCTGAACGCATCTTAGGCTCACCTTGACTCTCCTTCGGAGTTTCACCAGACTTCCCGGACTCCTATGTTTGAACGCATTGCAATGAAAATCACTGTTTTATAGATATAATGTTATGCACTGTATTGAGGGCCCACACCTTGTTCAATCGATCGGAATTGGCCGACTTATATTTCAATAATTCTCTCAGATACTTTTACGAATTCATCAAGGAAACTGGGTGCGTTAAGAGAATCGAAATATCGCAAAAGTGGGAGGAGGACAAATTTATATTCGATAATCATAGCGACGTACTGCACGGCGAGACAGGTAACAAAACTAGATTTCCATTTTACGTTCATGGACACGTTGCTAGTCCCGTCTTTTGACTAAAATTCTGTATCTGTCTTTCTTCTAATTATTCCTGTAGATATCTGGGAATTCTTACTACAATCCTACAAGCTTGTGTCTCTTGGAGATCGCATTGGTATTGCTGAGAATTTACCGGAACTGTACACGATAGTTAAGAGCGAAGTATGCGGTTGTCTTAGATTTTTGCTGGCCGATCCGCTTCATTCACGACCAGCGCACTTACAGGGTACTTTTATCAATAGAAATATTCAACTTGCTCCAGGCTTATCCTTCGGCGTATCATTTAAGTCAAACTTGATCAGAAGCTGTGGATTATGCTTAATCTTTGCTGATCTCATAAGCAGCTGCTAAGCTCATTCGCTCAAAAAGAGTTCAGAGCACCACAAAATCATGAAGAAAGATTTGTCCTCAACGTCTAATAGAAATGTTTCAATTCCACACAGATGACATCTCCGACATGATAATAAACAATTGCGAAGAGAAAGAGAATAAACTCTCTACAGCTGCCGTGGACACTGATGCAAAGATAGATGCCATGGTTTGTTTAAACAGCAAGATTCAACAAGTATAAGGCTCCGTTTAATTTGAATAGTAAACAATGTAGATTCAATCAGTTCTCCAGTAAGACTGATAAGACTGCGGTGCCGATTTGAAAAATTCGGAACATCGTGCAAGTAATATGACTAGATGAGAATAGTGGGCAAGTAGGTCTGAAAGAGGGAAATAATCTCATTAGTTGAAAGAATAGTGACTGAACCAAGATGGGGATATCATTAATTGGGTAGTTCGTGCCGGTCACTTTTTGGCTGATTCATTTGGGGGGGGGGGCATTCGTTTATCAACTGGCATACAATAAAGGTATATATATATTTTTAGATAAACATGATACCTCCGGTCATTGCGTTGGCTGATTCTGCCCAGCTGGGGTGCGCAGCTGTGATTAGCCCTGATGTTTCGTCAAAAGCAATCTTCACCGATTCTCAACAGACGCTCAAAGGCATTGATTTCGATACCAGGAACTTGGTGACCAAAGATATCTCCGCGGAAGCAAAATCTTCTGACGAACCTGCATTCGTGAAGGAGCCAACCGCTCTTCCTGTGACTGGCGATTACAAGCTTGAATCAAATGATTTCACGAACCCAGAAGAGATCCATGATCCAAATAATCATCTGGAACGGTCAGAAAACGATAGTTTTCGTGGTGAGCCTGAGACCGATCCAAACGGCCACCAAACAAACTCGCAACTCATTCTACATACTAGAGAAGAAGGAGACCTCGCCGAGCTGTGCGTTAATTCCGAAGAGGTAATGGAAGCGTCCGATGGAGTCTGTAATCTGCCTCAAGAATTAGTATTCTCTAACGGCCTGCGAGAAAACGAGTCCAGCCAAGACTATCATATTCACGACTTGGACTCTGCAGATTGTAAACTCGATGGCATGACAGATTCCATGTCTGAGAGAAATTGGGATAGGCACGAGATGGAACCTGAAGTAGATGCGACCGTTGCCGAACCCAAATGTATTACCGCTAATGACGACGCTGCCGCACAGGCAGAACCTCGTGACAAGGAACACCCTGCATCAGGTACAGGGCTTCCTAATGGTCCTATTGGAAGGAAAGAAGATTGTGTCGGTTTCAAGCGAACAAGAATAACGGAATCAGCGAAAAAAATGACCATCACTCTTCCCCTTCCCCAGTGTCAGGACATTTTGGTAATCAATTTCACCAATTTTCGATCTTTAATGTTGTCCTTAATTCCGAATTTTGTACTCCTTGTCCTGGACTACTTTCCGATCCCCTCGATATCGATGATATTGCTACCTTTCGTCATTCCAGTTCAGGATACCCGGGTATAACGAGAAATATCTTGTGTATATATTCTATTTATGTTTCTGTTGGCAATTTGAATGAAAATTTTAATGAAATCCATTGCGTAGGCAGAGTCCAACGTCCAAAAAATTGAAAACGATCTGGCGGTCATGGTCAAAACTGTAGCACAGTTGAAGTCTGTTCTTGAACAAAACCAAGCGGTAAGATATTACTCTCCTTCGTATCCCTGCTATTGACGTGCATTGAGGGTCTAAGGTTCCCCTTTTCATACTATCCCAAACTTTTTGCGGACCCCTTTGTCTCTGATAACTCTTATTCAATTTTTGCTGAGCAGCTTCCATAATTTTTATAGAGATCCGAGAATCACGCGCAAATGTTGGAACAGGAATTAATGAATCATAAGACGGTATCCCAACAAAGTATGGCTGAGTTGGTGAAAGATTTGAGTCGACTCGAAGCTCGGTACGCTCAACTTGAATTGGAAAAATCTGAAATCATGCAGAAATTCAAACAGTGTGAACTTGATTTGCGTCGAATTAAAGATGAGAATGTGAATCTGACGTTGAGAAATACTGAATTGATGCACAAGTACGATAGACTGAGCGAGGAGAGAGCCGATATTGCCCACAACTTTGACTTACTAACGAAAGAGAAATCTGTGATAGAAAATAGCTTGGAAATCGTTCAAAGAGAAAGAGACAAGATGGATAAGAAGTTACAGAAGTACCATGCCCGTTTGAAAGATAAGAGCACCACAGACTCTGAGCAAATGTAAGAAAGGGGCAGAAGATGTAGGATGCAAATCTTATCTTTTTCTACCACAGTTTCACAGATGAGTTTATTTTCACAGAATTTGCCTCCAGAAGGAGCAAAGCCAGTTGGGGCAGCAGATGTTGGATGCGACAAAATTGAACGAGAGAAGGTTGAAGCTCCAGAGCTTGAATCACGAGTTTAATATTAACAAATATGCGATCGAGAGGTGAGTTGAAAATATTTCCAATCCAATCGCCTCTGCATCCCAATAATTGTCAACTAATGGCATCACATTTATTCCTCAATTACATTACAGAGCGTTTGAAAAATGTTACGATCACATAAGCATGCTGAACGACGTGAGTGAACTGGTCACATTGATAACCGGTCAGCAATTCATTATGGGAGAAGTTCAAGCGCCGTGGCAGCAAACCAAATACTATCTGCGCCATACAATTGAACAGTATAAGGTTCGTAAGGCGATAATAAGCATGACCAGGTTACAATTTTCGATTCGATTATCAACATTGGTCGTCTTCTTCAATCTGGGAGAGGGGTATTTTATTAACGAACTGACGTGTGTTTGAATTGTTCTTCAATCAACCAGTTTTGGTACCGTAGTTCGCCAATCTTTCGAACCACGATCAAGTGAAAGTTAGGATTTGCGAGTTATCGGGTATCAGAGTTGAATGCGGTCAAAGGAAGAGCATTTGCTCAATATCAGATATTTGAATCCTTGATTATTCAGAGAGAGCAGAGCTCCAACTCTGAAATCCGAAGACTCGCAACTCCTAACTTTCACTTGACTATGCTTCAAAAGAGTGGCAAATTTCTGTAAGGGAACTGGTTGTTTGAAAAAAGAAATCTATACACATGCCAGTCCTTCGTGAATACGCCTACCCACGTGTATGTATGTATGTATGATATCGTTTGATGTGTGCAACAACTATCTTTTGTTCTCTCAGGAGGATTATTCGAAACTCCATGCACTACTGGAATCGGACAAGGAAATTGATAACTTGAACGACATCAAGCTACCGACCCTGAATATAGTATTACCACAACCACCCAACTTGGCAGAGCTTTACAGAAAAGGGGAAGCTAAATTAGTCCCTCCCCAGATGCCTGTTCTTCCAAGCCAATGGCTGATGTCAGGGGGACACTATCAGGCTCCAGGTTACTTTTACCATCCCGCAAACGCCTACTTTCAGGATCGAAATTTAAAAGCCAGGGTGAATGACACGAATTACATACCCGTCGGACCCGGTTTTCCCAACAATCATTACTCACAGGTAAAAACGGGTTTCGAAGATCTCAAGATACTTGTCGCATGCCCTAACTGATCTCTCTCTTTACAGAATCTTTATACCAATGACCACACTGACAATGCGAGCCAGAGGGCCCAAGGAGACGACACGAATAGCTCCGGCTTTCCAAGAGGAGAAAACACCACACGGCCAGAACCAATAATTATTGCAGACACCAAATCAAGCTACGAGAATTCGACACTTTACGATGGGGAAGACGACGACAAGGGAGTATCACATGCAAGTTGCGGTACGAACGCACTTGAGGGCGCTTCGCAGATTCCAGTCAACAGGTACAATGGCTGTGACAAGTTGTTTTATTGACCCTTACAATCATATGAAATAGAAGTATGATCAAAGGTTGTTACTATTTATAAGAAATTATTTCCAACAATTTTTTCCAGACAGTCGAGTCCGTTGAAAAAAGTTGGCCGGGACGCGCTCATGCACGAGCTGAGGAAGAAATTTGTAGGAGTGCCCGAGTACGTTTATTTGAAAATTGAAACTTGCCATTCAGATAAAGCCCTGTGAAATTTACTTGGTGTTTACTATTGCCTAATCGCTTATTGTACCGTCAATGTGTTCAGGCTCGATTTACTGGAAAGCATACAACACGTACGAAGATTACACAAAGGCACACTGTCCGGAATCCGCGTACAAGATATCATACGAGAATCCGAGCCGTTTGTCATGCAGCTTCAGGCCAAGCGTGAGTATAGACGCGTATCATATACACATATAGTTTTACGCAACTTATGTACATATGTTTCGAAGCCAAAATATCCAGTGCAAGCCGACCAATGCCGGTGTAAAAGAGCATGATTGATTTCCATTGTGTGTTCGTCAATACCTTCAGCCTTGTATCTTGAATGTATAGCTCCGCTGTAGAGCATGGTATTCACATTTCAATCTGAGTTCTCTAAGTACTTTCCCTCTTTCTTGTTTGTCAATTGATATCGATAGCGTACCACAGTACACTGCAGCTCTCTCCGCACTAACAGTAGCATCCGAATAGTATTTAATAGTAGATATACAATTCTGATAATTTTAGATATGGCTCATTATGGGTCACCCAAGCAAATGTTGCCACCGGAACGAACACTCCTACAACAAAATAAGCCCAGCCAGCGAAAGTTACCTTCGTCAATGCCGTTAGGTAAAACTTTGGATCCCATAAGTATAAACAACTAATATACCATAAAAATATTATTTGTCTCAGGGCAACAGAAGAGAATCAGAGACGGCGCTCAGGAACAAGCCAATAATCCGGGTAAGGAATTGAACTTTCTGCGATGAATTCCACTAATTTCGAATTGCATCCGTCCTATCATCACAAAAGTCAGTTATATTTTCACCTTCTTCTATCATGCTTGTAAATTGTAGGTAACAATCTGACTAAAGTACCGACAGTCGTACCGGCAGCAATGAGAAAGCCAGCTTGGAGACCGGTGGCATCCGGGCTTGTCGAATGGAAAAAAAAGCAAGAAGACGCAGAATGTACAATTTGCTTTGAAAGCATGAACACGTCTGACAAGAGAGCCCCGGTTTACATCCTACCCTGCCAGCATTCCTTTCACACAACGGTGAGCCTTTTGTTTCATGAATTACGCCGAGAAACTATCGACGAAAGATCATACAAAGAAGATTATTGTTCACCCTTGATGCTGTTGCACCTTTGGGCTTCCTATTCACAACTGTTTTCTCAATCCAGTGCCCTCCGGTCCTGTCGAATGGAACTGAACTATTTCATGAACCTGAAACATTTTGATATAGCTCTCTATGAAATGTCTATACTCCGTATTTGTGCCTGTGATACGTCTGTAATAATAGACCAACATTTCTTTGTCGATGGAACGTCGTGCATATAAATTGTTACTCTCGTACCCTGAGCCTTGTGCCTGAATTTCTTTTCGTTTCAGTGCATCAAGAAATGGCTAGGCGAAACGAGCGTTTGCCCGATTTGCAGGATACACTGTACTATGGACGATGAATTTCCACCGTTGCCTTAATAGTGTTCTAAATCCGTATGAATGTGAGGACGTTCAACGATATTTCATAGTTATTTTAAGGTTTATCAAGTGATGGTGTCCGTTATCAAAGTGCATTTTATTTTACCAAGGAATACCTCTCGTATTACCTGGACAATCGTCATGTATCAATTATGAAAGATATTATTGTTCGCTGTATTATTTTTTTTAATCACAAACTCGAGTCTGCAACCAAATACTTGATCGGCACCCCGCCTATAGGATACGTCGCATAACGCACGCCACGTTATGTTAATGTTGATACATGGTTGTATGTATTTTTTATTGCTTATGCATTCACGTTCCTCATCGTCTAGGTAACGAGAGCTTAACTTTTATGCATAATTATCTCGTCGCATCGCGTCGGCATCGACATGAATATTCCATAATGACACAATATTATATCCAACACACACGATGTACTTGCAAAGTCTAAGCCTAACCATATGGAGATTATTCCGCTCAATTACACTTTACGAAAGCTCGTCTCGTTGATATTTATATTGAGATATATTTGCAGGCATATTTTTGTAATAAAAACAGTTCATTATATACATTTAGTCCTCGGTTCGTACCTTACACACTAAACTATTCAAATGTTAATAACCATTCCTGACGATAATCTCTGGACCGATTGAGTTGTTCCCACTAAACTCACGCGAAAATTACACATGCGTATCTGTGCACAGCAGACGAGATGAACAATCCGTGGCCTATTGAATAGTGTCGCTTCAATTCCACCAAAAACTAACAGAGAAGCTGGGCGTTAAAGCGACGACGTGATGCCACCAGCCTGGAGGGATGAATAGCATCTCGCCGGGTCCCAAAGTACACGTTGTGCCCGCTGCTTTTTTGAACTTTGACCAAGTTTTCAAGTCTGGATTCAATGGGTCCACCTGAGCCGTATTGGATAAGAGTCTTGTTTCGTAAGGATACAAATTGGGTGTTTCTTCCGGATGAAACAGTACCACTTGTTTGATCCCAAATACCTTGCAGAGAAACAATGCGAAATTAGACGAATAGTAATTATCGTTCGACTTTTCGTTATTAATGCTAGCTGATTTCTGCCGGTAATTTCTTCCAATGCCAATATATATCTAATATACGAATGAAAAAACTCATAACTTCAAAGATACCTGACAAAGCAGATTGTTTTTCGGGTCAAAATGCAGCGGCGAGATTGTACCCGCTGGACCTAGCCATGCATTTATATCAGGTGGTGTTGCTTCCTCCCCTGTATCCGAGAAACTACAGTAATCTGGTATCGAAATGTCGTCCATCAACTCGGGTATCTATAGAATAGAGTGAAGGCTTGAATTACACGTTTTGGTATGTGTCGTGAGACCTTAGTTCCGTAGCCAATATTATACTCAATATTACAAAACTCGGTAAAATTATGAATTGAGAAGAACAATTCGAATGGCGTTGCTCGTCAAAAGCTACACGCATACCACTTTTATGTATTGTCAAACGTATATCACAATGTCGTTGCATGTTTCATACAAACTTGATTGAAAAGCTCGTGTTGCGCCAAGTATCCCAATTTCGACGGTTTATCCGGCGTCACGTACGATTCGAGAAACTCTGAAAAGGTGACGAGATGTTGGCTCCAGTCCTCTTCAGTATAACGAGATCCAATTTCAATTGGTACTGTTCTAACACCGGCGGTTCTCAACAAATACTCAGGATTCCGCCAAAGATGCAAAGCCTTCCAGTGGTCCATACAACCTAACGAAATATAATATCTCAAGATCGTGCCTGTCTCATACGATCTATGGACATAGCCGATCATACCTTC
The DNA here is from genome assembly GCA_963992785.1 of Tenthredo livida. Classification (NCBI taxonomy): domain Eukaryota; kingdom Metazoa; phylum Arthropoda; class Insecta; order Hymenoptera; family Tenthredinidae; genus Tenthredo; species Tenthredo livida. The sequence goes on from OZ023064.1 coordinate 61,945,470, forward strand.
CAATACGGTCGGAGTCTTGGATTGAAAGATATTCCTGTGAAATGCCTCCATGGATGGTCGGTAGCAACAAGCCACTGGTGCAAACCCTGGGAGCAACCCTCTCGGAACGATGTCGTCGCCCAATTGCGCCAAATCCGTACAGGTTGTACATTTATTCCCGCTCACCTCTGAAAGTATGTAATTCACATCCTATGCTCACGATACTGGTGAACAATGTTAAGAGTGGTAGAAATTCTCCAATTTATTTTGAGAATAAGCTCCCTGGAAAGGCAACGTTCTTTTGCCCAATTCTATCCCAAACATCATGATCCGTTAGCTTTATTCTTGCCTGTGTAGAAGCCTCTCGCCATTTTGGTGAGAATTCATCTGTCATTTGTTTTTTGTCTGTTTTTTTTTTTTTGCCCTATCGAATCAATTGTCCGGGGGGAATAGGATAGAAGACTGTGTATTTGATCTGTAATGAAATTATTGGCGATTGTCGTTTCTTTGTACATACCAACAATGAATGTGTTCAGTTTATGCGCAACAGTTGGAAGCAACCCTGGCATGGATAATGGAGGAGCTCCGAGAAGTATACCTTTGTCGATCAGCAGGATGGCTTCTTTTAGCGTATTCAATGTCATAATCTGTGCATTGTCCCTTACCTCTTCATATTTGAATCTGGTCAACAGCAATGCAGACTACGCAGATAAAGAACTCATCAATAGAGGATCGCAAGATAGATTCACGCACAGGGTGGGTAGATTTTGAAATTAAAAACTTCCATTCATCTACCGTGAGACTGTGATTGAGTAGAATGTATAGGATTGTAGCTTCTGATTCCATAAAGCTATAGTCACCCACGGGTGATTGGCGTAGGTTAATCCGAAATTACATACGACACATTCATATCTACCTTCAAGATAGTGCAAAACGAATAACAGTATCTGTAATCGATCGACACATCCTTCCAGCAGCCGGAATTCAATGACTCCCAAGTTCGATCCAAGCAGGCCTCCAATGTCACAGCTGCATTCCGCATCCACTTAGACCTCAAGACACTCCTTGATGGGAGAGAGAAAGATGCAGAACTGACACATCAGGCTTGCAAAATATAAGCGATCGAGCCTTGTAATTATCAACAAGGGTTGTTACGCATTGCTGACCCTAAAATTCCCCGTCTTTTCCAGTCAAGTTTTAAAGATATTCCGGGGAGAAAACGGTCACACATAGAACACTAGTTTTTATCAAACATCTATTTTCATTAGCAACAGACTAGAAACTTGAGTCTCGGTGAGAAAGCACAACTTTGAAGATTATTCGCGTCCATCGAAACATGATAATGCTTACAAACTAGTGAGAAAAATTAATTAGAAAAATAAATTTCAAGCAATCAGTCATTTTTGTAGGACACTCGAGTAAATTTTGAAAACTGCCAGAGAATCGACCAAACTCCCTGATCTTTCCAGGTTTTCCATATGCGTAACAACCCTGATCAAGCTAACGATTAATCCAAATCATATTTACTCATCGAGATTGAGAGAAATCCATAATTTATGAAATATCTGCATCAAATGTACTCCAATCTCTGGTGAACTGTTTGTTTCTATGTCTTTTAGGAGAGACTTTGAAGGCAAGATCTCCTTTGCCAGTAGCGCAATATCCATAGTGATCGGTCCTGAGGAACAAAGATGTGGGTATTGAATGAACACAGTGGTCTGAACAGAGAAGGTATAGATTTAATTACAGACAGACAGTTCGACAATACAGGGAATTCTTCAAAGTTTTCCATCTCACAACAACAAAGTCGGCAAAATAGTACGATATCTTTCCGCTCAGGGACAACGTTTTGACACGACAGAAGCTTTCGATAAAAACTACTCGAATCTGTGCGAATAATAATAGTCTGTAAAGAAACGCAACAAGGCACAGAGGAATGCACGTCCCGGGGCCGTTGCATAGAATTAGGTCGGGTCGGGTGGTCCAAACGATGGGTATAGATTCAAAAAGGGCAACAATTGTTGTCCAAACGGAGGTGAGGTAGGGCTGATGAACTTCTCGGCTACGTCGTATATGAAGTAATTGATAATCAGACGCCTCGCCTTCTAGATCTCTGACTTTGGCATCGCTAATTACATCCATAGATGCTCGAACATAGATTCTTGGCGAATAACGATCCGATTTCATACCGGCGACGATCCGTAACATTTCTGTCGTATGACCGCCGGAGCCCAATATTATCAGGGTCCTTGCAGGATGACGACGTGAATGACTTTTCAGTGTGTACCCATTTTTACAAAAGATTAAGTATAACGTTCTCAACGCAAGTACGACGAGAAACATACACAAAGCTTCGAGTACGAGGACAACCATTCCGCTTGTTGAATAATTAAGTGAACGGGGTGAACGTCGGGTGTTCTTCTTTTTCTTTTGCCTTGATGGTTATATCCCCTTGTGTACGAAGCACGGGGTAAGTACACTAAACGTAATGGATTCTGAGCCGGATGGTGTTCGACAATCGAAGAAACAGCCAATCGGCGCTCTGGATTTTTGTAGTCCAGAGCGCTGACTGGCTGTTTCACCTATCTAGATTACACATCCGGCTCAGAATCCATTACGTTTAGTGTACCAAGAACGTCGGTATAGTGCGGTATACTATAGTATAATGCAATCGCATATGTTTTATCTTATGCTTGTGCACGTGGGCGTGTGCGTTCCTAAACCTATTTCATGCGGGTCTATCCGTACTATCTAACTATCTGAATATAGTTAGGCCTGAACGTATGAAGTCGCCACTCGTGTTACGTCACGGTTAGACGTGTGTGACGTCACCAGCAGTAATCTAGTAGTTTTGATAGGAGACGCCGTTTTATTTGCAGGCTAATATTTTGATTGAAGATAAAAATGAGCTATCCAATTATTTACATAAAATGGCAACTAAACCTTCAGCGTATAAAGTTGGCGAGTATTCTAATCGAGTGTGTAAATAAAATAATAGAATTCAACAATTTTTTTTCAGCTTCTGTAATTCATTGGGTTTCTCAAAATTGACTAAACATTCAATAGCTCGTATATCTTGAGCGTATAACAGTATTTTATTGTTTTTTCGCCTATTTAGACAAGGGAAGAAATAAAATAAATATATGTGTTACGGCTTCTCTGTCATGAACATGTTCTCTATCATTCACATGCTCTCCTCGTCTCTCAACTAGTAGCATGAATGACGTGGGTACGCCCGGTCACGCTCGTCAATGGCTGGCTCGTGTTGTTTACAATACGGATCTCAGCAAGTCTAATTTTTCCCCCACCCCCGTGTTTACCTTATGGCCGGAACCACGAACAACCTCAGTCTGCTTTCAGACCAGGCGCTGAGCGGACGTTTCGCCGCTCGCGGGACTCTCGGTGTATAAATCGACAAATTTCTATTTGCTATAATCAAATTTACAATTTCATCAAAAACCTAACAAATAAATAAGAACATGAAGAATAAAACACTGGTACCTACATAGCTTCTGGATAGAAGCAGATATCCAATAAAATGGACAAAAAAAGAAGGTCAACGAATTCGTGCTCATCTTTTCGTACATTCGCTATACTAAACTGTAACTGCACTCGAGTTATGCCGTGCTTTAACCGAAAACACAATCGTTTGAATATTGTATCTCGAACGATGGACCATGTATTTCAGCGACAGCTGTCGCTGCTGCTTTGACAGTTTGACTACAATTACGAACTCTTTGTACAGGCTGTTCTAGGGCACGTTCGAGGTATGCTATATATATACACACACGTATACGTATACATATACTTTTTTTTCCTATTGTTATTCGTTATTTAATCTTACAGATCATAGTTATCAGAATTCACAGATAACTAACGTGTCTAGTCATTCACACCTCTGATACGAACAGTGCTGACCAGTCATTCTTTTTGTCTAACTTTGAGCTGCTCCTATTCGATCGTTGTGTCGATATAATTAGACTGTTGATTCGTTTGAAGATACTGACAAATTTTGTGAAGAAAGATATATTTCGCAATGTATGTGCTACGATCTGTAAGACACATGCCATTGCTACGTTACATATTTTTTTACCGGTGAAAGCTTGGGGATAAGATGTTCCTTCACCTTATTAATATCGGGTAACGTGTCATTCCCCCATTTCAATTCACAGAAGATTGATCGATTTATGAATTCTATATACGTAGCCGAAAATTGGAAAAGATCTAGATACAGATAAAAAATACCAATGCAATTGATATTAAAAGATCACTCTCAGATCTATGACATTAGACTTGAGGTTTCGTCACGTATTGGTTTAATTCAATGAGGATGTTAAAATTGTGTATCTCGAACGATGGACCACGTGCTCCAGCAATACGATATGTGAGACTCATGTCATCGCTACATCAGATATTTTTTTACCGGTGAACGTTCAGGGATAAGATGCTCCTCCACCTTATCACTATCAGGTACCGACCCAACATTTTCTTCAAGATGCCGCACCGCAAGGACAGCGTGGGAATGTCGCCAGCTGCTTCAGTCAACTAGTTTAATTAGAGTATATCGTATATAGTATATAGTATCTAGTATACTATATAGTATATACGATATAGTATTGTATGATGAATGTAATTTACTCTTAAAATAATAATCTCCCGAATCGATGATTAGATTATTATATTTTACGTATGATACATTATGTACATACGGCGGCCTTGCCCCCCTGGAGGGGCGGCAGGAGGGGTTGGGGGTTTTTTTTTATCCCCCATCCCCTCCGCGCCCCTCTAGGGGGGCAAGGCCGTTTTTTTTTTGATCGCGAACGCGTTTTTTTTTCTCTAGTCGTAGTATGATTATTATTATTATTATGTAGTCGTAGCTCGTATGTGTGAGTATTTTAGATCTGTAGTAATCTCGGCGGCAGGGGGGGAAGGGGGAGGAAGTGGGAGGGTGGGTGGCCTCCCCCTTCCTCTTTTATCGCTTGCATTGTTAATTCATTAGATATTATTGCGTTTATATTTAGGTAAGCTTTATTATTATTCTCGGAGAACGGGGGAGGAAGTGGGAGGGCGGGTGGCCTCCTCCTTTCTCTTTCATCGCTTGCATTGTTAATGCATCCGATATTATTGAGTTTATAATTAAGTAAGCTGTATTTATTATCCTTGGGGGAAGGGGGAGAAAGTGGGAGGGTGGGCGGCCTCCTCCTTCCTCTTTTATTTCTTTCATCGTTATTATTGCGTTTGTGGATAGAAATGAGCATTATTGATCTGTTCATCTTGTAGCTGATTAATAAACGTTTAATGGTTTTTATTGTCTGTTTTCAGGGAGGAGAGCGGAATCAATTAATTACAGATATTCTAATCGCGTACACCAGCTCGTCGAACGCACGTGGTAGCACGCGGAGGGATGAAAACGGTTCTGTGACTGCTTCCCGCTACCTCCCCGCATGTCTGACGGCAAGCTCGGCTATCCGCCGCCCGTCAGTAGACCACGGTATCTCGCTGCGTGACGACGTGTACTAGTGCTTTAGCGATATAATTCCAAATTCAGAAATAGTCAAAGAATCTGTGTTTTTATTGAATACGGCGAGCGTGTGTGTGTGTGCGTGATTCGCTAAACTATCAAAGGCGAATATAGGATTATTAAGTGCTTTAGATTTACTTTCAGTTCGATAAACTCTCAGAGGCGAGCATAGACTTGAAGTGTTTTAGATTCAGTTTCAGTGCGATAAACTCATAGACGAGCATATATTTCAAGTGTTTTGGACGATCTCCGTGGAATCACGCAAGGTACTGTACACGCAATATTCCCATATTAATTTCAAACACTTCATACTGTATAAATAGAGGAATTGAAGTCTTCGTTGATGACGGATTCGGTATTTTATGTTTTTTAAGGCATCCGTGCATAGATTTCGCGTCCTAACGGCTTTTCGGCGAAGACGATAAACACTAGACGTTGTGGATAGTTTCGCGATGTAAAATGCACTTTAATATACATTGTTCGATACACATTATATACGACGTGTGCATTAAAAGCTATTTATCCTCCCATTGACATAACACGGGAATATATAGAATATAATACAAAGAGCTTCTTCTCCCTATTTCTATAGTTTGAAATGATATTTTTTTTTTCTTTAATAACCAAAGTACGTGAAACTGGCGTTTCCATTTGTTAGCTATAATTACAGGAGTATATAAACAAGCCATAAATACAGCTTCCTCTCCCGATTTCGCTAGTTTAAAATCGTATTTTTTTTATATATATATATATATATATATATATATCAGGGTGATTCAAAAAAACTAAAAATTTTTTTTTTCACTTAGTACCAAGCTAAAAAGTTTCATTTAGGTGAAAAAATATGTCTGTTAAAATATGAGCTCTTAATATTAATAATCAGATGCTGCGCATCGCACATTTCGGTTTTGCATAAGAATAACATGGGATAAATTATTTTTGCTTCTTCTGATTTTCATAACTAGCAAATGATACGTCACGGTTTTCAGATATGTATCAACATATATTCGGCATATACCGTGATAATCAGGTGAAACCGAATGGACCGATCCTCCACTCGGCGGATGATTCGTATTTTTATGGGGATAGCCACTCGTTGCACTGAAAATCCTCAGGGTGTTTTGTTGCATCGACCTCGCGGCCAAATCACCTTAGAAATTTTTCAGCGCAACGAGTGGCTAACCCCATAAAAATACGTAATATCCGCCGGCCGGGGAATCGGACCATTCGGTTTCACCTGATTGTCACGGTATACCACATAATGGACGATGCATGACTTCTTTGAAATATATGCAACATATATGTCGGCCAAAAACAATGTATGTTTGATATTGTCGACATCTATGTGACATAAATGCTGCAACATTTATGTTGATATATATTCGAGATATATATCAAATATATAAATATTAAATTTTCGGCCAAAAACGAATATGTTACATATATGTCGCATATATTTTCCGCATATATTTTATTTCCGTTTGGGTAGTTATGCATGCACGATCATTGTTCAAGATGTTGAAGTGAGTGATCGCATATATTCGCATGTACGCGAAATATATATGAGTAATTATAAGCAACATATATTATCCATATTTATTGCATGTATGCACTGAAGTAAGTGTTCGCATATATCCGCATATAATCAGAATATATGTGAATACATATAAGTAACATATATTGTCCATATGTATGACATATATGCACCAAAGTAAGCGATCACACCCTAGTAGCAAAACCTGCATTAGCAGATTTCTGCAGATTCTGCTTCAAGAATCTTATTGCAGTATGTTCGCAGATCTGTTGAAGACCCTTCAGAGTATTTTACTGAGTACAGTATACAAGCAGAACAATTGAAGGATCTGTATTAAAGCTGCAGCTTTATATATGGGCGAGTTCCATATGAAATGTATAATTGGTTGTCCACACCCCTTTCGATTTGTCTCAAACTTAGTCAAGTTGAGTAATAGGTTGAAAAAAAAAATTCCTCTAAATAATGAAAATTCTACCTTTTACAGGTCGCGAGTAACACCGATTCACAAATTTTGAATTATTTTTTTCAAATCGCTGTAGCTCCCAAACTACATGTCCGCGCCTGAAAATCAAGTGGGTCAATAGTTTTGTAATTTGATGTACTTTCCGATGTTGCCGCGAGACAAAGTCGATTCTCAGTTGATGGTGAAAAAAACGCGAAAAATGCGATATTGATCTCGTTCCCCAAACTTTTCTGGGGTCCATTTTTCGTCATAAAATGCGGCTATTTTTCCCGCAAATTTCCGTGTAAAGAAAAGTCACGGGACTCACCTGGTTGAAGAGATATGAGGGAATTTCTAGGAAAAACCGACCGGATTTTGACGTTTTCTGAATTTGAATTTTTCAAAACTATCGCAACTTTTTTTTTACGTGAAATGGACGTAAAAAGAGCCAACACTATATAGGGTGGTCCCAAATTTCGGTTATGCAATAAATATAACTATTTTGCAAGATATTTCTAGAAGGCTTTCATTGAAACTAATAATATGTAAGCTTAGTGGTAAGCTTGAGAAGCTGCGTAAGCTCACAGAATTGAAGTTGAATACCTCCACTTGAAATAAATGTTTGAATTATCGCTCAAATTTGAACATAATAGTATCGTCTCAAGCAACAGTTCAGATATTTTTCCAACATTAGTTTTTCACTTTAATCCTGAAGCTGTATATTGGTGAGTGGAATTGAAATGGAGAAGAACCTTAAGCGATCTACTAGCACTCTGCAGAATAACTGGCACTCTGCAGAATAACTGGCACTCTGCAGAATAACCCTGGTAGAATTCCTGATAAATAAATCCCGTCCTATTCCGCTTGTATATATATGGATTTTTGCAACGTATTGTATCTCGGATATCCGTTCGGATATATCCGTATAAAATACGTAGACAAAAACCATATACAATCGAAAGACCGTATTTATATTTAACTGACATTTTTATCTAATAAGATTCTGCACTGAAGAATCTCATAAGATTCTGCACTGAAGAATCTCATAAGATCTGCACTGAAGTATCTGATGTCAGCCCCACACTCAAATGTGAAAGTAGTCCACTAGTGGTCTTCAGTAAGATCTGCAGAAGACCTGCAGTAAGGCTGCGAGCAGACTTGAATCATTTTGCTACTAGGGCATACAAGCTACACTGTAAAAAATTTATGCATTAAAATCAATGAAAAGTGCATGAAGCAAAAGTTATGAACGCACATGAAATCAAATTAATGTTCATCTTCAAAATTTTGTAAAATGTATATTAATTCCAATGTCTGATCGTTAAATTTCATGCATTCTTTTTTTTCGAGATTTCAGATATTATACATTAAAGTCAATACATACTGATGAAATTATGATGCACTTTAATTGATTTTAATGCGTGCATGTGAGTGCGTAGTTTCATGTGTTGTATCACTGTTCAGGTTTTCCCGTTCAATAAATACTGATTGCATCTAAAAAGATTTCTTAGAAAAACTATCAAATTGGAATCATTTAGTGAATCCACCAAATTTTGATAAAAGAACGTTTACTATAGGGAGGCCGAGCCCTCCCCGATAGCTGCTCACTTAGAACTCTCAGCAGAGATATGTCTGCTTTTACTGTGGCGCTTGGCGTGGACCTAAAGACGTAACCGTTTTACTTTACTTGCGAGAAAGGTTTTTAGGCAAGCCCGTGCGCCGCCGCTGCGCCCACAGATGGCGCAGATAACGACATTGAAAATTGTGCATGAATTTCAATAACATTATGACGGAAGTAATGTAAGAGTAAATTGTATTCAATGTGCATATACATCAAGTACCATTTGCAAGCACTGTACTGAATTTTAGTTACCATATGTATTATTTTTCATGCACAAGATCATGAAAATAAATGAATACCTACGATTTTTAATGTAAATGCACATTAATTGATAATTTCTGAACGTGTTCTTCAAAATTAATGTGCAATGTGCATTAAAACTGCATTAAAATTAATAAAATTTTTTACAGTGTATGAATAAAGGGTATTTAATTTTTGATCCCAGATTTCCCTAATTCTCTGGTTCAAAAGTGAATTTTCGCATGAAGATGTAGTCAAAGTCTTTCCCTCGATGAAAAACGTGTACGCAGCTTGTTTCTTGTTCGATTGCTTGACAATCAGGATACATAACAGCTACGAATAAAGTTTTTAATTTTTGATCCCCGATTTCCCTAATTCTCTGGTTCAAAAGTGAATTTTCGCATGGAAATGCAGTCAAAGTCTTTCCCTCGATGAAAAACGTGTACGCAGCTTGTTTCTTGTTCGATTGCTTGACAATCAGGATACATAACAGCTACGAATAAAGAGTTTTTAATCTTTGATCCCCGATTTCCCTAATTCTCTGGTTCAAAAGATAATTTTCGCATGAAGATGTAGTCAAAGTCTTTCCCTCGATAAAAAACGTGTACGCAGCTTGTTTCTTGTTCGATTGCTTGACAATCAGGATACATAACAGCTACGAATAAAGAGTTTTTAATTTTTGATCCCCGATTTCCCTAATTCTCTGGTTTAAGAGTGAATTTTCGCATGAAAATGCAGTCAAAGTCTTTCCCTCGATAAAAAACGTGTACGCAGCTTGTTTCTTGTTCGATTGCTTGACAATCAGGATACATAACAGCTACGAATAAAGAGTTTTCAATTTTTGATCCCCGATTTCCCTGATTCTCTGGTTCAAAAGTGAATTTTCGCACGAAAATGCAGTCAAAGTCTTTCCCTCGATAAAAAACACGTACGCAGCTTGTTTCTTGTTCGATTGCTTGACAATCAGGATACATAACAGCTACGAATAAAGGGTTTTTAATTTTTGATCCCCGATTCCCCTAATTCTCTGGTTTAAAACAGAATTTTTCATGAAATCGCAGTCAAAGTCTTTCCCTCGATAAAAAACGTGTACGCAGCTTGTTTCTTGTTCGATTGCTTGACAATCAGGATACATACCAGCTATGAATAAAGGGAATTCAATTTTTGATCCCCGATTTCCCTCATTCTCTGCTTTAAAAGTGAATTTTGCATGAAAATGCAGTCAAAGTCTTTCCCTCGATAACAAACGTGTACGCAGCTTGTTTCTTATTCGATTGCTTGAGGATCAGGATACATACAAGCTATGAATAAACGGTATTTAATTTTTGATCCCCGATTTCCCTAATTCTCTGGTTCAAAACTGAATTTTGCTTGAAAATATTAAAATATTAAAATATTGAGTTGAGGATACAGATATGCAGTATCATATATAATATTAATATTCAGATGAGGATACAGATATGCAGTATTATATTTAATATAAATATTCAGTTGAGGATACAGATATGCAGTATTATATTTAATATAAATATTCAGTTGAGGATACAGATATGCAGTATCATATATAATATAAATATTCAGATGAGGATACAGATATGCAGTATTATATATAATATAAATGTTCAGATGAGGATACAGATATGCAGTATTATATTCAATATAAATATTCAGTTGAGGATACAGATATGCAGTATTATATTTAATATAAATATTCAGTTGAGGATACAGATATGCAGTATTATATTTAATATAAATATTCAGTTGAGGATACAGATTTAGTTTTAGATGGCATTCTCTCGTTTTAAATAATCAACGTTATTTGTTTTAAATACACCAAGTCCTCCTGCTGATATTAGTTGTACTCAGGACTTGCGTTACTATTCGTTAGCTACCTACAGGAATACATGTAAGCCAAAGAAAGAGATTATCTAAATCTTCCATTTGCTCATTCCTTTGGTTTCATACAGTATTATCTCTATGTATGAATAGCTCGCAATAACAATGGCATGCATGTTTGACTGACTATTAATTTTTGTTCTTTCATTAATTATTTACAGTGTAAGGAATCGGACTGACCCAGCAAAATTCTGCTCCAGAAAACTCAGCGATCTGCAAAAACAAATTAGAGGGATTGAAGGATCGACGAATGAGAAAAAGGTGAGCATTATAACGAAATATAATTCTATTGATATTCATCATTTATTCATATTCATCGTCATCATTATTATTATTACGATTCGTTTATCAGGCAGGTATGTGTACAGAAATAGAAAATAAATTTGTGATTGGTATTCTTCTTTATTGTATCATCAATCAGATGTGTTTGTACGTACAGGTACGATATTCGTGCAGATTCCAAAGTTAAATTTGTATACTACGGCGCGCTGAACCTCGGGCGTCATTCGTCACTCGTCAGTCGACCGCTCGCCGCTTATGGGTCAACATGTCGCCGGTTGACGTCTCGACGCCTCGTGGTGTAGGCATGATGTTATAATTCGATGTACGCCTCTTTGTTAAGGTAAGAGATTTTAATCTTGTGATTCAACGATCATTATCTGAAGGAAATCAGGGAAATCAGCGGTTTCATTCCGATTGTCGTGAAGTAAAGTTGCACGCCGGTGGGAATTTTTCTCTCGACTTGTCTCGACCGGTTGGTGGCGGGTATTAATAATTATCCTCCGTTATTTAACGTAATTCTTTATTTCATCGTGTAATAATATAGAGTCCTGATTAAATTCTTCATGAATATAATTCAATCAGATCGTAAAAACGTTTTATATTTTATATACGGGGATGACTGGTGAAAAAAAATGACACCGCGTATACCGCCATCTTTGTCGACACAGTAATCGGGAGAATAATTATCTCGAGTAAATTAATGTTTTTGGGCTGATAAACCGTCGTCGAGACAATAAACAAAGTGAAAATAGTTTTTTCTCTATATTCCGCGACTGTTAGAAGTAAAATTCAAGTCCGAGCACGCTATTTATTTCCGATAAAACGTTTTATAAAATGACAAAGTTTTCGAACCGTTGTGCATTGGGCATTTAGTTGCAGTTTTTTCCGACAGTTAGACCTGATTCATTACTTTGACTCGTAAGTAGTCAACAATTGTGTATCCTTCGAATAAATATATATATTACTCGATCACAATTAACAGTGTCTCAAAGTAGTTGATCTGCGTATAATCGTGTATAAAACGTAAATAGTCTGACAACAAAATATTATTTATATATTATTGGTTTCGACTCGTGTAGTGTAGCCATCTTGATTTCTTCGTTCTCTGTGAGGGAGACTGGAGAGAGAGAGAGAGAGACACTGAGAAATAGACGAAGATGGCCCCAGTCGAAGACGCCATAACATTCGGACAAAGTTAGAAATTATTTAGACCGGGTTTCTTTTATTACGAATCTTTCATTTCATTATCACGCATCTGAATTTAGAAAACGGCGTCTAATTTCTCATTAACGGTGTATCGTATTGTTTTTCAGCCTACAACGATGTCAGTCACCCATCATCCCCGCTGCAGGTCCAGACGTGCTTTGCGTAACCGACACGTGAGTACATAACCTCTTTATACATAATTTATCGTACATTGTAATTTCACACATTTATACGTAGATGTTGGATAATCTTTTCAATTTCGTGTATCGGCATTTTTTTTTTCCTCCTTACTCTTCTCAAGTTAATTATCGACACAGACTGTTGCCAGTCCAGTCCATCTTTGCATTCAATTTTTCTCATCTTTCTAAATCACTTTCGAAATATTCGATCGCGTTCGCAGAGATATCTTGTTGAATTTATTCTTATTTTACGTGCGTTAACCGCGTAACGCGAGTATAAGCAGGTGTAAGCTTGTCTCGATTGGTTTTAATTTCTTCAACTTATAATTTGTTGAACTCTTGATTTTTTATTTTTTTCTCATCATTTTCAGAGGAATGTTATACATATCTATAATATATATTGGTAAAGTTATATTACGCACGCCGTCCGGTAGGCATTATTTCCTCTATCATAGATTTATTTCGACGTAACGTATCCGAACGCACGCTTAGATTCTTGGGTTCGTTGACATATTTTGCGCCTCTGGTTGACCGGCCAGAGACAGAACTGCTGTTAGCTCTCTGTTAATGTACACCGGGGTCTACCGCTCCTTTGTTTCACTAGATTCGTGCGAGCGAATCTAACTGAACAATTTCTTTGATAAAACCTCAATTCTACGTCCTGTTTCAATAATTGAATTCCAGGAATCTCCTGGAATTATACACACTATATATTTGTTATTATTCTGGTATGGTAGACACCGAGTGATCGCCAGTCGTCGAGGCTCCGGAAGATAGCGTATGTTTTGTGCCTATGTGATTACGTGCTAAATGAAGGGATCAAAGACATAAGGATTTAACGGAGGCTTGCGGCAGTGTGTTGGCACGCTGGGAGTTTCCCGGGAGGTAACCTCGGCTATCTCTCGAGTTTCTCTCGGCCTTCCACGGTTTTCGCGGTTGTCTCGTTGCGTACAATTTACAACGAATCTTTTGTTTTGCATATTGATCGACGGCGCTTCGAAGAGAATGACGTGTGAGGGTCGCCACTGTCTCGGTTTCATCTGATTCAGTGGCTATCCTGACTTTGTTCCATAGGACTAGGTTGACGAAGGCCGCAAAGTGTGCTACATGAGTCATCGATTACATAGCCGAGGCTGAAATAGCCGAGTCATGGAATCGTCTGAGTTCTCCGTCGCGTCCCGGTCCCGCGGCCCGGTTTATTCACACGTAGCTTTTTTCTGCGCGGGTACGCCGGGGTTAGGAAAGAAACTTTGCCATACGCCCGTTGGTGTCTTTTTTTTTTTACCTCTTATTTCTTATTTTTCATTTTTTCTTCTCTCCAAGACTTGATATTTTGCACAAAGTTGCAACGCTGCACATTCAGATTGATTTCAAGAAAACTAGCTTCCAAAAGGGATACGCAAGCTTGCTTATACACCAATAGGACTGGTTCAGTATTCGCGTTGCAGGTGAAAAATAATCCTTTCAGGTACGAGAGAATCTGAATCAACTGTTTGATTCCAAAGTTAGGTCGTCGTCGAGAAACGTATCGAGATACGAAATAGAAAAGAATATCCAACTCCTTTCCAAAAGCTTATCCGCGAAGACTGATCGAAATAAAGCCAACGAGATGTAATTTTAACAATCTCAGATCGTCCACAATGATATTGGAAATGGATATAATGTAACCGCTAATTTGTTGTGTTCATCCTTCTGACGCCTGTCTATTTCTCTATGTTTCATGTGCGTTTCGCTCCATCCTGCATAAAAAAAAAAAAATCTTCGTGACCGAGTTGCATGGAAAACTGTCGGCGAAGCTGGAACAAGCTGCATCTGTCGAGGATCCTGGAGAAGAAGAGATGACATTGAATAAAGAATGAAAACGAATACTCCGAGTACCAAGATTTTAAAGATGCTGCTGAAATGTATGGGGACAAATTCCGGAGGCACATTATACAACTCTAATCTCACTGACGAATGAAATCAAAGGTAAACAGTATTTTCAATTGCATTTTGCCTTTTCAATCAAGTTTAATCATTGTCACATACATTTATGTTTTCCAACGCTTTTTTTCCATGTGAAAATATCGCTATGATAATGATATGAATGCATTCGGAAAATAAATCTCTGCTTCTCTTTTATGTTTCTATTAGATGGTCATAAACCAGAGTTGGAGTCTTATCAGCCTATTTCTGTATTTAAATTCAAATTTATCGGTATTTCAATTATTTTTTTTCCATTTTTCAGTCGAGCGCCTTCGCATTAAAACTGATGGAAGTTGATCCAAGTTAATCAGTCGTGGGTGTAAATGATTAGCGGGACATTCAATCATCTCACTGGAGCAGTTTTGCTGGGAACAGAGTGATGACCGATGATAAGTAGCAAATTCCTTAATATATATATCGTCCATTCCCTCGTATATTTCACAGCTCTTACAGGTCTTATAGGTTCCGAGATCAGCGAATTTGATTGTTTCCATGTATTTCTATCCTCACTTCTCTCTCGTGTCATTAATATGATTACTAACTGTTGTGTTTTTCTAATTATTCATAACTGTTCTGAAAATTATTTACATGGTGCTTTGAAAATGATTTTACTGTTTATTTCTCATGTATTGCTGTGTGTGCTACTCATAATCAATCCATTTATTGTCGTTCATTAAAACTATTCATTTTTTGCAATTTGATTAACACTTGTTACGTTTTACAGCTCTTACAGATCTTATAGGTTCTACGAGATCTACTCATTTTATTTTTTTCATTCCTTCCTATTCTTTCTTCTCTCTCTCGTGTGATTGATATTATTACCAACTGTTGTGTTGTTCTAATTATTCATAACTGTTCTGAAAATTATTTACATGGTGCTTTGAAAATTATTTTACTGTTTATTTCTCATGTATTGCTGTGTGTGCTTTATTGTCGTTCATTAAATGTGTTTATTTCTCGCAATTTGATTAATGCTTGTTATACTCTATAGCTCGACAGGTTTTACAGGCTCTACAGGATCTGCGGGTGTCATCAATTCGATATCGTGGCTAGCTGAAACCTTTGGTTTTCAGGCGGGGGGTGGTGTTGGTTGCCTTCTCGTGGTGCCCCCTGAACAAATGCGCTGATTTCATGATTTAACAGAAATTAATAATACCAAGAAATGTTGCATATTAAATAGTCGAAAAATTACGTATACATAGGTCATGGTAGTCAGCGCATTTGACCAAACAACCAACTTTTTATTTGTATTTTGTATTTTACGTAGTTTTCGTAGACTTGTTGCATCCCACTCTTAATATCTATGTACTTTTTTTTATTACTGCATGACTTAATTATATCTCTTGCGTTTTACGGCTCTTTTGAGTCATTCGAGTCTTCCGCGTCTTTAGAATCATTTGCGTTTCGAGTCATCCGCGTGTTTCCATTCGAGTCAGTCGAGTCTTCCGAGGGTCTCCGCGTCGTTCGAGGATCCTTCGGGATCCTCGAGTTGTGTTTTTTTTCGGGGATCCTTCGGGTTCCTCGAATTTTTCTCGTCTTTTTGGGATTCGCGTCTTTAGAGTCATACCATCTTTCGAGTCATTCTAATCATTCGCGTCTTTCGAGGGTTATTTTGCGTCTTCCGAGGGACTTCCGCGTCTTTCGAGGATCCTTCGGGATCCTCGAGTTTTCCTTTTCTTTCGGGGATCCTTCGGGATCCTCGAGTCTATCTCGTTTTTCGAGGGACTTCCGCGTTTTTGGGGGCTCCTTCGCCTTAGGCATCTTTCTTGCTCTCTTCCTTCAGCTTCTATCTCTCCTCTATTCTATTGTTATGTTTCTATATCTTTGAGTTCTTTGTAAAATCTTTGGTGATTGTTGCTTTTTGGCCTGTAGTGGTTATGGCGTAATAAATTTTGCTATTTGTCTAGCTAGCGGTAAGTGCTAATGTGTAATGTTGTACTTCTCTGTTTCTCTACATAACGAGAATATTAATAAACTATTCTATTCTTTCAGGTTTTTGAGGGTCGCAGATTCCACAAGATTCCCATATTTCATTCATACTTCACCTCTTTCATGTCCTAAATATTCCATGTATTAATATCCACGTACTTCATTTATTACTGTATGTTGAAATTACACGCACATAATTTAATTATACCTTTTACGTTTTACAGCTCTTATTAGTTACACGAAATCTACGAATTTTATTGTTTCCATGCTTGTCTATTCTTTCTCCTCTCTCGTGTCATTGATATTATTACCAACTGTTGTGTTCCTCCGATTAATCATATTCATAACTATTCTGAATATTATTCATGTGGTGCTTTGAAAATTATTTTGCTGTATCTTTCTCATGTATATCTATGACGAACGATTGCTTATGCTACTTTCTGGTCACTTGATTTTATTGAAGTTTGATTAATACTCGTTATATTCTATAGCTCTGACAGGTTTTACAGGCTCTACAAGTTATTCGAGTTATTCAAGTTCTTCAAGTTCTACAGGCTGATGCTACGAAGTTCAGTGACGAAATTTCACACGTTGCGTATTTCTACCAGCAGACTCTGATTGTAATTGGAGAAATTACGATTTCGTCTTCAAGCATATTTTCTATCCTTTTTACCCGCGAATAACAATGTGAAAATTGATATTTCTTACAAACATATGCGAAGTTGTAATCATTCAAACTTGAAATAATTATCGTCTCATTATATCAATAATCACTTCAAATTGTACTTGACAGTTTCTGCTTCTATTTTTTAACAGTATCATTCTTCGACTCAGAGCTCGATGGACATTTCCAATACCTCGGATGCATGGATCTTGCCCCGCATCTGGTCAGTGTTGCAACAAATGCATATGAGACTGGTATCCGATACCACGTAGCTTTCCATGAATGAATAATCAACCGACACAATGGTGAGCTTTGTAATATATCAGCTGAAAATTGTATTCAATTATAGATATCAACACGCATTTCATCATCATCAGTTACCTAGAGAATGTAACTCTGGATGCAGCAAAGTTTGTTCTCATAATCGCAATTATAATATCTTGACGTTTCAGAATCGGAGAAGGAAAATGAGACCTGGAGAGTCAACATATCAAGTCATCGGTACCATATGGTTTACGGGCTGTTTGGACATAGGTAATACGGGAGCAGTTATGGAGCATCGTGGCCACCTGACTGAAAAATCTCCTGCCATTCGAGTAACCGTTGGCACAGACTTGTTTCTACTCAGTTGTCAGGAATGGGATACAGACGCCATAATAATATACCTCGAGGTAAATACTAATATTCACGTGATGTGCATTATACTTGTATATCTTATTGTAGAATAAGTCTAGGATATACAGAATACTAGTTCCAAAATCCATAACTTCTATTATCAATCAATAACATGAGTATTTATTTTATTTTCTTTGATTGAATATACAGGTAGACTAACCTTGTACTAAGGATATACTCGGATAGTGAAAAAAAGGAATTTAGAGGCTTGGAAATTAATATAAATGTAGATTATCGTTGAACCGATTAGACATCATCTTTATTTTTGTTGGCTTGTACAGAATTCAACATTTGTGAAAATTCACCCTCGAGTGTCGGGTGGTTGTTGTTAGTCGAAGCAATTGACAAAATTTCGAAATCTGTTCATTTGCACAGTGTTTATAATGACAATTTGATGTTCTTGCTTTTGAAAATTATTCGAAGTTTATATTATATTCACAAATGTTCAAGACTGGCTCGTAAAAGCAATCATAAGAAATATATTATAACAGGTTCTGTTGAGAATATCCATTAGACTCCTAAAAATAAGCCAGACGTGCGATCACACTTGATAATTTGATTTTTAGTCAAAAATGTTTGCTCTAATAACACATGAAGTTATTTCATCATTGTTTTAATGACACGTCTGCCTAGAAGACCAATGAACCTCATTTTGATCTATTTTTTTGTTTTTTTAACTTCACAGGTGTTGTCTTCTAACGAGGCAATCAAGCTTCTGCCATCTTCAGAAGAAGAACTCTTCAAAATTCTACAGGACAACTATTCTCTGCACCTGGGACCAAAGCAACCAAACCAGTCAAAGCACCGAGGGAATGGCTACGTTAGTCGACTTTCTACAGAATGATACTCCCAGAGGCTGTCTATTTAAATGAACCATACATTCCATTCGAAAAAAAAGAAGAATTTCAGCTTCACTAGAATTTGTTAACTTGATTTACCAACTCTTTGTTCCTCTTCAAGTTTTAATCACCCAATATGTATCGATGCAATGATACTTTTACTTCCTGAAACTATTCATAAATTATACCTGAGAAACTGCCCCTAGCTGGCTACGTACTCTGCTCCATTAAAAGTTTATATCATAGTAATGAGTCGATGGGTGCAAATTGTAATATTAATATATATTCGTCACAGATATTTGTAGAGCGAAAAGTTATTTCACTATTCAAGGGGCAGAGTTACATTGTTTAATTGTTATTCTTGACCAGTTGAACCATGATATGTATAGGTGAATATTAATTAGTGTATAAGATAGATCAGAATATTTATTTATTAAGCTATATCGTGGGAAAAACGGATCTATTCTCGATTTGTTTGAAAATTATCTATACTTGAAAATCGAGTAGCTGAGTAATGAACGGATTTTTGTTTCCTGAGCATCGATGATAAAATCCACATAAATTATTGTACGGTATATTTAAAGGTCGTGAGAGATGATTAACTTTAATTTGGAATAAAATAGATGTTCATTTTCAATTCCAGTACTGCATAACACATCGTTTATTCGAATAAGTTGATTGCATACACTTCTTGACACGTGAATAATAATGAGTGAGAACATATTATAACGTGTTCCCAATTTAACATTGATAATGAATTGTGTGAGGTTTCTATTGTTTTGAAACGGCATACTAAAGAATTATGAATACATGTTAGTTATTCTTATATTGTGTATTAATTCTTAATGTATAACAGAAAATAATAAAATTATACCAGATGTGTACTGTCTACGTAAATGTCGATACATATAGGTATCTATAGGATTATGATGACAATGATAGAGAGCAATGACTATAGTTGAATCATTATGTGTCGCTGAAGAACTCGTAAAAAGTAGTCTAGATCTAAATATAGATATCAAATCAATTTTTCAGTTCTGAGTTTATAAGGAGTGTGTCATTGTACGAAGCATATTATATAAGAGATATATCGTATGTTCAGTAATGAAGATTATAACTATGAATGATAATTAAATATTAGGATTAGCACAGCTCTTAATACCCGTATCGACATTTCATAGGGCTACCTCTAATATTGTGAAGATATTTCTAGCAATTGCGTAGGGCGTTTCGAGCTAGGAATAAATGAATGGTCTTCGACGTGATGTATCGTGACGTCATCGAGTAAACACTCTTCCTGGTTCCATAATTTCTCACCCGATGGCGCCACTTCCTTGAACTCGCTCGCGACATTGGCGTCGGGCGCGGCCATCAAGGGAAGGAAGCAGAAAGAGGCTGACATATAATATAACCTAATATAACAGTGTCAAGGTGAATCTTAAATTAAACATAGGCTACGTCGAAGAATTAAATTTCGAGTTTTGACCTAAGAGAATCAATTTGCAAACTATTTCTTAGGGATATACCAATGATAATTATTCAACAGTATGCAATGTTTTGTTACTATAGCATTTTCCCACGTTTGGAACACGAATTCTGAAAGTGGGAGATGAAAATGGTTTTCGTTTTATGACATTCATTTCTATTTTCTACAATGAGAAATCAATTTTTTCCAGACGAGCCGAAGAAAAAGGAGATTGGTGTCTCGACTCGAAGGAATTATACAACAAGGTTTTATACGCAGAAAGCATGCGAGCAAACTGTTGGGGCAGAGGATACTCGTGTTGTACGACAGAAAGAAGAGGATCCAAACATACTGGATTCAAACGTGAGAGACTCTTCCACTACAAATAGACTGAGCACAAGTTGGCGGGACTTTTACTTATATATGAAGTCTGCTTTTCATTCAGGGACTACAAAAATAACGCTGTTTATCCAAGACTATGTCTGTTACTCGACCAGAATCCATCCAATAAGCGAATAGTATTTTAATTCAGTCAGCAGTCGATCTTTGACGATATTAGTGAATTCTATCATTAATCCCTACGTCTTTCTTGCAATCTAGAAGTTCTTTTCAATGTTTTGCAGAGTTCAACAATTTTTAGCTCCTTACCAGTCATTCAGAGTTGATTTTCGAAGTACCAACGCTTTTTTCAAGGTATACAAAAATTCTCTTCGGTCTGCCTAGAGTTGTAACAGCTTCCATCACGAATTTTTGATATTCCTATGCCCAACTACTCGGAAGGGTCTAAGAATTTACGAATGTGAAAGAAATACCAACTCTGTGTAACGTGAGCTACGTCGTAGAATAGAATTCCAAGTTTCGACCTGAGAGAATCAATTTGCAAGCTATTCCAAAAGGATATACCGATGATAATTATTCAACGGTACGCAATGTTTTATTGCCGTAGTACTTTGTCACGCTTGGAAGAAAAATTTTGCAGAGACAGAATGAGAGCAGCTTTTTTTACGTACGTCATTGTATATTCGTCTAGCTTTCTCTTTTACCAAGATTTCTCCAATATTTTCATCAATTTTATTTATTGAAAAGCATGGAAATATGAATGTCTACATCTTGTAGACAAGGTATGAACGTTCAATGATTTTTTTCATCTGTTTCAGGAGGAACAAGTCGTCGTATACCCAGTTACCGAAGGTCTTCTCGATTTTAACGTTTGGAAAGCCTCAATCTTCTTCTATACGTCTGGAGATTAAACGACAGACGTGTGACGGTTCTCCTTATTAATTTCAAGAAGACAGACTCGTGATTGGATCTTTCATCGATAGTTTCATCAACCTTAACGGTCAGCAGGCGCCCAAATTCTGTTATAAACATCTCGTGCCTGTTCAACGGACGTCGAAGGGTTCGTCTCGTCAATTTCACCGACAATGAATCATAATTACCTAGTTTTTCGTTGGTTCATCTAATTCCGACGAAGCGTTATAATCCAGCAAATATGAATATCGTAGACCAATTATCGACGCCTAATAGTTTTTAAGATGAATTTCCCACGAAGCAACTAAGAATTCCTTGATTTTGCAACAGTTTTATCAATTCTTGTCTTTCAAAAGCATAGAAATATGAATGCCTACATCTTATAGCTGATTTATGAACGTTCAATGGTTTTTGTCGTTTGTTTCAGAAAGAATAAGTCGTCGTAAACTCATCTCTCAAAGGCCTGCTCGATTTTCACGTTTGGAAAGTCTGGAAATCTTCTTCCATACATCTTCAGGATCAACGATGGACGTGCGACTGTTCTCGTCATCACTTCCGAAAAGATTTACCGGTAATTCGATCTTTCATCGATAGTTTTACTAATTTTAATGGTAAACGGGCGTCTAAATCCAGTCATACTGGTCTCGTGGCTGTGGAATAGTTGTTTCGCGGTTTCCATCATCGAGTTCACAAGAACGAGTCATCATTTTTCAGTTTTTCGCTGGAATCGTCAATTTTCATGTTATAAACGTTATAATTTTGTAATATACATATCGCGCACGAATCAAAGATGCCCAATGGGTTTTGTGACGAATTTCGAAAAAAGTAAGTCAGAATTCCCTGATTTTTCCATAGTTCAATTAATTTTGGTAATTCAAAAGCATTGAAATCTAACAAGTACGTTTTTTGGCGGGGTTCGGGGCTTGCATCAATTTCTAAAATACTGATCCAGATCTCCTGATATTTATATCAATAGTTTCATCAATTCTAATTGCCGAAAAATATAGAAATATGCACGTTCACATCTTGCAGCCCGACAGTAGACGTTTAATTTTCTGTGTCTGATTATTATTGTTGACGAAATACGTGTTAAAAATGATGACACTGTTCTCTATTCGTTCCGCGGTCTTAAAAATAAAATGAAAAAGCTCTCCGTTCACAAAAAGACCGATATGAAAATTATACGCGTCCAACATTGTACTTGGTAAGCTGTTGGTCATACTATCAGATGCAATTGTATGTATTGTCGTCGCAACGATTAGCTATTGAAGTATGATGATAGTTGAAGTACAGCCTAATTATAGTTTTAGTTAATTTCCGAACTCGAAAAGTGACTAATATCCAGTTTTAGGTGCTGCACGTAATATATTACCGAAATAGTAAATTGGCATACAATCTTCAATTACCATCCTTCGAGACTGTAAAAATAATCAATCGTCGAATCATTTTCCTCTGTCGTTTCTTTGCCCAGAGGTTGATAATCACGAAAATTGCATAAATTCGGAATCATAAAATTGGCGTACGGGGTGACACGGTGTCGCCATCTCGCGGTCGGTATTGCCAAACTAATTTTGCCGCGAGCAAAGGTACGCCTTACGATATGCAATCTCCAATTATGGATCACAGGAATGACACGCGAGTTGCATATTAAAAGCGATACCGACGTTATCGACACATGATATAGCACCCCACGTTAGCGACACATGATGCAATCGGCACCCCACGTTATCGACACATGATGCAATCGGCACCCCACGTTATTGACACATGATGCAATCGGCACCCCACGTTATCGACACATGATGTGATCGGCACACGACGTTATCGGTACAAAATAAGTATTCGAATTCTTTCATCCGTCAACAATCGTTTCCGTTGCGCCGTCAACTCCGTTGTTATTTATTGTTCATCCTTTCTGATGAAACAATAATCTGATTATACAGAAAAACTACGGCTGATCGGAATTGCGGCGGCCGTTTATAATATGGGACAAATCTCCGATAAATCGGACAAGAGGTAAGCCGTATTATTCTCAAAGTTATTTCTAATTACGTCACATTTTTATTTGTAGGTTCAGTTATCGTAGACATTTATTATTTTCACCGAAAGAAATGAGATCCGATATACATCCT
Source organism: Tenthredo livida (assembly GCA_963992785.1). Taxonomy (NCBI): domain Eukaryota; kingdom Metazoa; phylum Arthropoda; class Insecta; order Hymenoptera; family Tenthredinidae; genus Tenthredo; species Tenthredo livida. The sequence continues at coordinate 61,969,290 of OZ023064.1, forward strand.
CAAGCTTTTCGTTCGCTACTCAACGATCATAGTCGAATCGCTTGATATTCAACTCATATTTTATCACAACAGTTTTCTAAATCATTCATTTTTTCATCAGGGAGAAGAAAAATGAATAAGGACGGGAAGACGAAAGTGAGAATATAAACCTAGGGGCCTAGGGGGCTGATTATATGAATCCGATCTCAACGATAATTCATACGAAAGGTAAACAATATTTTCGATCGCACGTGGTCGTTCTATCAAAGTTTTATCACCTTCCTACGTTCGCAATTTCCAAGGATTCTTCTTCATGCTGAAATATCGCTATATAAGTCGTACGAATGCGTCAGGTTGTCGAATCTTTCGTACAGATTCAATTTCTTCATCAGATTGTAACGGACCGGAGGTAGTCAGGACTGATTATGCGAGAACCATGGAGAAAAGAAGGGACCAGTTAGGATAGCGATGTATTTTGATCATTAATATCTTTACCAAACGTGTATACACACATTTTGTAACGTAACACGGTCAGGCATCTTCATTATTTTCTGAATTTCAAGTTTCGACGCGAGAATAAATTTGCAAACTATCCCAAAAGAATATACTAATATTAATTATTCAACGGTACTCAATGTTTCATTACCGTAGTACTTTGTTACGCTGGAAAAACAAATTTTGGAAGATAGGGATGAAAACAGCTTCCGGTATATCGTTATTATTTTTATTCTTTACGAGAAATCAATTTTTTCCAGACAAGCAGAAGGAAAAGAAGACGGAGGGTCTGGACTCGAAAGAGTCACACGACAAGTTACTACACGAAAAAAGCATGCGAGGAAACTGTTGACGTAGAGGATACTCGGACATCCTGGATTGAAACGTGAGAGAGTCTTCCACTACAAATAGACGAAGCAGGAGTTGGCGCAACTTTTACTTACACGAAAGTCTATTTTTCATCCATGGGCCACGAGAATAACGCTGTTTATCCAAGACTATATCCGTTGCTCGACTAGAATCTATCCAATAAGCGATTGATCTTTTAATTTGGCCAGCAGTCGATCTCCGACGATATTAGTGAATTCTATCATGAATCGTCGCGTCTATATTGCAATACAGAAGTTCTTTTCAATACTTTTCAGAGTTTAAACCATTTTGAGCTCCGAACCAGCCATTCAGAGTTGATTTTCGAAGTACCAACGCTCTTTTCAAGTTATATACATATTCTTTTCGGTGTGCATGGAGTTGTTACGGCTTCCAGCACGAATTTTTCATATAATTCCCTAGCCCAACTACTCGAAAGAGTCCACCAATTCAGGAATAAGAAATAAATAACAACTCTGTGCAACGTAAGCTACGTCGTAGAATTGAACTTGACGTCTCGACGCAATAGAATTAATTTGCAAACTATTTTAAAAGCATATACCGATGATAATTGTTCAACGGTACGCAAAGTTTCAATACTATAGCACCTTACCACGCTTGTCAAACGAATTCAGGAAGAAAGGGATGAAAACAGTTTCCGTTATGGCGCTATTATCATTATTTTCTACAATGCGAAATCAATTTTTTTCAGACAAACCAGAGGAAAAGGAGATTGAGGTCTGGACTCGAAGGAATCGCACAACAAGATACGATGCGAGGAAACTGTTGGCGCAGAGGATACTCGAGTCGTATGACAGAAAGAACAGGAGCCAGACATTCTGGATCCAAAAGTGAGAGACTCTTCCACTACAAATAGACGGTGCATAAGTTGGCGCGACTGTTACTTGTTTAAAAGTCTGATTTTCATCCATGGACTAGGAAAATAACGCTATTTATTCAAGACTATGTCTGTTGCTCGACTAGAATCTAACCGATAAGCGATTGGTCTTTCAATTCCGCCAGCAGCCGGTTTCCGACAATATTAGTGAATTTTACGATAAAACCTCGCGTCTTTATTGCAGTATAAAAGTTCTTTCCAATGTCTTTCACAGTTGGAACAATTTTGAGCCCCTTACCAGTCATTCAGAGTAGATTTTCCAAGTACCAACACTCTTTTCAAGTTATATAAAAATTCCTGGAGTCGTAGCAGCTTCCAGCACGATTTTTGATATTATTCCTCTGTTTCACTACTCGAAAGGGTCCAGCAATTCAAGAATAAGAAATGAATAACAACTCTGTGTAACGTGAGCCACGTTGTAAAATCGAATTTCCAGTTTCTACCTAAGAGAATCAATTAGCAAACTATTTCGAGACGATATACCGATGATAATTATTCAACAGTAAGCACTGTTTCATTATCAGAGTACTTTCTTACGCGTCTTGGTTATGTTGCCTTTATCTTCATTTTCTACAATGAAGAATCAATTTTTTCCAGACGAGCCGAAGGAGCAGAAGATTGAGGTCTGGACTCGCAGGAATCGCACAACAACATACTATGCGAGGAATCTGTTGGCGCAGAGAATACTCGATCTGTATTACATTCTGGATTCAAATGTGAGAGACTTTTCCAGGAGCATAAGTTGGCTCGACTTTTACATTGAAAGACAGTCGAATTTTCATCCATGAACTACGAAAATAACGCTTTTTATTCAAGACCTTCTCTGTTGCTCGACTAGAATCTATCCAATAAGCGATTATTATTTTAAGTCGGCCAGCAGTGTATCTCTGACGGTGTTAGTGAATTTTATCATGAATCCTCGCGTCTTTATTGCGATATAGAAGTTCTTTTCAATGCTGTTTGGAGTTGACACAATTTGGAGCTCCTTAGCAACCATTCAGAGTTGATTGTCGGAGCACCAGTTTGCTTTTTAAGTTATCTAAGAATTCTTTTTAGTCTGCATAGAGTTTTAACAGCTTCGAGCACGAATTCTCGATATTATTTCTCTGTTTATCTGCTCAAAAGGGTCTCACAATCCACGAATGAGCAAAAAGTACTAACTCTGTAATGTAAGCTACATCGTAGACCTAAATTTCAAGTTTTGATGCCACAGAATCAATTTGCCAACTATCTCAAAACGATATACCGATATATCGTAAAGTAATTGGTATCCTAATCCAGCTAAAAGTCAATCACTGACGATATCAGTTGATTCTATTACAAGTTCTCTTAAATGTTTGTCATAGTTCAAACATTTTGAGCTTCTGACCAGCCATTCAGAGTTGATTGTCGAAGTACTAACCACCAACGCTCTTTTCAAGTTATATACATATTCTTTTTGGTCCGCATGGAGTTGTTACAGCTTCCAGCACTAATTTATCATATAATTCCTTAGCCTAACTACTCGAAAAAGTCCACCAATTCAGGAATAAGAAATAAATAACAACTCTGTGCAACGTAAGCTAGGTCGTAGAATTGAACTTGACGTCTCGACGCAATAGAATTAATTTGCAAACTATTTTAAAATCATATACCGACGATAATTGTTCAACGGTACGCAATGTTTCAATCCTATAGTACTTTCCCACGCTTGGAGAACGAATTCAGGAAGAAAGAGATGAAAACAGTTTTCGTTATATCGCTTTTATCTTCATTTTCTACATTGAGAAATCAATTTTTTCCAGACGAGCCGAAGGGAAGGGAGATTGAGTTCTGTACTCGAAGGAATCGCACAACAAGATACTATGCGAGGAAACTGTTGACGCAGAGGATACTCGAGTCGTATGACAGAAAGGAGAGGATCCAAACATCCTGGATTCAAACGTGAGGGACTCTTCTACTCCGGATAGACGAAGCATAAGTTGGCGCAACTTTTACTCGTATAAAAGTCTGATTTTCATCCATGGACCAGGAAAATAACGCTATTTATTCAAGACTATGTCTGTTGCTCGACTAGAATCTATACAATAAGCGATTGGTATCTCAATTCGGCTAGCAATCGATCTCTGACGATATTAGGGAATTCTATCACGAATCCTCGCGTCTGTATCGCAATATAGAAGTTCTTTTCAATACTTTTTAGAGTTTGAACCATTTTGAGCTCCGAACCAGCCATTCAGAGTCGATTGTCGAAGGAACAACACGCATTTCAAGTTAATAAGAATTCTGTTTGTTCTGCACAGAGTTGTAGAGCTATGAGCGAGAATTTTTGATATTATTTCTTTGCCTAACTAATCGAAAGTCTCACAATTCAAGAATAAGAAACAAATACTCTGTGTAACGTGAACTACGTCGTAGAATTGAATTTCCAGTTCCGACCTAACAGAATTAATTTTAAAACTATTTCAAAACGATATACCGATGAGAATTATTGAACAGAATGCAATGTTCCTTCACTGTAGTACTTTCTTACGCTTGGGAAACGAATTTTTGCAAAGGAGGAATGAAGGCAGCTTTTTTCTACGTATGTCACTGTCTATTTATAGCTAGCTTTCTTGTTTACCAAGAGTTTTTCAATAGTTTCATCAATTCTCTTTATTGAAATGCTTGCAAATATGAATGTGTACATCTTGTAGACGAGGAATGAAAGTTCAATGGTTTCTATCGTCTGTCTCAGGAGGAATGAGTCGTCGTAGACCCGACTACCAAAGGTCTGCTCGATTTGCACGTTTGGAAAGCCTCAATCTTCTTTCATACATCTGGAGAACAAACGATAGACGTGCGACGGTACTCATCATCAATTTCAAGAAGACTGACTCGTCATTGGATCTTTCATCGATAGTTTCATCAACTTCAACGCTCAGCAGGCGTCCAAAGTCGGTCATAAACATCTTGTGCCTGTACAACGGACGTTGAACGGTTCGGCTCGTCAATTTCACCAACAATGAGTCATAATTATCTAGTTCTCCGTTGGTTCATCTTATGTCGATAATCGGAGAGCCTTATAATCTAGTATAATACTAATAATATACCTATTCTGCCGTGCTTGTGTAGACAAAGGTAGCAAAGTGCTAAAAGTGAAAGCAGAGAAAACTGAAATCAGAATTTCTGATATTTTCAAACTAAATTAAGGATGTCATTTATTCAGAATAATTAATGAATGACTAATAATATATTACACGACCTTACGAACAGTCATTCGAGTGTGATTTCAGGTCATAATTAATCAAAATGCCTGAAATAAGTCACATACTATTTTTAAGTGTTGTAAATCGGAAACAGTAACATGTGATTTACTGCCTTTATACTCTGTAAAACAAAATGACTGCATTTTTTCGCTGTTTTTGATATATCATTTTATCAGAGGTGAACCGCAGTAATGCAGTAATGCAGAATAAGAATTTTACTGTATTTTAATATATTTTATTGATATTGACACGGACATTTCAGTCCATAGACATATTAAACAACGCGAAAACTAATCATAATGTTGATGAACGGTTTATAATAAGTATATACCTAATCATAACAGCGGTAATAAAGAATCAAAAGGAAGTGGTTGTATTATTTCAGTGAATAAAAGCAGTAGTTTGACAATTACTGCTTTTTAACTTTGAAAATGGATTCGCGGCTTCGATAATTAGGAAATGTAATCCATTTGAAATATTTGACAGTTTGAAAATAATTATTTCGTTGAAATAACATTCCTGACGAGTTATTATGAGAGATATGTAAATGATGATTGAATAAATGGGAATTTGCGCATCAAAATTAATAAAAAGCAGTCAATGAAGTTTGCTGCCTTTTACCCAAGCACGGCAGTATTGTCGACGAATTATCGATGCCTCATAGTGTTTAAGATGATTTTCTAACAAAGCAACTAAGAATTCATTGATTTTTCAAGAGTTTTATCAATTTTTGTCTTTCTAAAGCATAGAAATATGAATACGTACATCTTGTAGCTGATTAACGGACGTTGCATGGTTTTTGTCGTTTGTTTCAGAAGGAACAAGTCGTCGTGGATTCATCTGTCGAAGGTTATCTAGATTTCCACGACTTGGTCGTGATTCGATCTTTCATCAGGAGTTTTATTAATTTTGATGGCCGGTGAGCGTTGGAATTCAGTCATGTACATCCCGAGGCTGTGTAATAGACGTTGAATGGTTCGTCTCGTCAATTTCACCAACAATAAGTCATTATTACCTAAGTTCTCGCGAGTAGAACAAATTTCAATGCACGAAAAGTGCTATAATCCGGGGATTATTGTATTACCTATGTATCGTCGACCAATTATCGATGCTCGATGGTTTTTAAGATGAATTTCAAACGGAACAACTAAGAATTCCTTGATTTTTGAATAGTTTCATCGATTTTCTTTATTGAAAAGTATGCAAATATGAACGCGTACATCTCGTAGACGAGGAATAAACGCTAAATGGTTTTTGTCGTCTGTTGCAGAAAGAACAAGTCGCCGTGGATTCATCTGTCGAAGGTTTTCTCGATTTCCACGTTCGCAAAGCCTCGGAATGTTCTTCTATACATTTTCAGGACGAACGACGGACGTTTGACTATGCTCCCCATCAATTTCGAAAACACTAGATCGTAATTCGATCTTTCATCGAGAGTTTTACTAACTTTAATGATAAGCGGGCGTCGAAATCCAGTCATACACGTCTCGTGGTTGTAGAATATTTGTTCAACGGTTTCCACCCTCTATTTCACCAAGGAAGGAGTCATAATTCTTCAGTTTTTCGTTGCACTTGTCAATTTTAATTATATGAACGTTATAAATTTGTAATATACATATCTCGCACGGATCAAAGATACCAAATAGTTTCACTGACGAACTTTGGAAGAAGTAGGCCACTATTTCCTGATTTCTCCATAGTTCAATCAATTTTGTCGATTCAAAAGCATTATAATATAATAATGTATGCGTCTTTCAGCTGGATTATGATTATTCGCGGTTTTCTTTCCATCAATTTCCAAAAGACTAACTCGGATTACGTATATGTTTATGTTTATCAATGATTTCTTGAATTCTAATCGTTAAAAACCATAGTATTATGCACATTGAAATCTTGTAGCCCAATAATAGACGTGTGATTTTCATCGTCCAATTTTTACCGTTAACGAAATCTGTACCGAGAACAGAGACTCTGTTCTCCGAGCGTATTGCAGTGTAAATAATAAAACTGAGGAGCTTTCTCCTTCTCCTTAACGAGACTGATATGAAAATCATATGCTTGGAACATTGTACCAGACATGCCGTTAGGTATAACTGTGTGTGTATTCGTATTTATTATCCTTACCACAATTAGTTGAAAGTATAAGAATAGTATTAACGTAGGTTAATTATAGTACTGGCTATTCCACGGACTCGGAAAGTGTTGAACAGGTAAGCTTGAGTGACATACGCAATATATTATACATATTATTACTATAACATCTTCTATTAATTATACGAATACCGTATTATTCCGAGTATGAGTCGACTTTTAATACTATAGCTTTGATGGAATAAGTTTTTGTCTTTGACTGAATATGATGGCCTGCCGTCGGTAGAAGTGAACGGGACGGGGGTGGATCCGCCGGATTTTTCCCGCCCGATCGATTGACACCCCCCCCGTCGCCCTCGCTCACCACCGTCCTGAGATAGCGGAACAGTCCCCCCCCAGGAGGGGCCGGGGGGGGTTATCAGGGGAAGGGTTGGAAAGAGGAAGTCCCTCCCTACTCGAATATACAATGGCCCCCCCTTCCCCTCCGCCCCCATGGTACCATACATCGATAACTCTGAGGGGGGGGGTGACCTAAGAAATATTATTGCACCATTGGATAGCCCTCTCCTTCCCCTTCAATTCCCCCCCCCGCTACTTTCCCTCCCAGCCCCCCCCAAAAGGGAGTTATTAATTTTTGAAAATTATTATTCTGAATTTTTCAAAGTCCAATCACTACTTTTTTTAAAACTCATTTCAGGGACATGTTTTCTCGACGTTTCAGACGATTTCCAGTCTATCTGACCATACATTACGAGACACTTTTTTTTTTTTTTTCAATTTTTTTTACAAGTTTCTTTCCACAAAAACCGTTCCCTCACGACATGTTTCTTAGAGGTTTCGAAAGATTTCCAGCTGATTTGACTATACATTACGAGACACTTTTTTTTTTTTTTCAATTTTTTTTTGCAATTTTTTTTCACAAAAACCGTTCCCTCACGACATGTTTTTTCGACGATTCAGAAGATTTGAAGTCGATTAGACCACACATGACGAGACATTTTTTTTTTGATTTTTTTTTCAATTTTTTTTTTTAACCCAGGATATCTCGAAAACCACCGTTCCGAACGTGCCCTGTTTTGGGGGGCGGACGCCTCTCCTCCTCCCCCACCCCCTCACACCAACAAATCAAAGATCCACCGAGGCACGCCCCATTACTTTGGAATTCTAACCTAACCTCAGGGTAGAAATATTATCACTTCACAGTATTTAAGTTTTTCCGAACCTGAAATTGTCGAAAACTAACGATCCGAACGTGCCCTGTTTCGGGGGGCGGACGCCCCTCCCCCTCCGCCACCTCACCAACAAATCAGAGATCTACCGAGGCGCGGCCCATTGATTTGAGAATCCTAAGTAAAATGTAACCTAAGTAAATTGTAACCTAAGTAAATCCTAACCCGAGTAAATTATAACCCGAGTAAATTATAACTCAAGTAAATCCTAACCCAAGTAAATCCTGACCGAAGTAAATCCTGACCGAAGTAAATCCTGAACGAAGTAAATCCTGACCGAAGTAAATCCTAACCCAAGTAATTCGTAACCTAAGTAATTCCTAACCTAAGTAATTCCCAACCTGAATAATTTCTAACCTAAATAATTCCTAACCAAAGTAATTCCTAACCTAAGTGATTTTTAACTCACGTCATTCCCAACCCAAGTCATCCCTAACCCAAGTCATTCTTAACCTAAGTGCCAAATTGTGACCTAACCCAATCATATCAATGCGAGCGAATGGAATGAGCGACCGAGCCGCGAAGCGGCTCGAGAGGGGGGTCCGGGGGGCGCACAGCGCCCCCCGGGGGGGTGGCCGAAAAAAACCTGTTTTTTTAATGTTAAATCTTTTTTTTTTTTTTTTTCTATTCAAGAATATTCTAACCCAAGTAAATTGTAACCTAAGTGAATTCTAACCCAAGCAAATTGTAACTCAAGTAAATCCTAACCTAAGTAAATTGTAACCTAAGTGAATTCTAACCCAAGCAAATTGTAACCCGAGTAAATCCTAACCTAAGTAATTCCTAACCCAAGTAATATCTAACCTAAGTAATTCCTAACCCAAGAAATTCCTAACCTAAGTAATTCGTAACCTAAGTGCAAAATTGTGATCTAACCTCATTATATTGATGCGAGCGAAGTGAGCGAGCGACCGAGCCGCGAAGCGGCTCGAGAGGGGGGTCCGGGGGGCGCGCAGCGCCCCCCGGGCAGGCGGCCGAAAAAAACTCATTTTCAAATTTTAAATTTTTTTTTTGTTTCCCTTCATTTTGAGAATATACTAACCCAAGTGTAATTCCTAACCTAACCCAAGTGTAATTCCTAACCTAACCCAAGTGTAATTCCTAACCTAACCCAAGTGTAATTCCTAACCTAACCCAAGTGTAATTCCTAACCTAACCCAAGTGTAATTCCTAACCTAAGTAAATCCTAACCCAAGGTCAGAATCATGCCGAAATAGTCAAATTCGGTCAAATAGGGTTAGGTTAGGTTAGGTTAGGTTAGGTTAGGTTAGGTTAGGTTAGGTTAGGTTAGGAATCGGGGAGGTGTCTCGGTAGAATCGCTCCGAATCGGGAGAGGGGGGGCGGGGGGGGCGCCCGCGTCCACCCTCTCAATTATTATCCTATCGGTTCTATGCGTTTCGAGATAATAATTTTTTTGTTTTTTTTCAATTTTTTTTTTTTTTTTGTTTTTTTTTCAATTTTTTTTTTTCAAATCGTTCGTTTTGCACGTTTTTTTGACAAGTGTGCGGTTTCCACGTATTCTCAAAAAGTGTTTGGTTTCCACGTATTCGCAAAAAGTGCTCGTTTTCCACGATTTTTTGACAAGTGTTCGGTTTCCACGTATTCTCCCAAAGTGTTTGGTTTCCATGTATTCGCAAAGAGTGCTCGTTTTCGACGATTTTTTCACAAGCGTTCGGTTTCCACGTATTCTCCCAAAGTGTCCGGTTTCCACGTAGTCGCAAAAAGTGTTCGTTTTCCACAATTTTTTTACGAGCGTCCGGTTTCCGCGTATTCTCAAAGAGTGTTCGGTTTCCACGTATTCGCCAAAAGTGTTGGTTTTCCACGATTTTGCGACAAGTGTCCGGTTTCCACGTATTCTCAAAAAGCGTCCGGTTTCCACGTATTCGCAAAAAGTGTTCGTTTTTCAAGTTTTTTGGACAAGTGTTCAGTTTCCACGTATTCTCCCAAAGTGTTTGGTTTCCACGTAGTCGCAAAAAGTGCTCGTTTTCCACGATTTTTTGACAAGTGTTCGGTTTCCACGTATTCTCAAAAAGTGTTCGGTTTCCACGTATATGCAAAAAGTGTTCGTTTTTCACGATTTTTTGACTGTGGGTGGGGAAAGGGGAGAGCCAAAAAGGGGGGGCATAGTGGGGGGGAATTTTGTCATATTATTATTATTATTATTATTATTATTATTATTATTATTATTATTATTTTGATGATGATGATGATTATCATCATTATTATCATTATTATTATTATTGTTATCATTATTATCATCATTGTTATTCTCATTATTATCATCATTATTATTATTATTATTATGATTATTATTATTATCATTATTATTATCATTATTATCATTAATATTATCATTATCGTTAATAATAATATGCAATGTCGTTTCACTCGGTATTTTTCATGCGAATGAGATTTTGTCATCCCGAAATCAGGGTTATGTCAATTCAGTATGTATTTCATATTGGGAAATGAAAGTTTATTATTTTAGATATTACATTGTTTTGTGGTAATACAGTTATAACGTATATATGAACATGAAGATAAAATTAATAATTTGAAGATAAATAATGACCAAACAATAGTTTATCGTGTTGATATCGGTGTAGTTCATCAGTCTTTGTCTTTTGAACAGCCGGCTTTTGGTGATTGTGGTGCGGGATCTGGTGTTGTGTTGATTTTGATCGTGCTGATAGATGTTGATGTTGTTTTGGTGTATTTTTTTCGGGCTGTTGCTTTTGCTGTTGCTGCCGCTGTAGCTGTTTCTGCTGCTCTCGCTCTATTTTCCGTAATTTGTGCGAGCGTGAGGTTTTTGAAGCATCTTAGATTGGCTAAACGTTGCATTTTTGCTGGTACTAAGTGGTTTGCGACAGCAGTTGTCGCTGCACGTTTTCTAGCAGTTTGCTTTAAGTTGAGCAGCGATCTGCACTTGTTGCTTAACAACGCTGGCTGCTCGTGCATAAGTGCTGCTTGTTCTGACGTAATTTGGTACCAGTCTCTATGTGCGTAGCCGCGTTTGTATTTATTTTTTCCACGCAGCAATGCTGGCGGAAACATTTGGTATTGTTGTTCAATAAGGTTGATGAGTTTTTGTTTGAGTAATGTTACTCGAATTGTGTTGTCGTCTATCATTGAACGCACCATACAACCTGTAATATATAAACGTGTACACAATGATAATTACAATCATATTAAAAGGGAGAAGAAGAAGAAGAAGAAGAAGAAGAAGAAGAAGAAGAAGAAGAAGAAGAAGAAGAAGAAGAAGAAGAAGAAGAAGAAGAAGAAGCAGAAGAAAAAGAAGAAGAATCGTTACAAACCGAATAACGAGGTTGGTTTCATCATCAGTGTAGCGAGTTCGTTGGAGGTGATGATGTTGTTTTTCATGACAACTGTCGCTACAGAGCTTTTCTTCATTCTTGAGATGCTTTCTTTTTTGAAAGCAAGACTGGCATCAATTGGTCTTGTTTGTTGCGGGCCATGATACCGCCTTGCGTATCTGGAGTATACGTGAGTCCAGAATTGGCAGATCTTATCTTCTCTGGATCCATGATATCTGTCAACGTCGTCTATCTTTTTAAATTCTTCAAAAAGCAGACCGATACCGTTGCGTAGCGCGTTGTGAAAACTTTTCCATTTTGGAGTCGCTACGAATTCCTTTTCTCCTTCTCTCACTTTTTCTCTTTCACCTACGTCGTTGTCATGGCCGTCGTCGTCGTCGTCGTCGTCGTCGTCGTCATCGTTGTCGTTGTTGTCGTCCTCGTTGTTGTCGTTGTTGTTGTTGTCGTCGTCGTCGTCGTCGTCGTCGTTATTGTCCTCTTCTTGTTCGCTCAGTTCTCCGTCTTTATTTTGTTCTTCGTCATCGTCAGTAGTATCGTTGCGATCCTCAATTGTCTGTGGTTGAAAAAAATGAATGTTCTGCGTTTTATCAGTTCGTCTAACAATATATTATTATAATTGCAATTGTTTTCCTCATTCATATAGCAAAACAAGGCATAGGACGGTTGCCATAACGTCATTGAGATTTTCACCTCGTTATCGTTTTTCTTTTCGTCATTGTTGAGTTCCGTGTTGGCGTACAGTGTTTCGTAGCCTGAGCTGCTTTTTGATAACGTAACATCTATCAGGAGGTGTTTCAATCTTTGATAATCGATGCGGTTTGTACTGCCCATGAAAAACATGTCGAGTCTGATCTGTGATGGAGAGAGAGAGAGAGAGAGAGATAGATAGATAGATAGACAGACAGATGGATAGATCGACAGATAGATAGATAGATGAGCATACAGGTTCTTTATTATCACAATTACAATGTCGGACAATAGATCTACGGCAATAGTACCAGAAAAAGAATAGTTACAGAGAGTGATTTGAGAGCGAGAGAGAGAGAGAGAGAGAGAGAGAGAGAGAGAGAGACAGAGACAAAAAGAGCGGTGCAGGTAAACAGAAAGTAAGCACGAGCTTTAAAAACAGACATAGATCCATCGGAATGTGAACATGGTGTATTGTGTATAATTCTAATATGTTGATTGTGTAGATGAAAATTCAACAAAAAACTTACTTCAGCATCGTATTTTTCCTGAAGTGCCATGGCGTTGGGTGTTGCTTTGTTGAATAAGTCCACTCCAGTCGCGTCGGAGTTGTATAATAATTCTGTTGTGTCGGACTCAACGTGGCGTGTGAGGTGGTCTTGCCAACCGGTCAATCTCACGATTGCTTTATTCCGCACAAGTGCGGCGTATAGTGGATGACGTCGTGGCGTTTTTAATACGTGTCTCATTGCTTCCTGGTGAAAATCATTGGTGATGTTGACTACGATCTCCAGGCGTAGTTCCGCGAATTTGCGAAGGCTGGCAAACATTTCACGCCATTCCACGACTCTCCGCCTATGTTGCGTATTCAACTTTTTTAATATTTTTTTTTCCAGGCCATTTCGATACCCTCCGCACAGTGTATGTGCGAACATGGCGCCGTTGGCCGTTTTGTTTTTTATTATGTGACTCGACGGGCAGTAGGCTTGCGAGAAGCTGATGTTGGGGTTTTGCGGCAAGCGTCCCCAACAGCGATAGTGCCCATAGCTGGGTGAAGCAGATGCGAGAAAGAGAATAGGATATGAAGAAAATATAAGAGATGAAGATATGAGTCGACAAATAGATTGCAGTGTGGAAAATGGTACGGGGTGGATGGTGAGCGGGGCGCGTGGTAAGTGTGAGGGTGAAAGATAAAAAGATTGAGTAAGGAAGCTGATAGATCAATGCGTGATTATGGTGAAAAAGCGAGGGTAGGAATAAAATGTAAATGTCTTGCACACTTACCTCGGATTCAAGTGATATACGCTGTATTTTGTAATTCTTTGATTGTCGGATGTGCTTAGGTGTAATTGTTCCGTAGTTTTTAGATTTATAACCAAAGCTTCGTCGTTCTTGGGTGTGATTTCTACACCTATATGCAGTTGTAATAGCATGACCGACGGGTGCGATGTGTGAACACCGAATCGTTTCAATGTTTCGGCGAAGTTGTTCGCTGGTGTTAACATACCGTGACTGCACTTGTAATAAACAACGTCTGTTATGCCCAGCTCGTCCCACGCGGTACCGTCCGACGTTATGGATGACAGGAGTCGTACGAATTCACTCCAATCAGCGTTGTAAATGTTGAATGTATTGAAGGAGATTTCGTCTATCGTACCGAGTCCGTATCGGCGAGTCAACGATTTTCTATCTAAATTTTTAGCTGCTTGTGCGACGATATTCGTCAAAAATCGTTGTCTTACGGTGTTCATTTTTTCCTTTGTATTCTCAGCTCTTCTGAACAACATCATAATTCTCTCAGCTCCGTATCCGCCTACGTCGAACTCCCACCACTGTGCGTCGCTGCGTGGCACGTTCACCATTGTTTCTAACACCTGGACCAATTTAAAGTTTTTCGTGTAACGCGCTTTCGCGTATCCACATCCAGTCATTGTTAATTTATCTCCTATATCGAAAGCGGCCAATGACGTGGCCACGAACAACATAGAATCCACATCCTGAGTGATTTCGACCCCCGACTCATCGAACGGTAGCCTTTGCATCTTTTGTTCGCTGTAACGATGGAGAAGATGGTCACAACGGTGACGGTGTTGTATATTTTTTGTATGAAAATGCGTATCAGGGACTCCGTAACGTTGCGACGTGGCTTGTTTGCAAGTACGCGCGTCAACGAATATGAGACACATCTCGGACTTGCATTCATACCCGAAAATTGTCGAGCACGGGACGCATGAAGTTGAACAACATTTTCGCGAATATCTCGCGAACCAGAGATCCGGCAACGTTGCGGAGGGTACGGTTGGGAAGAGCTCGATAAAATGAAGCGAACGCGGCCACGAGACTTGCATTTATACCTGCAAATGGCGGAGCAGTGTACGTTTGAATTTTATAACTACGTTTTCACGAATATTTTGCGAATGAGAGACCCTGCGATGTTGCGGCGGGTCTGGTTGGAAAGTACTCGCGAAAACAAAGCGAATGCACCCCTCGGACTCGAATTTATACCTGCAAACGGCGGAGCAGTGGACGTTTGAATGTTATAACTACGTTTTCGCGAATATTTCGCGAACCAGACATTCAGCAATGTTGCGGCGGGTCTGGTTGGAAAGAACTCGCGAAAACAAACCGAATGCACTCCTCGGACTTGCATTTATACCTGCAAACGGCGTAGCAGTGGACGTTTGAATTTTATAACTACGTTTTCGCGAATATTTCGCGAACGAGCGACCCTGCGATGTTGCGGCGGGTCCGGTTGGAAAGTACTCGCGAAAACAAAGCGAATGCACCCCTCGGACTCGAATTTATACCTGCAAACGGCGGAGCAGTGGACGTTTGAATGTTATAACTACGTTTTTGCGAATATTTCGCGAACGAGAGACCCTGCGATGTTGCGGCAGGTCTGGTTGGAAAGTACTCGCGAAATCAAAGCAAATGCACCCCTCGGACTCGAATTTATACCTGCAAACGGCGGAGCAGTGGACGTTTGAATGTTATAACTACGTTTTCGCGAATATTTCGCGAACGAGAGACCCTGCGATGTTGCGGCGGGTCTGGTTGGAAAGTACTCGCGAAAACAAAGCAAATGCACCCCTCGGACTCGAATTTATACCAGCAAACGGCGGAGCAGTGGACGTTTGAATTTTATAACTACGTTTTCGCGAATATTTCGCGAACGAGTGACTCTGCGATGTTGCGGCGGGTCTGGTTGGAAAGTACTCGCGAAAACAAAGCGAATGCACCCCTCGGACTCGAATTTATACCTGCAAACGGCGGAGCAGCGGACGTTTGAATGTTATAACTACGTTTTCGCGAATATTTCGCGAACGAGAGACCCTGCGATGTTGCGGCGGGTCTGGTTGGAACGTACTCGCGAAAACAAAGCTAATGCACCCCTCGGACTTGAATTTATGCCTGCAAACGGCGGAGCAGTATACGTTTGAATGTTATAACTACGTTTTCGCGAATATTTCGCGAACTAGAGACCCTGCAATGTTGCGGCGGGTCTGGTTGTAAAGTACTCGCGAAAACAAAGCGAATGCACCCCTCGAACTTGAATTTAACCCTCCAAATGTCGGAGGTGGAGATGTTTGAATTTGCAAATGACATTTTCGCGAATAATTCGCGAACCAGAGACCCGGCAATGTTGCGACAGGCATCGGTGGAAAGTGCTCGCGAAAACAAAGCGAATGCACCCCTTGGACTTGAATTGAATCCTTCAAATCTCGCAGTTGGTGACGTTCCAACTTATTGTATCATTAAATCGTTTAAAAATTACTTACCAAGTGTTGTGGCTGCAAATGTCCGGCTGATTAATGGTTTTGCACTGTTTGTTGATAACTAATAATGTATTTACGCACTCGTACACTCGTTCAACGTTGTCTTGGTACACTCTCACACACTTGCACACACTTGCGAAGTATTTTGTTTGTACTTTGTTTCCACTGGAGTGTAATACGTCCTCCTTTGACAGCGTCTGGAACGCGACTGAACTTGTTTGTCGAGTGTTGGCGAGTGTTACGTGATGTTTGATGTTTGTCTAAAGTCACGGAATGAAGGATTGATAAATGTTTATTGCAAATATCTCACGATCCAGAGATCCTGCAACGTTGTGGCTGGTGTCTTTGGAAAGCGCTCGCGAAAACGAAGCGAATGCACCCCTCGAACTTGAATTTAACCCTCCAAACGACGGAGCTGGAGATGTTTGAATTCGCAAATGACATTTTCGCGAATAATTCGCGAACGAGAGACCCGGCAACGTCGCGACGGGTATCGTTGGAAAGCCCTCGCGGAAACAAAGCGAATGCACCCCTCGAACTTGAATTGAACCCTCCAAATGGCGGAGGTGGAGACGTTTGAATTTGCAAATGACATTTTCGCGAATAATTCGCGAACGAGAGACCCGGCAACGTCCTACGGGTATCGTTGGAAAGCCCTCGCGAAAACAAAGCGAATGCACCCCTCAAACTTGAATTCAACCGTTTAAATGGCGGCGGTGGAGATGTTTGAATTTGCAAATGACATTTTCGCGAATAATTCGCGAACGAGAGACCCGGCAACGTCGCGACGGGTATCGTTGGAAAGCCCTCGCGAAAACAAAGCGAATGCACCCCTCAAACTTGAATTTAACCGTTCAAATGGCGGCGGTGGAGATGTTTGAATTTGCAAATGACATTTTCGCGAATAATTCGCGAACGAGAGACCTGGCAACGTCGCGACGGGCATCGTTGGCAAGCCCTCGCGAAAATAAAGCGAATGCACCCCTCGAACTTGAATTTAACCCTCCAAATGGCGGAGGTGGAGATGTTTGAATTTGCAAATGACATTTTCGCGAATAATTCGCGAACGAGAGACCCGGCAATGTCGCGACGGGTATCGTTGGAAATCCCTTGCGAAAACAAAGCGAATGCACCCTTCGGATTTGAGCACAACTATTGAAATGGCGGAGTTGTGAGTATATGAATTTTAAAATCACATTTTCGCTTCAAACTCGTCAACCGTAAATGTTATAATTATGTGTTGTGAGCCGTTCGGAAGATATTCCGAAGACGAAGGTGTTGTATATCTTTGAATTTGAATTGGACCGTAAACTGGCGAGACGGGGATAATTGAAGTTTTTAAATAGATATTCCTCGCAAACGGAGCATGTTAAAAATGTGTGTTGGGTGCCGTTTGAAAGATATTCCGAAGACGAATGTTTTGTATATATTGGAATTTGATTTGAACCGTAAACTGGCGAGACGTGAGTGATTGAAGTTTTGAAACGGATATTCCTTGCAAACGGAGCATGTTAAAAATGTGTGTTGGGTGCTGTTTGAAAGATATTCCGAAGACGAACGTTTTGTATATATTGGAATTTGAATTGGACCGTAAACCGGCGAGACAGGGATAATTGAAGTTTTTAAATAGATATTCCTCGCAAACGGAGCATGTTAAAAATGTGTGTTGGGTGCCGTTTGAAAGATATTCCGAAGACGAACGTTTTGTATATCTTGGAATTTGAATTGGACCGTAAACTGGCAAGACGGGAGTGATTGAAGTTTTGAAACGGATATTCCTCGCAAACGGAGCATGTTAAAAATGTGTGTTGGGTGCTGTTTGAAAGATATTCCGAAGACGAACGTTTTGTATATCTTGGAATTTGAAATGGACCGTAAACTGGCGAGACGGGAGTGATTGAAGTTTTGAAACGAATATTCCTCGCAACCGGAGCATGTTAAAAATGTGTGCTGGGTGCTGTTTGAAAGATATTCCGAAGACGAACGTTTTGGATATATTGGAATTTGAATTGGACCGTAAACTGGCGAGACGGGGATAATTGAAGTTTTTAAATAGATATTCCTCGCAAACGGAGCATGTTAAAAATGTGTGTTGGGTGCCGTTTGAAAGATATTCCGAAGACGAATGTTTTGTATATCTTTGAATTTGAAATAGACCGTAAACTGGCGATACGGGAGTGATTGAAGTTTTTAAATGAATATTCCTTGCAAACGGAGCATGTTAAAAATGTGTGTGACGTGCAGTTTTGAAGATATTCCGAAGACGAACGTTTTGTATATCTTGGAATTTGAATCGGACCTGAAACTGACGGGATGGGAGTGATTGAAGTTTTCAAATCGATATTCCTCGCAAACGGAGTATGTTAAAAATGTGTGTTGGGTGCTGTTTGAAAGATATTCCGAAGACGAACGTTTTGTATATCTTGGAAGTTGAAATCGACCGGGAACTGGCGAGATGGGAGTGATTTCAGTTTTCAAACGACTGTTTCTCGCAAACCGGGCATGTTAAAAATGTGTGTAGGGTGCCGTTTGGAAGATATTTCAAAGACGAACATTTTGTATATCTTGGAATTTGAATTGTCCCGGAAACTGGCGAGACGGGAGTGATTGATGTTTTCAAATGAATATTCCTCGCCAACGGAGCATGTTAAAAATGTGTGTTGCGTGCCGTTTGCAAGATATTCCGAAGGCGAACGTTTTGTATATCTTGGAATTCGAAATGGACCGTAAACTGGCGAGACGGGAGTGATTGAAGTTTTGAAATGAATATTCCTCGCAAGAGGAGCATGTTAAAAATGTGTGTTGGGTGCTGTTTGAAAGATATTCCGAAGACGAACGTTTTGTATATCTTGGAATTTGAAATGGACCGTAAACTGGCGAGACGGGAGTGATTGAAGTTTTGAAACGAATATTCCTCGCAACCGGAGCATGTTAAAAATGTGTGCTGGGTGCTGTTTGAAAGATATTCCGAAGACGAACGTTTTGGATATATTGGAATTTGAATTGGACCGTAAACTGGCGAGACGGGGATAATTGAAGTTTTTAAATAGATATTCCTCGCAAACGGAGCATGTTAAAAATGTGTGTTGGGTGCCGTTTGAAAGATATTCCGAAGACGAACGTTTTGTATATATTGGAATTTGATTTGAACCGTAAACTGGCGAGACGTGAGTGATTGAAGTTTTGAAACGGATATTCCTTGCAAACGGAGCATGTTAAAAATGTGTGTTGGGTGCTGTTTGAAAGATATTCCGAAGACGAACGTTTTGTATATCTTGGAATTTGAAATAGACCGTAAACTGGCGATACGGGAGTGATTGAAGTTTTTAAATGAATATTCCTTGCAAACGGAGCATGTTAAAAATGTGTGTGACGTGCAGTTTTGAAGATATTCCGAAGACGAACGTTTTGTATATCTTGGAATTTGAATCGGACCTGAAACTGACGGGATGGGAGTGATTAAAGTTTTCAAATCGATATTCCTCGCAAACGGAGTATGTTAAAAATGTGTGTTGGGTGCTGTTTGAAAGATATTCCGAAGACGAACGTTTTGTATATCTTGGAAGTTGAAATCGACCGGGAACTGGCGAGATGGGAGTGATTTCAGTTTTCAAACGACTGTTTCTCGCAAACCGGGCATGTTAAAAATGTGTGTAGGGTGCCGTTTGGAAGATATTTCAAAGACGAACATTTTGTATATCTTGGAATTTGAATTGTCCCGGAAACTGGCGAGACGGGAGTGATTGATGTTTTCAAATGAATATTCCTCGCCAACGGAGCATGTTAAAAATGTGTGTTGCGTGCCGTTTGCAAGATATTCCGAAGGCGAACGTTTTGTATATCTTGGAATTCGAAATGGACCGTAAACTGGCGAGACGGGAGTGATTGAAGTTTTGAAATGAATATTCCTCGCAAGAGGAGCATGTTAAAAATGTGTGTGGTGTAGTTTTCAAGATATTCCGAAGACGAACGTTTTGTATATATTGGAATTTGAATTGGACCGTAAACCGGCGAGACGGGGATAATTGAAGTTTTTAAATAGATATTCCTCGCAAACGGAGCATGTTAAAAATGTGTGTTGGGTGCCGTTTGAAAGATATTCCGAAGACGAACGTTTTGTATATCTTGGAATTTGAAATAGACCGTAAACTGGCGATACGGGAGTGATTGAAGTTTTGAAACGAATATTCCTCGCAACCGGAGCATGTTAAAAATGTGTGTTGGGTGCTGTTTGAAAGATATTCCGAAGACGAACGTTTTGTATATATTGGAATTTGAATTGGACCGTAAACTGGCGAGACGGGGATAATTGAAGTTTTTAAATGGATATTCCTCGCAAACGGAGCATGTTAAAAATGTGTGTTGGGTGCCGTTTGAAAGATATTCCGAAGACGAAGGTTTTGTATATCTTGGAATTTGAAATAGACCGTAAACTGGCGATACGGGAGTGATTGAAGTTTTTAAATGAATATTCCTTGCAAACGGAGCATGTTAAAAATGTGTGTGACGTGCAGTTTTGAAGATATTCCGAAGACGAACGTTTTGTATATCTTGGAATTTGAATCGGACCTGAAACTGACGGGATGGGAGTGATTGAAGTTTTCAAATCGATATTCCTCGCAAACGGAGTATGTTAAAAATGTGTGTTGGGTGCTGTTTGAAAGATATTCCGAAGACGAACGTTTTGTATATCTTGGAAGTTGAAATCGACCGGGAACTGGCGAGATGGGAGTGATTTCAGTTTTCAAACGACTGTTTCTCGCAAACCGGGCATGTTAAAAATGTGTGTAGGGTGCCGTTTGGAAGATATTTCAAAGACGAACATTTTGTATATCTTGGAATTTGAATTGTCCCGGAAACTGGCGAGACGGGAGTGATTGATGTTTTCAAATGAATATTCCTCGCCAACGGAGCATGTTAAAAATGTGTGTTGCGTGCCGTTTGCAAGATATTCCGAAGGCGAACGTTTTGTATATCTTGGAATTCGAAATGGACCGTAAACTGGCGAGACGGGAGTGATTGAAGTTTTGAAATGAATATTCCTCGCAAGAGGAGCATGTTAAAAATGTGTGTCGTGTAGTTTTCAAGATATTCCGAAGACAAAGGTTTTGTGTATCTTTGCACTTGAAATAAATCTAAAACTGGCGAGATGGAATTTTGAAGTGACACTTCCGCGAATATCTCGCGAACCCGAGACCTGGCAACGTTGCGACGAAAACGGTTGGAAGGAGAGTAAAAATTGGAGCGACTGAATCCCCCGTACTTGCATTCATACCCTAGAATTGCGGCGCAATGAACGTATGAACGTCCAAAGTACATTTTCACGAATAACTCGTGAACTATAGACCCGGCGAATTTTTTTTTTATCCAGTTGTCGGTGTTATCGTCGTTTCGCTTTCTTTAGACTTTTTGTGTTCTTATTATTTGTTAATAATTTGTTTGTTTTTAGTGATTTCTTTGTCATGCACATGCGGCACGCATAGACATATACATACACGCGTTTATGCATGCTGTATCTCTGGATAGGGGCACCGTAGGAGGGTGCGGGTGGTCTCATTCGAAAGCGGGGGAAAAATTCTATGCCCCCCATCATAATCAAATCCCCCCCCCCCGACGCTATCCGAGTGGACATAGCCTATTAAAAAACCGACTCTTCATTTTATCTCGTTTTCGACTATTTCGACACTTTACAACTTTATCCCGTATTCGCCCGGTTCCACGCTTTCCGCCCCCCCCCTGCGCCGACATTTTCACCAATTTTAGATTGCACCACTTGTTGCCAAAATCCGAACTGTCTCCCCACTCCTTCCCCCTCACCGCCCCTCGCCTGAATTCCAACCTTTTTGTTTATTTCATCCACAATCATACTATTTCGTAACTGTCCCCCCCTTCCTCCGCCCCCTGCACCCCCCTCGCCCATGTTCAATCATTTTTCCTATTTTTCCAAAATCATGCCATTCGGTAAATTCCCCCCCCCCCCGCGCCATAGTCCTTCCTAAAACTGAATTTTCATATCAACCCATTTTCGACTATTACGACACTTAAACTTTATCCCGTTTTCGACCGTTTCGACACTTCCCAAACCACACAGTTGGCAAAAAGACAACTTAGGGTCGACTTTTTTCGGCCATCCTATAGTAGACTTGAAATGCCGACACATAGACGACTTTTTGGAGCCGACTTTAAGTGTAGTGGAAAATGCCGACGTATAGTCAACTTATATTATTAACTGTATAGCCGTTGTTTAAGTTGAGTTTCAAGTCAATTAAAAGTCGGCTCTGAGTCAGCTAGTGTACTGCAGGTGGCGCTAATGGCGAACGCCCGAGATGTTATGGTATAACCTTACCCGGGCCGCCAAGCACGCCGCGGAATCGAGCAAGCTAATTTAAGCACGACAGCTATTTACTAAAGTGTGTTTATAATCGTGAGATAAAAGTGTCTAATAGTGTCTCAACAACCAAATTTTGGCCGAAAATCTTACAAAGGTAAGAAGTTCCATCTCATCCGCAAATGTACAAAACTTAACACAACTTTCGGTTTTCCGTGGAAACATAACCTAATCAGTGACGCGTCTGTGGTACGTTTGAGGGTACGTATTACATTTTCGTATTGATGTAGTTTTCCTGCTCGCGAAATTCACCAATTTTACGGTGATGACGATGAGCGTGATCCAATGGTAGGAAATCGGTGGATTAGGACGTTTTTCGTAACCGGGACGGAACAGCGAAGGATAGAGGTAGTCTACGAAGTTTGAGAAAAAAAATTATCTGTATATTATTTACACACTTCAGATGCCTAAGCATTTTCGGGATCTCTCCCGAAGACAACAAAATAGACGCTTACTCGCCTATGGAAGAGATCTGCGATCTATGGGTGTACAGCCGGTATCTGAAGGAATTGTAAATCATCAAAGTCATACTACAGAAGATGATCATGTTGTTGAACCTATTGAGGAAGGGGAAAATTCGATTCTCGAATCCATACAGCCATTAAACTGTACAGATGAATGTGCCGATTCGTCATGTGGAGAAGCTGTATCAGATGAGGATAATGATTATAGACTAAGCAGAGAAAATTCTGCTGACATCAATCATGTGGAAGATGATATTCCAATAGATCAGTGGTTGTCCGATTGGGCAATTAAGTATGTCAGTCAAAATTCCCTAACGCCACTACTACGAGAGTTACACGCACGTGGCCATACCGAATTACCGTATGACAGTCGAACCTTGCTGCGAACGCCAAGAAGATCAAATATTCAGACTTGGTCAACGGGATCGTACTTCCACTATGGATTAGAGAAGGCACTCACTGACCAGCTCGCCAGGAACGAATTAGCATTCGATTCGTACAATATTCTAATAGATCTGAACATTGATGGACTGCCATTATCAAAAAGTTCCAAAAGCCAACTTTGGCCGATTCTTGGCAAAATTTATCACAGAGAGTGTGACCAGTCATTTGTAATCGGTGCCTACCATGGTACCACCAAACCACCTTCCGTCAGCGAATTCTTAGCTGCGTTCATTGAGGAATATGAAGATCCGCACAATATTGGATTTTATTTTAATAACAAACATTTCATTGTGACTATCAGAGCTGTAATCTGTGACGCTCCTGCCAGATCATTTGTAAGTTGTACCAAAGGTCATAATGGATATTTTGGATGTGGAAAGTGCATGGAAGAAGGCCATTACGAAGACCACCGGATGTTATTTTTAAATCACAACTCGTCCTTACGTACTGACGACAATTTTCGCGATCGAGAACAAGAAGAATACCATACTGGCGACTCTCCTTTTGAACGAACATCCGTCGGAATGGTATCTCAGTTCCCCAATGATCCGTTACACTTGATGTGGTTAGAAGTAACTAAAAAATGGCTTGGCTTATGTTTGTATGGGTATCACACTTCAAGATTGAGCGCTCAGCAGGTACGGGAATTATCAAGAAGGTTAATTGAAATTTCACGATGGATACCAAAAGAATTTGCCCGCAAACCGCGTGGATTAGACGAGATGGCCAGATGGAAAGGTACAGAATTTCGATTATTCGCTCTATATATTGGGCCTGTCGTACTGCAGGACTTATTGCCACTTAATAATCTGATGCATTTCAATACATTCAGTTGTGCAGCCCGGATACTGTCACACCCAGTAGACTGTTATGTCAACAATCAGTATGCTCATGATTTATTAGTGCACTTTGTTGACACGTTCAAGATTTTGTACGGAGAAAATAACATCAAATACAACGTGCACAATTTAATCCACATTCACGACGATGTAAAAAAATTCGGATCATTGGATAATTTTTCTGCTTGGCCTTTTGAGAACTTCACGCAGAGTTTGAAAAACATGCTCAGAAAAAGAGAACAACCACTCAGCCAATTATACAACAGACTACATGAAAAGGCGAAAATCGTTCGGAAGGAGAATGTTCCAAAGCAATCTGCGATCACAATTCTGGGCAAGAAAAAAACTGGGGTGCTCTTACCATTCAATTGCACCAATGAACACGAACGAATAAAATTCAGTAACTTTGAAATGACAACTAAGGAACCAAATAACTGTTGCCTTCTGCAAGATAAAAGCATCGTTTTAATCGAACAAATTGGATACAAACATGAATTGCCAGTTATCATTGGAAGAAAATACACAGACCCAAAAGGACTACCAGTTTACCCATGTCGATCGGAAAATATGCATTTGTATGTAACAAGCCGCTTGTCTGATCTACAGATATGGAATTTGACAGATATCGGAAACAAAACTTTGAGAGTTCCATTTAAGGAAAAATGGTGTATAATTCCATTTCTGCACTGAGAATTACAGTAACTCGAAGTCAATGCTTATATCGACCTGTCTCGTTGCCGGCACCGCAACTATATGCAACGTAATCACCCGTTTTTCGATTAAATTACTGAAGTAACAGCAATGCCTGTCATTTGATATATAACCCGAATTCAGTTCTTTCATCGAGCTTTTCCCTAATTTATTAACACTACTTGAATTCCTAAGTCTATAGTACCACTTCTTTTGCAACAAATGTACTAAACATGTTTTCAATCATTTCACGTCTATTTAGAATTTAGAATTTAGAATTTATTTCATGCTTCCGTATTTACTCATTCAATAATTTCATCTCAAATTCGGAATATTAGTCTTGCACCACAAATCATTGTTTAATCGCTCAGAAGTATACACCATATGCTAGATGGAATGAACGCGCATTAGTATCCATTAATAATTGGGCATTTCATTTTCCGATGTTCTACGTTCTTTTATACGAGACATACTGCGTAGCAGTTCCAGATTTATGGGCAAAAGAAGAATCTGCGACGTTCCAATTGCCTCCGAAAACTATCAACTTTCGAAATGCATGCAAGAAGCGTATAGCTCCTTCTGACAGCTGGAGCATAAAAACTTTTTACAAAAAGCTGGGCCCATATCGTTAGGATTTGCTTACACTATATGTGGACATTTCTTGCCATCAGAAACTAATCAGACTTCTGTTTTATACTATTTGACAACAATTTATATTGCAAATGGGTGAAAATTCTATTCATAGCAACCTTCGAAACTGCGCTTTCTGTGGAGTGTGCCGCAGAAAATTTGTCCACATCGGATGAGAACCTTAATACTGTTCTGGAATCGCAGAAGCTATTGCCAAAGAAACGCCTAATCAAGAAACCCAAGCTTTTCGACGAAACCACTAGCGAACGAGGTACTAAAAACATCTTACATTTTAGTTATAAATAGTACAATTCTCACTCACTTAAGGAACGTTTCAGAATCTCGCCCCATCATAACCGGGATACTTTCATTGCCACCGCATAATTACATTGTACATAAATCACGAGCTGGTAAAACAGATGCTACCAGAGTATCGCACGTCTTATCACCAGCCACCTCGACAGGTTTGAATATTGACAACATGATCATAGCCAAAGTAAGAACAATACATATAATTAAAAGCTTTTACTACTTTGTGTTACTTCTAGTGTCGCCAAAAATTGCATCAGCGCCAGCAAATTATATTGCACCGACGCCTGCGGATCAACAGACGGTTACTGTAGGAACTTATGAATCCTCATCATCATCAACCCACTTTACAGGTAGGTGTAGAAAAGATGAATTAAATAAGAAAAATGAAAGTACAGAACTATTTCTTAATGCAATTACACAATATTCAGGTAGTGTAATAAATGATACTGGATTGAACCTCTTCGATGAAGTATTCGAGGAGAATTTAAGAGATCAGGATAAGCTTGACGACTCTGTATCAGATGAGCTGCATAACAATTCTTTTGCTCGAAGTTCCTCGGAGGCGGATATATTTTCCGATGCATCAATAGTGAGCAATAAGACCGATGAAACAAAACAAAAAGAATCTCGATCTACAGCAACAATCGATGTTAGTTCGAAGAAAAGTAGTACTACAAATGAAAAGGCGAAAGGTAAACAGTCATGTAATACATATACACTCAGTGACAAAAATAACGGGCCACTCGAGTTTTCCGGAAAAAACACCGTTTTTCGAAACGGTATTACTCGTTAAAAAAATATTCGAAAAAAATGGTCAAGGGAGCATTTTACAGGTTGAAACGTCATCTTCGAGTTCGTTTCCGAAAATTTCACCTGCGATTGTTTGTCACCTATTGGCACCGGTTTGAATGAAGAGCCGAAAATTAAAAAAAAATCCGATAATTTCAAACTTGGCTGTGGGGGTTAAAAAAAAATCGCAAAAAAATTCCACGACGATGGTTGTGTAGCCTCAGGTCTGCTCTTCAAAACTGTTCTCGAAATTCTTGTACACGAGTTTTTTTCACCAGGTTATTGAATTTTTAGTAAGTATAGACCGTTTTGGCGTTACCCAGGATGCACCACGTGGAGGTACGGTCTTTAAGCACCCCACGTATTTGTGTGTGTTTCTGTATGTCTGTGTGTTTGAGCAGCGATCAGGACCCGCAGGTGCTTCACTTCCAAGGTATTGATGACTCCAAACCCTCGCTGTACTGCATGTGTCAGCTGTCTGTGTGCGTAGGTGTGAGTATGAGCAAGTGTAAATTGGTGGCTTTCTTAAAGTGTCGCGTTACCACCTCTATTTTGGATCACCGCATTGAACTGTTTGCACATGTTGATGTACGCTCGAATTTTGATCTGAGGAATTGCGTTTCATGCTTCGACGAGCATTACCCTGAACTCATGAAGATTGGCTGGCTGTACGGGTTGACTACGCAATTCACGGTTCAGCATATCCCAAACATACTCGATTGGATTCAAATCAGGACTCATCGACGGGTGATCTAAGACTGTGATGTCTTGATTGGCCAAAAAGTTCTGCTCATGCCCTGCGGTATGAAGCCAAGCGTTATCCGGCAGAAAAATGAAGTGAACCGTACAGCCACCCAATCTTCACGAGTTGAGGGTTATGCTCGTCGAAGCATGGGACACGATTCCTCAGATCAAAATTCTAGCGTGCATCAACATGTGCAAATAGTTGGATGCGGTGATCCGAAATGAAGGTGGTAACACGACATTTTAAGAAAGCCACCAATTTACACTCGCTCATACTCACACCTACGCACACAGACAGCTGACACATGCAGTACAGTGTGGGTTTGGAGTCATCAATACCTTGGAAGTGAAGCACCTGCGGGTCCTGATCGCTGCTCACACACACAGACATACAGAAACACACACAAATACGTGGGGTGCTTGAAGACCGTACCTCCACGTGGTGCATCCTAAGTAATGCCAAAACGGTCTATACTTACTAAAAATTCAATAACCTGGTGAAAAAAACTCGTGTACAAGAATTTCGAGAACAGTTTTGAAGAGCAGACCTGAGGCTACACAACCATCGTCGTGGAATTTTTTTGCGATTTTTTTTTCACCCCCACAGCCAAGTTTGAAATTGTCGGATTTTTTTTTACTTTTCGGCTCTTCATTCAAACCGGCGCCAACAGGTGACAAACAATCGCAGGTGAAATTTTCGGCAACGAACTCGAAGATGACGTTTCAACCTGTAAAATGCTTCCTTGACCATTTGTTTCGAATATTTTTTCATCGAGTAATACCGTTTCGAAAAACGGTGTTTTTTCCGGAAAACTCGAGTGGCCCGTTATTTTTGTCACTGAGTGTACATATGCAGTTTCATTTTACGAGTTTTGTATATTTGATTGTGATTTTTCGTTTTCAATCATGTCATTTATTTCATACTTGTTCTGTTTATACAGACGAACTGGAGAGAGAATATCGCGATCGATACTTAGCGCAGTTCTCAAGTATGTATTAGGTCGTATCAATACAGCTGGGTCTGTACAAATTACATATGTTCTCATAAAATGTTAATTAAAATCATGTTCAAGAATCCGTCGGAGCGAAAGGACAGCCCACAAAAGTACCAAAGAGACCTATGACGGATGACCCAAGCAATACTGCAGACAAAGAAAATTTTCCGGATATGTCACCGAATTCACGTCACTTCGGTAAAGCACGAACAAACCGTGATGTCGGCCATTCAAGTACACACAAATCATGCTGTGGTAATTATGATTGAATTTTCCATTTACGCACATTAAAAGTTAATGCTTCCGAAAACTGAAAATATATACAGAAAATTTATGATCTGAATTCCCTTTGATTTTGCAGCCGAATTTCACAAAGAAATCATAAGTGAATTACGTGGCCAGAAAAGCAAGTTGGACCGAATAATTCATCTTTTGGCTGACTACAAAGGAGACCTACCATCAACTGAAAAGAAAGTGAAATCTAAAGTATATTTCACCAAACTTCCCAAATTTCCGCTAGATTCTGTGGAAAACGTCAACCAATTCGAACAACTTCTCAAAACGAACGATGACGTTCGTGAACAGTTTGTAAGCATAGATTCTTGAATTTCGATTTTAAAACGTTTATGCTTCGTGCTGTCTATGTAGTAATATGACTTATACTGTTTATATTCAGAAAAACAAGATCAAAACGATCGGAGGGACGCCTGGGTTCAAGTTTGCACGAAATGTGCTCACAGACTGCTTATCAAATGATACTGCCAGACTCTATACTTGGACTGGACAACACAAGACGTTGCCCTTTAAAAATATGACATTTTCGGATTTGATAGTTGGTATGTTTAGCAACGATTAGTCATCGAGTCTATTTTTGGTGTCGGGCGAGCAAATGATTCGGATAACACTTACATGATTCAAGACTGAACACAACATATTTTCTTACAACCATCATAACCTTACAGATACCATTGTTGTAACGGATAATGGCCGTACCTCAAGCTCCCAGGTTCAGACTGCTATTCAGGAATAGCTGAGGCGTGCAGGGGACCGTTGGAGGAATACTTTGGCTAAGGGGCAGGCAAAAAAACAGTAGTTCAACATCACAGGAAGGAAAGATCTGAAAAAAGTGCCTTGAAAAAGAAACTATAAAAAAAATATTGTAATAAAAAGTTTTTTCTCAAAATTGGAAAATATATATCAATGTCTAATAGTCCCCTTGAACACCAATTAACCAAAATCGTAGAATTACCGGAGGTGACATAATATTGACGTGTCGTCGATACTTTATTATTGAAATTAGTGCTACATTGGCAAGGTCACGCACCTCTAATAGTCGACTCACAGCTGACTCTAGGTCGACTTGAGTAAATCGGCGGTTGACTCAAATTCTGTTTTTCAAGTCTACTTGAAGTCGGCTTTTTATGAGTCGACCATATGTTGACTTAAACCGGGTCATAAGTCAACTATGCGTCGACTTTTCGTCGACAAGTAGTCAACGATTTCAGTCGACTTAGAATATTTTCGGTCGTCTTCTAGTCAACTGATAGTCGACGTTGTGTTGTTTGGGTTTTTTACCCCCTTCCCCCCTCACCGACCCTCGCCTATGTTTGGTCCTTTTTTTCATTTTCCAAAATCATCCTGTTTTCTAACCTTTTTCCCCCTCCGCCCCGCCCTCCACTCGTCTATGTTTCGTACTTTTTTTTCATTGCATCCGAAATAATACTATTCTTCAACTTCTTTGCCCCCCCGCCCCTCCCTTCACCGCCCCTCGCGTATGTTTTTTTTTTTTTCCGAATTTCAGAAATGATCAGATTTCGTAATTCTCCCCTGCCCCGCCCCACTCCTCCCTGCCCCCCTGCCCCTCACGACCGCCAATTGTAACCTAAGTATGAAATTGTAACCTAACTTCGAAATTGTAACCCAATAATAATTTTTTTTTAATTATATTAATGATGGATTTTTATTTGGTTTTCATTAGTTTTTTTATTTTATTCTCATCATTTTTATTGTTTTTGGTATTATTATTATTACCATTATTATTATTGTTATTATTATTATTATAATTTCTAAAATATCGTCATTTTAATTCCCGTCACAATAAGTATTCCACGAATATTGTGACTGTGGGTGGGGAAAGGAAAGAGCAAAAAAAGGGGGGGGAATAGTGGGTGGCAATTTTGTTATATTATTATCATTATTATTATTATTATTATTATTAACATTATCACTATCAGTATTATTATTATTATTATTATTATTATCATTATTATTTTGATCATGATTATTATCATTATTATTATTATGATTACCATTATTATTTTGATCCTGATTATTATCATTATTATTATCATTATTATCATTTAGATTGTTTCAATTATAATCATTACCATTATTATTCGTATTGTAGTTTTTGTTGTTCGTATCATGCTGCTTTTTTATGCAATAGTACTCATTATTTTGTTATTCGTTGTCTATTCGAATGAATGTCATGAATGCGTATGATGAAATATATATTCCCTATTTTGAAATCCATATAATTATTTGTTCTCTACTTAATGGTAGCAAATTATGTTTTATGTTATGCGATGAATCTTTAAACCAGCATATCTCCACTATGACTGAACGAATCACGCTGTATGTGGATTATATGAGAGGTCTGAACTGTCCTCTCCACATGCAATATATTATGTCGATATTCATCGAGGCAAACGGAAGAACATAACCGATTCATAAACCGAATTTTTATTTTATCCCATTTTCGACTATTTCGACACTTTTCAACTTTATCCCGTTTTCGACCGTTTCGACCCTTTTTTTCCCCCCTCCCCCCCCTCCCCCCCCCCCTCGCCTATGTTTCATCATTTTTTCCATTTTTCCAAAATCAAGCCATTTCGTAACTTTTTTCCGCCTCTCCCCCCCTCACCCCCACCTCGCCTATGTTTGGTCCTTTTTTTCCTAATTTCCAAAATCCTACTGTTTCTCGACTTTTTTCCCCCCTCCCCTCCCCCCCACCGCCCCTCGCCTACGTTCCATCATTTTTTTATATTTTCCAAATCATGCTATTCTTGCATCGTTTTCACCCCTCCCCTCCCCCTCACCCCCCCGTGCCTATGTTTCATCCTTTTTTTTTATTTCATCCTGAATCATACTATTCTTCAACTTTTTTCCCCCCGCCCCTCCCTTCACCCCCCCTCGCCCATGTTTCGTCTTTTTTCCGAATTTCAGAAATTATGAATTTTATAACTTTGTTAGCCTCGCCCCCATCCCCCCTTCCCCCTTCCCCTCTCGTCCGCAAATTGTAACCTAACCTCAAAATTGTAACCTAACCTGAAAATTGTAACCTAACCTCAAAATTGTAACCTAACCTGAAAATTGTAACCTAATCTCGAAATTGTGACCTAACCCAAGGATATTCATGCGAGCGAAGCGAGCGAGCGACCGAGCCGCGTAGCGGCTCGAGAGGGGGGTCCGGGGGGCGCGCAGCGCCCCCCGGGGCGGTAGCCGAAAAAAACTCGTTTTTTTGATTTTAAATCTTTTTTTTTAAATTTAAGAATATTCTAACCTAAGTAAATTGTAACCTAAGTCAATTGTAACCCAAGTAAATCCTAACCTAAGTAAATCCTAACCCAAGAAATTCCTAACCTAAATAATTCCGAACCCAAGTAATTTCTAACCTAAGTAATTCCTAACCCAAGA